>OY292396.1:26694926-27294926 GCA_958496205.1 Idaea biselata | reverse complement strand
TGATTCTTTTGACTCGTGCGTGAACTTGCTTCAAGTCACGTGGAACAGACATCATCTTATTCACGTGCTACATCTAAGACCGCTTGATCACTAACCATCTGCTGAGATAGTGGTTAAAAGCTCACTCCTGAATCGTTACTCGTAAACTTTACAGTCCACACATGCAAGCCCATTGGTGCCTAAATTCATTATTTATTAGCGTTTTTTATGGAATTACTTGAAGTAATCTGAAAGAATGGAAACAAAAACTAAGTAAGTACTTATTTTGTCCTTGCTCTTGTATCAAGAAAAACTCTAGTAGCCTTATTAATAAACGTGGAGTATGGTAGGAAAAATTTTACCACCTTTTGTTTCTGTTCTCAGTACTCCAACCTTACTCCACGTTTATCAATTATGCTATAGGATTTTTTTTTAAACTTTTGCCAACTTTGTTTCAGAGTCATCTATAAAAGTGTGTTTGAACTAAAATACCAGTTCGTCTCTTGCACCAGAACTTTATCAACCACGTCGTTTTGTATAATAATTCCAGTATTATACACTAGATGTCTCTAGAAGTCGAAATAACTTGATTATAAATATATTGTTGTTGGTACTTTGTAGATTGTAGATTATATATAGGTAAATGTTTCATATGTTTTCCTTTACCTAATTACATTTCCACTAAACAAAAAAAAATATGAACCGTCACGGGACGCCTGGCAGATGTCAAACATCGACTCGCTACGTATGTAATAGTACATAATATAATATTCCATCATATAGGTAGGTACATACACTTTTAGCGTGGCGAGGCGTCGCTATGGCGTGTATCGCCACCCTAATTTTTAGTTTTACCCGCGCCTGTACATGTTTTACATCAACAAAAAACAAACCGAATTTTACCTTTCTACGAGTGACAGTCCGATCCCAATTCTGATGCCGCTTCGCTAAGTTTAATTTGAAAACCTATTCCTATGTTTACCCGCCGCAGCCTACCCTTCTCAAGTAACCTAGTCGTTCTAGGGACCTTAGATTTTCCTAATGAGAACCGTAAAAGGCACCAACTTTGCCCGTTTTTTTTTATAAAATCGAAAAAAAATCCTTTTTTTTCTATAGGAACATGCATTTTTTATTTATTTGTAAGGTGTATTACGATCATATGGTGCATTACATAACCATTTGAATAAATATATTACACTTTAAAACTATTTTTTTCTTGATTTTGATCGCGGGCAAAATAATCCGCAGTTGTGACCAACATTGCCCACGCCTATTTTTTGACTTAATTCGAGTCCTATTTATACGTAATTCAGATAATATCTAGAAAAATATATAATCTAGGCCTAGTCTTTGAATTTTCGTTTGTAGCATAAGCAGTTTTGCAGTAAAATCAGTGGGCAATATTACCTAGCGATTATTACTCTTTTCCATACAAATCCTAACAAGCTGTTGTAACTCTCTAGGGTTGTCACGTGTCTATTATAAGTTTCGAATGTTGCAGAATATCAGAAATGCTGTTTCAATTAGAATTTAGTATTATAAATAAAAATGTATTATCAAAGTTTGACAAACTAAGTAACTAAGTATGTATTTTTTATAATTTTTAAGAAAAACACTGTTTTCTTAAAAAATATAACGAATCCACTATATTTTGCGAATTACACAGTGACTTATGTTTGTGATTGTTGAGTTTGTTTCAAGAAAACAGTCTAAATGATACATAAAAAATCGATAAGTTGGGATTCTCATTTTTTTTGTGTCGGTTAAAATGAAATTTTTGCAACCCTATGTGCTTTTTGATGAAGGGCAAAGTTGACAAGAATAGGTCTGAACAGTTCAGGGTATCTTTGCCCACCGCCATTACTGTTGTATTTTAAGGCTTAGAATACTGAAACCTAATCAAAAATGCTTTAAAATTGGTATTCTATTACATACAGTAAAATCAACTTTCCAGCGTTTTCACCGTGACGTAAAATTCACTCTAAAATATCTGAAAAATTTGCCCGCAAAAAACACATCACATTCGACAAGACCTGACAGGTGACTGAACGGAGTTGGGAACCAAGGCAATGCATCGTGTTGTCAGATACATAATCTACTTTTCTTCCAATTAGTAAATATAACCATAACGCTACAATATTTTTCAATTTTAACAGATTTGCTTAGAAACTGCTTTTTGGGCAATGTTTTGGTGTTGGCAAAGTTGGTGCCTTTTACGGAATTCGAATCTACTTATCTAGCTTCATTCATAATTTCGTTAGAGATCAGCGTAGAACGAGTTTAACATTCCATTCGAGCATCTCGTTTCATGTAAGTACTTACCTACCTATATTAAGTGTTTTGAAACTAATGGGACTAGTAATATAAGACCATATTAAAACTACTATCTATTAGAAATATTTTTAAGGAAAACTACATCGTGGTTAATACGTCAGTACCTACCCCAGCGGCTTAACAAACTTGACCACTCGAGTTCACTAGTCCCGCGATGTAGTTCGTTAAGACGCTAGACGGTGGGGTACAGACAGGCACAGAGACGCGAGTTTGAGCCTCGTCGGGAGTGAATTTTTGAAGATGTATTTTGTCCTTAAAATGTTTCTAGTTATCAAGCGTTACAATATGAGGTGCACAATCCCCGGGCACATGAGAAGACAAAAAGCTGGGCGTCCTTCAAAGGACAGCGTTTTTACACCTTCTTTCAAATAATCCAATATCTTTTAATTTTTGTATGTAGCTCAAGGCTATTTTATTTAGAAAAGCTTATTTACAAGCTTATTTATTTATTTTTAAGCTTTATTTTTACAATCAGAGGAGAATATAGCATTGGAAGTTTTCACGGCAACAGGCGTGGACTTGCGTAGTCTAGTTGGTATAGACGTTGGGGTACTGACCCAAAGACGCGAGTTCAAGCCTCACCGCAAGTGAAAATTTTTGTATGCTATTTTTACTTGAAAATAAATTTTCTAATCCAATATCTCCAATATCTAAGAGTATCCAAAACTTCTTCGTGTAAGTGATAATAAATAAAGACTTCTGCATTTGACTGTATTCAAAGTATTGATGAAGCTTTTTTAAATATGCATCATCTTAAAAGGTAGGCGTTGCCAGGATTGATAAATATAGTCGAGCCTTGTAGTCTAAAATAATATATCTACGGTACCCCTGCCGTAAAAGGCCATCGAAGGGGATTTCTTGACTTCGGCCGCGACTTGGTATCTTACCGGCTGAAGGGTTGGATCTTTTTAGGGTTCCGTACCTAAAGGTAAAAACCGGTCAAGTGCGAGTCGAACTCGCGCACGAAGGGTTCCGTACCATTATCTATACTACAGATTTTGTTTTGAATGGTAAATTGCGGTTTACGATCTATGACGTTTTAAAAAAAACTACCTACTGGATCTGGTTCAAACCAATTTTCGTTGGAAGTTTGCAAAGTAATGTACATTATATACTTTTTTTAGTCTTATCATTCCATTAATTAAGAAGTTACAGGGGGGGGGACCAACATTTTACCACTTTGGAAGTGTCTCTCGCGCAAACTACTCAGTTTATAAAAAAATGATTTTAGAAACCTCAATATCATTTTTGAAGACCTATCCATAGATACCCCACATGTATAGGTTTGGTGAAAAAAAATTTTTTGAGTTTCAGTTCTTAGTATGGGGAACCCCAAAAAGTATTTTTTTTTTCTATTTTTATGTAAAAATCTTAATGCGGTTCACAGAATACATCTACTTACCAAGTTTCAACAGTATAGCTCTTATAGTTTCGGAGAAAAGTGGCTGTGACATACGGACGGACGGACAGACAGACAGACAGACATGACGAATCTATAAGGGTTCCGTTTTTTGCCATTTGGCTACGGAACCCTAAAAACGGGACCCTATTACTGAGACTTCGCTGTCTGTCTGTCTGTCTGTCTGTCTGTCTGTCTGTCTGTCTGTCTGTCTGTCTGTCTGTCTGTCTGTCTGTCTGTCTGTCTGTCCGTCCGTCCGTCCGTCCGTCACCAGGCTGTATCTCATGAACCGTAATAGCTAGAAAGTTGAAATTTTCACAGAAGATGTATTTCGGTTGCCGCTACAACAACAAATACTAAAAACAAAATAAAACAAATATTTAAGAGGGGCTCCCATACAACAAACGTGTTTCAAAAATTACAAGGAGTTTAGTACAATGTGAGGTCGCTTCTGATTGGTCAGGACAAATCGAGTTGGCCATGGAATTCAAAATGGCTGCCCTATCTGTCAAATATACTAGTCTGCCTTCACTGTCCAAAGAGTTTCTTATAAGTTTCAGATTTTCTTTGAATCAAAGTTGTTGTAAACCATTTTAGGGTTCCTTACCCAATTGTGATAGTGGTACGGAACCCTTCGTGCGCGAGTTTTTTAACTGCTGTTCTCCTTCTTTTAGATCAGCGTGCTACATTTAAAGCCATATCATCACGTAAAGCCATATCATCACGTACAAGCAGGTGTAAATTTAATTACCTACAATATAGATATGTCTAGAACAGTAGTCGTCACGTTCAAAGAGTGTCGGTCAATTCAATAAACTATTCCTATGTACCTAATATTATTAGTCGACACCTACTTATACCTATTTATAAACAAATTCTAATAATAACTAAGAAAATACGTATTGTTATGGAACCTTGAAAGATAGGAATGTTCATTTTAAATTCCTTGGCGACAAAACATTCTCTTTAGCATTTAGTTTCTTGTAAAATAGTTTTTATCATAAAATGTATATAAGTAGGAGACAATAATGTTATTGTAGAGTATATTCAGGTAAGATCGGATACTGGGGAAGACCGTATGACTAAAATATCTTCTAAAATAGGTGACATTGCAACTGCCAAGTGCCACAGATCGGTGCGGGGTGAATTGGTCTGGTGAGCACTGTTGCTAATACTAAAAAATAACGCCTATTTTAGGAGATATTTGAGTCATACGGTCTTCCCCAGTATCCGATCTTACCTGAATATACTCTACTTATAGTAGGTAGTTAATATAAAGAAGGTACCATGTGTAATTTTCATCTTCAATTCATTCATAATTCTTCCTAGTAAGTTGATGATATTAGTCAAATGTTTCTTCAGTAATTAATCATAAGTTTCTTCATAGTCAGTTGATATTAGTCAAATGCTTAAAAACTCAACTAATGACTTAAATTAAAATCTTGTAATTACATGGTTTTAGCAACACTTTAGTAACCCCTATAATGTTAAAGACTGACGTAATACCAGCGGTAGACCTATAGAATGGAGCAGTCTGTGAAGCAATATGAGCTGCACAAAGAAAACGCTCTACTTACAAAATAATCTGCGAAGAT
The DNA here is from genome assembly GCA_958496205.1 of Idaea biselata. NCBI lineage: Eukaryota > Metazoa > Arthropoda > Insecta > Lepidoptera > Geometridae > Idaea > Idaea biselata. The sequence continues at coordinate 27,289,619 of OY292396.1, read as the reverse complement.
ATTTGTTAGCAGTCTTTCCTTAAGATAAGTGTAATTGAGTGTAATCATAATTTTGATAATCTACGACACATGATGTGGTTATGCTTCGTCTACGGTGGAATATGTAGGTAATTATGAAAGTTACAACAGATTGGTTGCCCTGTAGTCTTCAACGGGAAAAACAATGATATTTTTTATTCTGAATTTGATTCTGAATCCATTCCATTCATATTCCATTCTTTACATTTAGGAAACTAAATCGCCTCATAAAAAGTATAAAGGTATCTGCAAACGTAACGTTTCCTAGACGGGACGTGTCAATTTCAGCATACAAAAATTCCGTGCCCTCCATTGTCGCCCGACGGGATTTTTGTATGTACAAATTGACACGTCCCGTCCGGGAAACGTTACGTATGCAGAGACCTTAAAACAAACTGCCTAAAGTATTCGGTTCCTTGTAACCTACTAACTAAATTATACACATGTACGTAACTTATGAATAAAGACTTTAAAAATAAACGAAAAATAAAATATGAGACACATTTAATCATAAAAATGTAGCAAATATTTACACGTCTTAAACACTATCAGCCAATATTGCGCTCATAAAAATATACAGTCTATCTATATACAATTCAATATTTAAACAAAGTTTTTGGTCAAATGTACTCAAATGGTATATGACATGCCCTTCTCACGACGAGAAGAGGTAACTGTGGCAGACAAACGACGAAGAAGATCGCAAAGGGACTGAAGAGCACACAAGCACCGAGCCATACCATCAGGAGCCAGGTCGGCAGTACGGCGATCTGGTCCAACATTATAGATCACACAACCCTCCGTAAAAGCGAACGACACATTACGGTAAATGTAAAACTAAACTCCTTCTACGCGCCAGCGATCGGTGCGCGTGCGTTTACGAACGCCACCTGTAACAAAAGAAACGATTGTTAATAGACTATAGAATTTAAATTACATTTATGTGTTGAATTAAGTACCGACTAAATAATTGTAATGGACACAAAGGCCTTTATCATGCTGATTCTCGAGTTTAAAGTACCTACTGCATAAGTAAACTGCAATGAAAACAATTATTAGAGTTGACGTCAATTTTGGAGTAATTTTAGCAAGAACGTAAAATCCAGACGCCAGAGTAATTTATATACATTGCAATTTTTACACGAATGGACATAATCCGTCACACTTTGTTATTTACTATGTAGGTATCTAATACATTAGGTAAAGTAGTAGTAGTTATACTGTAATCCCATAAAATATATATTTTAAACATCAAATTTGATTAAGGTACCTAGTCTTGATGGAATAGATAAGTTTGAGATATGATTATCTATATTTTAGTTACCAAAACGATATTAAACTTCAATTTTAAACGACTGAGTGGTCTGACTTTGAAAATATTTTGATTTTTGAGCTAAGAAAGTTCATTGCACGATTATCGACAAAACTTGGTAAGCTAGTTGTATCAATCCGTAAAGAAAAATTCTATATTTATAAAATTCAAAGTCCTGACTGGTCTTTATATCAATAGAGCCCAAACCGCTGCTATTAGAGACATGAAATTTGGAGAGTGGTTCTTTGTGGTGCGTAAAGATCCACTAAGAAATGTATTTTGGAAAATCCCGCGGCATTGGGATTCTCGCGGGTGAAACCGCGGGACACAGCTAGTTATTAATATAGTTTGCGACACGCAGGGAATCTTTAAAAAATCCTATCATGACGCACAAATTAAAGAATAATATGTAAATCCTTGAACCAACTTACTCAAAACTCTAATCTACGATTACCTACGGTAACTGGCTCTGGTATTAAGTGATAATATCACTATTTTATCGTGTCTAGGCGAATCGAAAGAGAATTAGAATTAGTATCTAATTGGTATAACGAGAGTTTTTAATTTACTTAAGTATTGATAAATTATACTTTTCCCTCCACCAAGTTTTTAGATGATTTAGATTTAGTTTAGTTTTTAGTTTAGTTTTATTTTAATCAGTTTTAGTTTTAATTTAGTTTTTAATTTTAATTGTGTTTTATAAGTGTTTTTTGATTGATTAAAAAATTTTTTTTTTTAGTATTGATAACGATAACTTTAAGAATACAAATAGCCATAACCGAATGGTTGTAGTTCATAATGTGATTATTGATTTACTAAATACATAACGATCACTCAATATCTATCTACCTACATTTCGTTTTTCAATTGCAGGCTACGATTTGACACTTCGTCCTGACAAATACAGAGATCAAAAACGGACATTTGTTTGGAACGCGCTGGTAGACGTCTCGTCCTGGAGTTTTATTTTCGTAAAACATAGTTTTATGTTGCGTGTAAATTGTTTAATTTTAGTGGCATATTCATCAATTTAGTTCCGCGAAAGATAACGAGTGTAGTGAAATCAAAAATCCAAACACGGAATTAGCGCGTTACTAACAAATGCTCCCATGTGGTTGCAATAAAATCCGTCGCCATTTTTATGTAACCAACGCGAACGGCACTGCTAAAATTCTAAAAATGTTAGGTGTGTTAACATTATTTTAAACACGTGTTAGTGGCCTAAAATTGCCCTTGTTGGTAGACAAGCCAATAATTAAGAAACTAAAGTACAAAAACGTCAGATTATAGTCTGAAATTTAAAAAAAACGACCGAGTACCTTAACTCTACCCGTCGAAAATCAATCGTGGATAATAAAAAAAATAAAAAACACGAAGTCAACAGAACAGACGTCAACAGTGTCAAGAATATAATATATGCTAATTGTAGTCACCTTGAAGTTTATACCAGCGCGCAAACACCACGATATGTATCTAAATATTGTGAAAGGATATATCGCTGTAACGAAGGACTTGTGTGGACACAACACAACAATACGAACACATTTATTAAAATATCCTTTTAAAATAGCACTTTTAGTTAACTTTAGTGTAGCACATCACATAACAGCAGAACATGTAATGAAGAACATTAGTTTATCAACATAACACTGTGGAGCGGATTACGCAGTCGTAACGTTCCGATCTTGTAACCGGTTTTGTTGACATTGAGCCTCTAATAAGCATCGGTCATCTCTTTTGTTTAGGTGGGTTCGGTATCACCAACGAGTTTGTGAAGTTGGCGCAAACAAAGAAGATGAATTTGTTTATTGTTAGGAACATGGAGTATTGGGGTTTTGTTTACACTTTAAAGTTTGTGGGTGGTGTCTTTTCAAACAATTACGACAGGATTCCAAGACGAAACTTCTTTGTCTTATATTCTTATCATATTGGAGCAAATGACACTGTCTACAAACTCTACGAAGACAAATGAAAAATAACAACCCTTCTTGAAAAAATAATTTAGGTAACAAATCAGCAAAATTCGCAAACTTCATAAACACTCTCAAACCTTAAACAAAAGCCTTATTAAAAATACAAGACAAAGACAAAACATAAAAGAACTTGAAAACACTGACCGACATCGGCAAAACACTGGATAACTATATATCTCCGTCGAATAGCTAACCCGGCGTAGCTACAACACGTGGTTCATTCTAAACACTATCACTTTCGATCAGAAGTGCGAGTTTGATGTATTGTGTTGTGGTCCGAGTGATGACTGCGGCTCGTTGGCGACCGTGGTAGCGCCCGCTCATGCAACTTAAGGTTTCGACATCAGCGAGAGGGGAAGTCAGGCCATGGTAGACCTGTCTCCCTCACACGCGTCGAGCTACCGCCGCTCGCCCGAGACCGCTGCAGCATCAGCTGTACCGCGCCACCATCGCGACTAGTCGACCTTCTACAGCTACCTTTATTGCCAATAATATCGTGTTTAGCAATCGCATATAAATTCCCTCCTTGAGCCACTTATATAGGCTATGTTTTGTGGACTTAGGCCGGGTTGATTTTGACCTATAGGAATTTCTCGTAAATTGTTATTGTTATGTGCGTTAATTTGACTATGAATTACGATGTGTGATGATAGTAAACGTTTATGTTATTTCGTTTCATCACGAATAATGTCTGCCGTTACATTTCGGTGAAGTTTATTTTCTTAGGCTTGGAAATTATTTTGACAACTTTATTGAAAACATTCCTAATATATAAAATTTAATATTTATTTATTTTTATTATTTTAAATGCGAGTGGTGGCCGGCTAAATTTTACGAAATGAAAATCCATATCAGCATGTGTGTTGGCCGAAAAATGACTACGGAACCTCGTATCTACCCAATAATTTAAATATGGAGCGCTCATTATACTTCGAAACATGGACACCGAGGTGATACTGTGTAGTTTTATTGTTGGACGTTCGAAGCTTGCAAATATCAAACTGTTTGAGAGGACTGTGAATACCTCCGTCCATTGCATATGATTTTATCGAACAAAATAATTAAAATTGCAACAATTCAAGATAGAGTTAAAAATCCCCTATATTTCTTTGTAAAAACAGGTTTCGGTCCCACCCTGCTATCCACTATACCTCAAACTAGGTTAGGTTAAGCATTATAAATTGTATTGTGTATATTTAAATGTAGGTATGTTGTTTGATAGATCTCTACGTTTACAAGATGGATGAGAACAAAGGAAAAACTTTCAAAATGTTTCAGTAAGGGTTTCTATCTTCACTGAGAACAGTGATCATTTGTCATCGGAAACAATTCAGTTTAACTGTAACCCTGTAGCTACCGCGTTGTCGCAACACGCCTGGCCAAAGAATTCATTCTATCGCGATGTTTTAGATTATCGCGACGTGGTGCGATGTGGCCAAGCACTTCGTCGTAGATCGAACACTAACCATGCTATTATAAATGAGTTTTAAGCGCCAGACCTGGTTTAAACCATGATTTACTACGCCGATTTAAACCAAGTCTGACCTTAAAACTCATTTTATAATAAGGAAGGGAAGTTTTTATCGCGACAACGCAACTCACCGCCGTATTCATTCAGAGACGATTAATGGTAATTAAACTATCACTAGTAAAGATTTTACAAAGAAAATCGATACTTAGTGATAATTTTAAGTAACATTAAACGTCCCTGAGTGCGGTGGTCAATGTAGCCATAGCATAATTGAAAACAGAGAAGTCGATTTTTTAACAATTACTGTGCAAAATAACAGTAATTGTACCTACTTACTTGATTTTTTTGTGTAATAAACATCATATTTATAAACATACCTAGTAGGAAGATACGTAGGTACTAAATGCAACTTTGGGTGTATTTATTATAAAGGAGCTGTGCTAAGTACCTAATCAAAAAGTTTATATCTTGCCCGAACTGAAAATGCATATCAAAACTATCAAGTGAATGTGTAATGCAGTGTAAAACTGGATGCCAGGAAACTAATCAAAGTTTGCGTCTCTCATTTACCTAGATCTAGGAAAGTTCATTCGACTGCAGTTTAAAAGTACCTCAGGTACCTACCTACCTATTAAAGGTATCCAACCTTATTCTAATAACAGAATTTCAATTAAACTAAGACGTTATCTTTGAGATTATGATTTATACTCGGTCACATTACCAAAGCGACCAGATAATCGGATTAAAACTTAAAATAAACCATAAGACCAAAATATTTTGTATCGATCATTCTTTAGGTAGTAAACTGTTTAATATAATATGGATAAAGTTTGCATATTTTTCGACATCTTCTTTCACTTTACTACAAGACATTAAGAACAAAACTAACAAACGCCAAAAGAAAAATAGAGACAGCGCACCCTAATGCACCTATCAGGGTGCGCTTTCTCTATTTTTCTTTTCCCTTTTCTTCGCCACGCATTCATCTTTCTCGTACGTACCTACGTGGTACATACCATACCTACTACTATTAAGCGTAGTGAAACTCACTGTCAAATCTAGAACGAATGGGTTGCTTATAGGCAAGCATGTTACATCGTCCACCCCACCGTCACGGTCGTCGCTTCCCATCAGGTGAGGTGAGGTCAAATACAAACGTTAGGCTCATATAAAAAAAATAACTAGGTACTGATAAATGTTTTTGTATTTATCTAGTTATCAAGTAGCAGTCTACAGTAAAATATTATCGTATCTATAGAAAAATTATAAGTCCTTAATTGTATTTTATACCTACCTACTCGTATATGAAATAGCTAGATACCTGGGTACCAAGAAATATAGAAAAGATAAGAAAATGTTTAAGAATTTTTATCTACTGAGAGATAAAACAGTAATAGTTTGCAATATTTTTTATTTGTATAATAATTATTATTTAACAATTCTTACTATCAATATCGCACGAGTTTTCTCAGCGCAAAAGGTAGGTACTAATTTACAACAACATGGCCTTATCATTATATTTATTATCAGCCATTAAAATGTATACTCTAATAATTACCTAAGTAGGTAGTAGTAGCGTTATCTTATCTTAGAAAAGTCTAACAACCTAAGTCAAGGCTTTTTTTATCACACTCAAAATATTGACAACTTCTGATGGCTGATTGCCTGCCTGACACCAACCCTCCTTAGGACCTTACATAACATAGTAATAGAAGAAGAAATACTTTACACAATGTTAGTTACCGTACTCCTCCGAAACGGCGCGACCGATTTTTACCAAATTTTATATGCGTATTCAGTAGGTCTGAGAATCGGGAATCAAACAAAAATGATTTGATTTGATTTGTTCCTAGAGACGCGAAATTTGGACAGTGAGTTTTGTGTGGTGCGTAGGTATCCACTAAGAAAGAGTTTTTGGAAAATCCCGCGGGATTTACGCGGGTGTGACCGCGGGGCGCAGATAGTCATCTATACAATAGCAATTTATGAGTAGGTGTGTATGGGTGGCATATCTACGTGTAGGTGACTTTAAGCACGTTTCACTTTCTATTTATTGATCGGCTTTGTTTTATCTTATCGTGCTAATAAGTGCTGATCAAAAAAGAAATGGAAAAGAAGGTGTGACGAGTTATAAGGATTATTACGTCAATCACTTCACAATACAAATTGGTTTTTTTTTGCTATAACTTTACAGTTTTCGTAAAAAAAGTTCTTTATCTTTTTGTCTCTGTTCTATTTATCCAGAAAAGCGGTATTTTTAAAATAAAGCTTGTGACAAACTAAAACAGTTTTAACCGCATTGCTTTTATTATTACACGAAAAATGAGTTGAAATTCATATACCGAAGAAAATAACAAAGCTTAAGTTTTCACAACATTTTAGACTAACAAATGATGACGTTGTTTTTAAAATATGGCATTTTCCAGAAAATTTCACGCCCTCCCGATAAGGTTTTTTTTCTCTAAAATATAGGTAAGTACCTACAGCGCTTACATAATTAGATGCAACAAGGTGATGTCACAAATTCACAATCATAATCGCTTATGTTTCGCTTAGTGAATTGCAGAAGAATCAGCATTGACCAAGACCATTAACGTGTACACATTCAGTAATATTTATGTTCTTATTTCCTTGTTTTGTAGTTTCTCTATTTATTTCCTGTAAATTGTTTCGAGGTTCCATGAATGCATTGTCCGTATTTATGCCAATGCAGTTGGTCAGGAGATATTTATAATCCAATGTTATATGATGATAATATTATGTTCTATTGTTTGTATTATTTTATTGTACTTTTTTACATCTTGTGGCGTGTCTTTTGTCAATAAAATGGTGTTTATTCTATTCTATATGATGGCCTCTGTGACGTCGACGAATAACAGGTTCGATTCCCGCCGGGGGACAATTATTTATGTTGATCGTAAGTGCTTGTTTCTGGTTCTGGGTCTTTTCTATAGGTATGTTATTTACAAGAAAAAGTATATGTAGTAGGTAAATCCGTTGCTTAATCTGGGGCTAGATTGCGCTGTGTGCAACGTCCTGTAATATTTTTTTTTTATTTTACCTATCTCTTTCGTAAGTTTTAAAATGTTTTGTTAAACGTTTCTATTCAATTTTGTATTGACCCTCACAATTTCCTGTTATATTTTACCTTCGTTATTATTATTATTATTACCTTCGTTACTATTTTATAATCCATTGTACAATTCTCATGACTTTTTGTTCAATGTCATTTACCTACTGAATATATGGACAAGTGTACATTCATATATCCTAAATTGGAATGGGACAGACCAAGATTTATGGACAAATGGAGAGATCGAGTAAAATAATTATTAAAAAATATAAATCTAACATGGTGACAACATTCAGGAATGAATGAAATGAACAACATGAATGTCAACATTCAGGGTTTTTTTCAATTTAGACAAACATCTATACTATAGGTACCTACCAGTCATACTTTTAATCTGTTTTGCTATTCTGTCCGCAATTTTTAATGCAGCATGCATAAAAAATTATACAAATCAATAACAATTTGTAACCTTTTTCTCAAATAAATTGGATAAAAGAGATTTATCGTTAAGTATTTACTTTCAACGGAAACTATTATATTTAAATACACCTTTTTCTTGTTTTAGTATGTACTTACATCATCCACAAATATTCTTCATTTTTGCTTGTCTGCCTTTGTAGACCTCTGAGCTGTGGACCTGAAAATGAACAAAAGATAAATTACTCAACTTTTCTTGAAAACTTTTTCTAGGAATTTCGATAGCCTCTCTGAACTGCTTTTCCTTTTATTTCTATTGAAAGAAAATACTAAGCTAGATAAGTACGAGTTTAAAGATAAACCCTGATGTTCTTGGATAAAGTAATAGAATTAAAAGTCAGCATTGTATTAAGTAATTAAGATTTAGTTGATAACGTCACAGATAACATGAATAGTAACATTGAGTAGGTATTTATTGATAAAAATGCCTAATTATAATTATTTTTCAAAGTTATCTCGAAAACATAACATTCGGAGTTGTTTATTTTTGAAATTTACATGGTAACTTATTTATTTGGAAGCAATGTAAAAATAACAGTAGGTGGGTTTTGTTAGAAATGGCAGTAAAACAAGAATTATGTAATAGTTTTTTTTACATTAATCTTGCGTTTGTTTGGAAGGCTCTACACTCTACAGTCGTAGCCACTTATGCCTGTGAGGCTGCAGCCACTCTTCAATTGGCCTGATCTTCCCTTACGATCAAGATCAACGCGAGTGAAAACATGCCTATTGTTTTACTCAGCTAGTATCAAAAATACGTACCTACGTACGTATCTACTTGACGTATCTAAGCATACCAATAAACAACGTTTGATGATATATTCGCTGATTACTAAAGGCAAATGAATCATCGCTTCTGATTTGGTAATGTAAGTAGGTACCTACCTAGCTTCAATTTGTGGGAGGTATTATTAATTAGGCAAAGTGCCTAAAGTGCCAGCTGCGACTAGATTGTTGAAAGTGCAAATCAATTAGGTACTTACTGACTTATTCTCATAAGTACCTACGAGTACGTCATGAAGTCATATACTTATATTATAGTTAGGTAATTAGGCACTTTATACCATTTTAAATATTTTAAAGAAACTTAAGTCCAACTAAATTCTCCTGAGACTAAATTCTTTTGCAAAATAGTAAAAAAAAGTATTGCAGAAGAACGTTGGTAGGTAGATATTGGAGAAATTGGTGACTTTTTAAGTAATTTGAAATAAGATAGGTAATTGTTTTACGGTAGATTTTTCCAGTGTGACCAAATATTGGAAAATCATGTCATTCCACTCCGATCTGATCCTTATCAAGGTTTGGCTCTTCTCTATGAATATTTACTTGATCCCTACAGATATTTTTTCCGGTTCTGAGAGTTCGATGAAATATATCTTCAAAAGGCTTTTTTGGATTGACTGACTGATGGATCAACGCACAGCCTAAACCGCATATAATAGAGAGCAGACATTTTTATAGTGTGATCTTTGTGTGATCTCTAGGTTGGGCTATATTATGTCAAATTCATCGAAAACGTAACGCTATCGTTTTGGGTACGTGGCTAGAATGCCGTATAATAATTTATGTAAGTATTTAGGTACATTTATTATTAGCTACTTATCTATACTGGATATCGTAAAGTGGTTTAACCTCGTCTTAACTCTAGTCCGTGTGGTATCAGAAAAAAAAACTTCTAAGCTAATAATAATAATACAAATATAATAATATTTTTATCTTAAATAAACAATTAATATCAACTGCGCAGTTTCTATTTGCATATCGGATGTTTGGAAGAGTTCCACTAGATGGTGGTACTTAGCTACATTGCTGATAATGATTATACATATATTACAAAGAACAATACTAAAATTTCAGTCTTTGATTGGATATCATCTTACAATTTTATTGGCATAACCTATTTTTGGAATTAATTTTTTTGTTTAGTGTGAACTATTTTGCCGATTTTGATTTTTAATGCAGATAAATGATAAAATTATTATGACAATATATATGAATACAATTATTCATAACAATATTGAAATGAAAATTAAAGAATAAAAATATTTTCTAAATTAAAAGTCAGTTAAATATTTGAAATAAAACTTGAATTTTTCTCTGTAACAAAATGCCTCGCTATTGGTGCTGCTACTTCTTCTGCATCTTTTTAACCCCCGACGGAAAAAGAGGGGTGTTATAAGTTTGACGTGTCTGTCTGTCTGTCTTTGTATCTGTCTGTGGCATTGTAGCTCACGAACGGATGAACCGATTTCAATGTAGTTTTTTTTGGTTGATAGTTATTATTAGTATCAGAAATATACTAAACACGACCTCATGGGCCTCTGTTCTATCTACGTTCCACGATATGTAGTAGATCACAAATATTTTAATACAGATACCTAGGTATATAGAAGAATTTAAAGTTACAGTAAAAGTTACAAAAATTATTACCAACATCGATCTGACCTAGGTACACATTTAAATATACATAACTTAGATTTTATTATGTAACCATAGTCAATGCAAGCGTGTCTAATCTTTATTGACAACAATGTTTAGTGGGTGGGAGTAACAGGTTTCACGTTATTATGTCACTTTACTCAGATGCAACCTCGAAGTTGGCCCCTATTATAACAAAAACTACTAAATCAATTGGAATAACATTACATATTACATTGCTCGAGCTGCCTTGTGATTTTACCAACGAATTCTTTCTATATGTTTCTCGTAGGATTTTACACACAGATTAAGAATCGAAATCGGGTTAAAGAGTGTCTGTTTCAACATCGAACTTCATCAAAACAGCATCGGTGTTAACAGTTATGATAACGTAGGACTAGTAAAGTTGATTTAGAATTTATATTTTACAATAAATTTAGAAGACAGTACGCATAAAATGCTCATGTGTACATACACATGAGCATTTTATGCGTAATATGTATTACAGCCGAATACAGAAAGAAATAACGGCTGAATACAGAAACGCTACTCAAAATTTGAGTTCTACTTAAATCATTGAGCAGCTTCTAAATTAAATATGATTATTTTTGAGTTTTTGAGTAGCGTTTCTGTATTCAGCCGTTAGTTCTATTAGGTAAATTCTAAGATTGGAAAGCAAAGAAACATTTTAGTACTTAATAAAGTTAAATAATAACAAAAATATACCGGTTTAGATACTAACCTGATTGGCAATTTGAAGAATTTGAATTAACACTGCTCTCGCTCTCTGAACGACTTCTTGTATTGAACAACAAATTCCACGGACTGTAACTTGTAGTTGGAGTTGTATTCCTGTTCTTCGTTGAATCTTTGTTTGAGGAATCCATTTTGTAATAAATTTATTGATGATAAAGAGTTGCGCGCGCGCTCGCCGGTTGTTATAACAACAATATTTATATGAATGACACTGCGCGGTAACAAGCGTAAACTCTTGGCATAGAATAAGTAATAGTAGCTCTTGGTGGGAGCGGTTGTTTTGGTCCGATCGTGGCCGAACGACAGCGGAAATACCCGACATCGAATTTACGGTATGTTATGGTGCGGGTGCGGGTGGACTTTGTACTGTAAACACAAAGAGAGCTGCTTTTTACTTGATTGACTGGACTAACTAACCTAATTGGGTGATTGGTTGATATTAATAGAAATACATTACTATCAGAATTATTAACTCGTGGTAATAAAAGTGGCCCTTTTTGTTCCCTCGATACTTGTGTGGTAGGGATTATTATTTCTCCGAATTACCTTGCCAAGGCGTTTGACACATAGAATAATCATAGTAAGTCGTTTTTAGGGTTCCGTACCTAAAGGTAAAAACGGGACCCTATTACTGAGACTTCGCTGTCTGTCTGTTTTTGCAATGTGTACGTACTACTTCATGATCGTAGTACACATCCATGAAATGCGACATTTATCGATAGTACAAAATTAAAATGAGAATTTCTAAATTTATGTAGGTAAGTACTTAATTGCTATGTGTCAAATGTTCATTCACTGAGTAGACAAAGCAAAGGTTACTTTCAATTTAGAAAATAGGCGGTTTAAATTGAAAATTATGAAGTTTTTATGGTTTTTTAAAAAAGGGTGTTTGGAATCCGTCATTCTCAGCAATCTCACTCAAATCATTGTCAAAACTGTCAATCAAAATTATGCTCAATCATTCAAATGTCATTCGATCAATATCCCTATCTCTTCAATGGATCTCTTCATTTTATAAAGTAATTTCTCAACTTGAGCTAACAGTGAACTGAAAAATACGACGATAATATAGCATTTTTTATAAAACTTCAAAGTATTGGGTAACTTACAATTCTTTAAGTAAATTACGAACACGGAAGTACTTACCTACTATAAAACTTCTAAAAACACGAACCTTAAAAGTCCCCATAAAGGAAATCAATAACATTAGCCATGAAGGTCCCATACGTTGTTTCACCGACCACGCGAGAGGCGTACGCCACCTCCAATACCATGAAAACGTCCCTTGGCGAGAATTCTCGTAAAATCCGAGCAGACGACTTTGAATGGGATGATGATTTTACGCCGGCACCCTTAACATACTTCGCAGCACTCCAGCTTTCTAGAATGTTCCATAGACTGAACCCGTTGGGTAGAATTCTTCAGAAAGATAATGATATGTTGATGGACCTTTTCCCTGATGATATTCCTTTGAAGTACAGCGTGCCTCTCATTAGGGTAGGTACTCACTCAAAAATCCCTACATACATTCTTTTCTTTTCGTTTCAATGTAACGGTGTAGCGATCTCGAGATGTTATTCCTACCTTAACCTTCCTTCCTTTCGACCTTTGCCTAAAATAGCTTCATGAGATATCGCATCAACTGTCGTGGAGCCCTGTTGAGATCGTTTGTGTATTGGCTAATCGTTAGCCCCTGATAACCTACTCCAGCTGGGTCAGATGTGAATATCTATATCATCGAACTCAGTATAAATAACCTAGTTATACCTAGGGATAACACTATCTCTGCTATACTTTGTATTTATGTAAAATACTACTATAAATAGTACAAAAATTTCTAGTCAAACTACAAATGTATATCCATAAAAGAAAACACCAAAATCACAATTGAAATATTGCTATTCAACTGAGGTTATTTCTCATTTTACCGTTCTACCATTTCTTAACATTCAGCCGCTGACTAAACTATTTACTTCCAAGTTTTCTATTATCTTCAATACAATGGGACAAAATGATGAGGGTTACAATTTAACACCACATTTTGTATCACGACAGATATAGGGAGCTTTTTTATTGAATGAAAGGAAAACTGAAATAGTGTTGCGGGTTATTTCTATTTTTTCCTGGTTAGATTCCTACGTACTAATCTTGTTTTAGGTTTAGCTTTATTTATTTGTCAATCTGTATTCTGTGAGCATTTTTTATGCTCTTGTATTTTGTTTTTCTATAAAAGCGAATTAGCAGTTACTGTTTCGTGTTCGGGGTGGTCTGTGGGATATAAAATAAAATAACAGTGTAAAAAGTTAAATTATACATTACTACCATAGGTTTTACTTTGCAAACGTTTTAAGTCGGTCTTGCTGTTTTATTAAGAAACACAACCTCAGAGTTCTACAATTGGTATTTTTTGTTATCAGGATGAACAATACTGGAAACGTTCTATGGCCACAAAATTCCCAGGTAGGGTGGAGCTCGGTGTAACTTTTTGGAAAGGAAAATTCTTGTCCGTTTGTTTGCAAGATTACATGGAGAATGTCAATCCAGATGTGTTCATAGAAGAGGATGCCACAGAACTAGCTGTATTGGTTAGAAAGAAATACTTACCTACATTTTTCCATTCATTTTATAACTAAGTGAGTAAGCGGTCAAAGGCATGGCATAAACCTTGTTCCACGGTTGCAAGGAACTGTATGTCTGCATGTCTGTTTGTGACTTTGTTGTTACTCCTTCATGCAAAAACTTCTGAACCGATTGCAATAAAACTTGGAAAGTAGATAGCTGGAGAACTGGAATAACACATAGGTCACTTTTTATCCCGATATTCCCACGGGATCGGGACTTATGCGGGTGAAACTGCGGGTGCAGCTAGTAATTTATAAATTAGAATTTTTGCCACTTAGTATATTCTGGGACCTATCATTGAGAAAGGTATACGAAGTATAATATATTCATATGTTTGCCCAGGTTAGCCCCTACATATACGAGCTAGGTCTGAACCAGTTACAAATGGTCCGTCAGCCCCTACCTCCCATTCCACAAGAAGATGTCGTTGAAGACTGCTGCCCCTTCAGCGTGACTAAGGTTTTCAATCACGTCCCCCTGGAACCAGTTCTCGTGAAGCTATACAATCTACAGGAAATATCGCTCGTATTCGGAATAAATAACTTGATGGATTCATATAAAACGAGGTATTTTGAATTCTCTATGGCTGACTGCGAATCTCTTTGCCGTGGACTCGAAAATCTTCGTCATCTTAAACTGTTTCGTATAAATCGAAGCAACCTAGATTGTTCCAAAGTCAAGCTTATACTGCAAAACCTGGTGAAGCAGGAGAGCATTGAAGAGCTAGATTTCAACCATTGTAAGATTGGTGATTATGGTATGAAAGCTTTAGGAGGGTTCATTTATTGTCACAACAACGTGAGACGAGTGCGTATTGCGAATAATAGATTCAAAGAAGTTGGAGTGCAAGGTATTGCGTACGCCCTGCAAATGAAACCGGCTGCGCCTATAGAGCTACTAGGTTGGTCGAAACGTATTACAGGTGCCGGTGCAAACATCTTGAAAGAAACTAACGTGAAAGAGGTAAGTTTGCGCTGTACATTTACGTGTGACTGTTATGAAAAATTAACTTCAGCGCATCCGATAGTTATATCAAGATGTTTGCCAGCACCTGTATGACAATTTACCTATTCAGTGTAAGCATTGAACTTGGTGATCTTGTTATTACTAGTAATAAGTTGTGTTTAAAGATTTCAGCTTAAATCCGATGTCGTTAGAGTGCGCTACTATGTTTGCCGCCGCATTTGTCCGATGCAAGGAAAAACCTCAAACGCTGATTGTGAACTCGTGCGGTTTTAGTGGTGCATCTGCTGAAAAGGTCCGATTCTGTTTAATATTACGTAGACGCAGTATAATACAGATAGATTTACAAAAGTAAGCTCCGGTGTAGTATAAATGATAAGGATAACGATAAGGATATAAATACGGATAAACTACGTTATTGATAAGCCTTGCAGTTCCAGAAATGACGATATAAATAAACAGACTAATCGACAAGGATACGATAAAGTCGACAATCTTCTAAATCAATCTTAATCAAATGATTATACTTACCTACCTACTTTTCGATTTGCAACGTTTCGGTTTGACCAGGAACATTTTACCATATCTATCTTATTTTATGATTGTCATTATTATAATCGATATCGATAATGACGTATCGGAATTTACTGCAAATCCTACCCTGCGCTAATGATATATGAGGTCATTTATTAATACCTAATTTAGATTGGTAAAATAATAATTGGTAAGTAACGTAGGTGATTAGATTGAGTACCAATAATCTATTTTTATAAAATTCAAAGTCCTGACTGATCTATATATCAACGCAGAGCCCAAATCGCTGGTCCTAGAGACATGAAATTAGGAGAGAGTGTTCTTTGTGATATGAAGGCATCCACTAAGAAAGGGTTTTTGGAAAATTCCGCGGGACCAGAACTTACGCGGGTGAAACCGCAGGTCGCAGCTAGTTAGGTATATTTGTAATTTCTCCGCCAGATGGCAGGTCTTCTGAGCCTGAACCGTGGCCTCACCAGGCTAGACATGGCAGCTAATGATCTATCTGGCGAAGCAGAGATTACACTCATCAAAGCTCTAGAAATGAATCGAAATATTCTCAGAGTTGATCTGCGTAAAACTCGTAAGTTTTTTGACGATATACCTACTTATATGTTATGATAAGCCTATATAGCCTTCCTCGATAAATGGACTATCCAACACTGAAAGAATTTTTCAAATCGGACTAGCGGTTCGTGAGATTAGCGCATGCAAACAAAAGAACAGAATTTTTCAAATCGGACCAGCGGTTCCTGAGATTAGCGCGTTCAAACAAACAAACAAACAAACTCTTCAGTTATATGATATTAGTATAGGTTACATGATTTTCATTTTAAATTGCTTTTCATTATATTGTGTAAGTATTGATAACCTTGTTCCGTAACAAATTGGCTCAATAGATAGATGTTTGTCTATTATTCAGCATTGAAGAATGTTAGCAACAATTACGGCACTTGAAATGATAGATGTGATAGGTACCTATTCTTTTATTAGCTTAGAAAACAAATATTATAGCTTTATATTTACCTACTTCTAGACAAAAGTTACTTATTTTTATTCTTTTGATTGCCTGGTATAGGTATCCTAGTTTATTTTATTGTGTATAAAATACACGTTTATTACACGTTAAGGATGATTTTTGCTACACCAGGCCTGGCCAGGACGGACTAGATTCGTATGAAGACAGCTTTAAATTTGCATCCGTGCCACGGCCATGCTGTCTTCATACAAAAGTAGCCCGTCCCCGCCCCGGCCCGACCACGGCCCGGTCTAGTACAAATCAACATTTACCTTTTATATTAGTCTTCCAAGTGCTAGTAGCTATAAGTGGTTGAATACACTTACATGCATTACGTAGGTAAAGTATTAAAATTAATGACTACAAAATGGTTATGTCCAAACGATCTGGTTTCGGTATTATTTATTTTATTTATTTTAAGCCTATTTTGTCCCACTGCAGGGCAAAGGCCTCCCTCCCTTCTCTCCACTCTTCTCTGTCCAGTGCTAGTTGGGCCCAGTCCCTATTGTGCGAGTCCAACTCGTCCCGCCATCTCCTCCTGGGCCTGCCGCGGGGTCGCCTGCTATTCGGTGCCCAGTCCGTGGTGGTTTGAGCCCACATGTCGTCGGACATGCGGCAAATGTGGCCTGCCCAGTTCCACTTGAGTTCAGCGGCAGTGTGGCCAACGTCCTTAATTTTAGTTTGGGAGCGCAGTTCTGTGTTCCTGATCTTATCGATGAGTTTAACACCTAATATACTGCGCTCCATGGCACGTTGACACACCGCGAAATCGGACTTTTGACGTTTAGTTAACGACCAAGTCTGCGCTCCGTATGTGAGAGTAGGTAAGATGCACATGTCCATGAGTTTTCTTTTTAAGCCAAGTGGTAATGATCCCTTAATCATATCCTTCATTGACCAGTAGTTCTTCCAGGCGTTTTCTGTGCGCCGTGTGACCTCTTTATCTTGTCTCGCCTGGAAAGAAACTAGCTGGCCAAGGTAGATGTACTCATGGACATATTCCATCATAGCACCTTCCACTGTTACGCTACGTCTGGCACTGTTGGTCATCAACTTTGTCTTCGTCATATTCATTCGAAGGCCGACTTCGAGGCTTGCCTCACTCAGTTGGTCAAGCATTAAGCCTAATGCCGCTGCGGAAGATGCGAAAAGGACAATGTCGTCGGCAAAGCGAAGATTGGTTAATCTTCTGCCGCCAACCACAATGCCCTTATCGCACCAACACTCATGAAGTTTTTTAAAAACTTCTTGAAGTGTTGCTGTAAAAAGTTTGGGAGATAGCGAGTCCCCCTGCTTAACACCTCTGCGGATTGCAAAGGACGGTCCGGTGCCCTATAAGCGGATGGCTGCTGTGCTGTTATTATAAATGTTTTTTAAATGGTTTCGGTAAGATAAAAAAAAATCTCCAGTGGTCTCATGATCATATTTCACACAACAGACATCTCAGAAGAAACCCAAGCCAAAGTTGATGAGCTACTCCTGCGTAACAAGAATCTCGTCGGGGTGGAGAGAGAGCCGAGCGCCGAAATACCGCCGCTTTATCTCAACGAACCGGAATATCTTATCTGGGAGTACAATCCCAATAACCCTGATTACATCCCTGGACGTTACCCGAAAAGGATTCCACAAGTTTAATTGTGAAATTATAGGTAGGTGCAGTGGCCGGCAGATAACTTGTTAAATTTTGGAAGGGGATTTTTGCGCAGTACATTTTAGATGCGACTTCTATGAAAAATCGACTTCTGCGCCTCAACCATTTTTTTTTCAACTTATCTGCCGGCCACTGTAATTAGCTGTGTCACGCTGAATTAGCCGGGTAGTTCTCGATCCCGTGCATATATTAAGGGGACAGTCTACCTATTCTATTCTTCACACAAACTTAACAAACGTAGTCGACTCTGTTTCCTTCCTGGATAAAGATATTAGAAAAAAAATTGATTTATGCCATAAGTCCTATATCAGCCATGAACATGCCCCTATGTGATGTTTTTTTTTCATTATCTATTTCTGTGAGTTTTTTAAAATTCTAATTAGAAAATGAAAAAATTAAATAAAAATTTAAAAAACCCGCCTGCTTAAAAAACTTTAAATAAAAACATATACAAAATAAAAACTGAAAATCTAAAACTGAAACTGATCCGATCCGATGCGGTGCGGAAAAAACAAACAGTCGATAGCCATTGAAGTGGCCTACGTGCGTACGGCGCGGCACGACTTGATGCGAACGCGAACTGTCGACTTGACATTTAAGTACGTCCGAACTAGATGCGATGCCTAGGGTTGCCAACCGTACTATAATATTGAGGAGCAAGCGAACAAAAAGTCTCTTTTCCACTTTTTAAAATTTTACAGAAACTAAATAAAACTGCGTGGTTCTATAGTGTCGTTAGAAGGAATAGCCATATATCAGAGTCAATTTTGGGTGACAAAAATGGCTTTTTGTTGAGATTTTATTGCGTATAACGATAGATTTCAGGGTTGCCAACACGAATCCACAAAAAAAAAATGTAAAAAAGTGGAAAGTGACGTTTTGTTCGCTTACTCCTCAATATAGTATTGTACTATATTTCAGCTCAGCGTACTATATATTTTTGAAAGCACATATAGTACGCAAAAATACGGCATAATTCTGGCATAATTTGTAAAAAGTTGTTTCTTTTATTAATTCCTACTCTCTGCATTTACAGAGGACTGTTTTCTACGATTATGTGGAGGGAAAAAAGGAAAAGCCATAAAAAAGGTGCTCATAATTTAAAGATTGAATGTCGGGAACATTTTTTTTTATATTCAAGAAAGAAAGAGTATTTGAAAGTGTGAAAAAAAGGTTAAGTCCAAAAATACGTATTGTTTTCGAAATATTCTACAAAACACCGCTCTAATTTTTGTACTATATTTTTTTGGGTCGTACTATATTTTTTAGCCACAAATACTATATTTTTCGAAAAAAACTGTTGGCAACCCTAGCGACGCCGCGCCGCGCGCCGACACGCGCGCACGTAGGACAGAGCGGCCGCATCACACCGCACCGCACCGGATCGGATCGGATCGCAATCGCATTCGCATCCAATCGTCTACGTAGGACGCTGCGTAACAGTCGGGACCCATTATTGAAAGGGTATATGATGAGCTAGATTTTAGGTAGTCAATAGGTCCCGACTGTTAATGTCGTTATGTTCTGTGACTACTGGACTTGTTTTATTTTCTTTTCAGATTTTATTTTGTATATGTTTTTATTTAAAGTTTTTTAAGCAGGCGGGTTTTTTAAATTTTTATTAATTTTTTTTTATTTTGCGCTTTTTAGTCAGCATTAGGTGCAAGGCGTTATTATATCATTTTTTTTGTATTTTAATCGCAATGGCATTATTTCATTGAGGGGGTTATTAAGTTGAGGATTATTCAGTAAGTTGCGGTAGGTAATCTAAGGTATGGACGACTTCTAACTAACTTTAAACCGTTGAAGATCCCAAATGGTTACATTAAATGAAAAACGGTTAAAGAAACCTAACCATGATTTTCGAAAACCTATTCAACGATACCCCACTTGATATAGTCAGTCAACTTTTGTTTTCTTATCCAACTTTAAGTCGTTGTAGATCCCAAATAGTTAAACTAAATGAAAAATGGTTAAGGAAACCTAAAAATGATTTTAAAATACCTATTCGACGATACCCCACTCGATATAGTCAGTCAATTTTTCTTTTTTTCTTTTTTACAATATGGCGGCTGGTGGTCGCCATTTTGAATTTTGATAACTGTCATGTCTTTAGTGAAACTCCCAAGATTAAGACGAATCGATTGACGTGCGAATCATCAAAATCGCGACACAAAGGAACAAACATACATACATACATAGACTGATAAACACATAACCATTCTTTGCGTCGCGCAGTCGGGTAAAAAAACTAAAACGTAGGGTCATATTCTTCATGGCAGGTACTATAGGTTTTATAGTATAAACCTAATGTCTTTATCCAGGGAGGAAACAGTCAACTATACGTTTGTATAGAGAAAGAGTCTACCTATACTGTCCTCTTAAACTAAATAGTATATTTTTTGTTTTCTATAATTTACATGTTACATTTTTAGCTACCTCTTTGCCAATGTCATCGTAATTATTAGTTTAGTTTTTGTGCATGAAACAGTAACAAACACACAACCCTACATATAATACTAAAATATTAAAACAAATTAAATGTACATATTTACATTCTGATAAGCACAGAATTTCACATTTTATTTTATACTTAATCGAAAATATTTAAGGTTTGCTTTACTAATGATTATGCTATTATCCCTACTTGTTTACTATATTTGAATAGTTTTTTTTTGGTTTACCTACTTTCGATGAGTAACAGAATATAAATATCTATTAGTTTATCTAAAGTTCAACCATGTTTTATTCCCTTTTTGACACTTAACTTAACCTTAGAAGAGTTTAATTAACGCATGATACAGGCAATGTAACATTTTACGATCTAGATATTGTAAACATTATTTTTCACGTGGCAGAGACGTAAACATTATTTTTCACGTGGCAGTGACATAAAATAGTGCTTACATTTTAAATTTAATTATTTGTTAAGAGGACTATTTTCGCGAGTCCGTCCAAAGAGGATATAGGTACGTCAGCATCAAAAGTCGATGACCACATTTAAAGTTTCAAAACCGCTATACATTATAATATACCAAAATTGATTAACATAACAAGCGCCATAATAGAATAAACATTTCTTAAGTTCAAAACTTTCTGAACACTACAAAGTCAAAAATCTCTGAACATCTCAATGTCAAAAATTACTTATCATTATAATTTGCAAAAGTGTCTTAACATCAAGCTTTACAAAACTGACTGATCAATAGCAAATCTTTGTTCCGGTCGGATATCTAGTGTAATAATCATTATAATGTTCAAAAATAACTTAACATAATAAATGAACACAAGTAACTGAACATTAATTTATTTCGGCTACCTAGTATGTAAACCAAGGGGTTACCTAACTTATTTGAGACGCGCCCCCTTTCAGTCATAAAAAAAAATCCGCGCCCCCCCTTCCTCCAGTCCAGATTATCAGGTCGGAATAAATATCAGTAATAGGATCCCGTTTTCACCTTTTGGGTACGGAACCCTAAAAAGGATTCGATTACAAAATAAATTTTATTGCTCATTAAAGTTTTACAAAAGGTATTTGATAAGTAGTACCAAATACGTTTAATAGCTCCCGTGAGGTTGGCGCGGGGCCAGTCTAAAGGCTGTTATGGTTCTTATTGTTCAGAAATTCGCCCACCAAAGAATCAATATTATGTTCTTGACATAGGCGTTAATTTCAAATAATTTAATTGGTCGTATTAAACAGTCTGAAATGCATTTTCTCAGCGATCGTAGGTGGCCCGCGCCCCCCTGTAAAGGTCCTTGCGCCCCCCCTGGGAGGCGCGCCCCCCACTTAGGGAACCCCTGATGTAAACGTTTGAATGTAGCTGAACTGGGTATTGAAAAATCAGCTAGTGACTATTTTCCGGTTTATCTAAATACCAAATTACGTCAATTATGATTATAAATAAATCTGAAATATACAAAGTTATTTTTGCTGTGGATAAAATAAAAAAATCGTGTTTTAAAATGTCAGTTTAAAATCATGTGGGTATTTGGAAAGCAATGTGCCAAATATATGATAAAATAAATAGATGATTAAATAACCCGCAACCGCAATTGATATCCGATATATATAACTGACAATTTAGTGGAAATATTCTTTTAACATTCGTGGGTAAATCTTTTTCCAAATACCCACAATATTTTTTTTATACCTGCACAATATTAGTTTAATCCAGAGTCAATTTTTTTTTGTTTATTTAAGATTTACTTACAATAATAATTTACATAATTATGGTATTTAGATGAATTTGAAAATAGTTGTAACCGAAATAAATTAATGTTCAGTTACTTTTGTTCATTTATTATGTTAAGTTATTTTTGAACATTATGATGATTATTACACTAGATATCCGGCCGGAACAAAGATTTGCTATTGATCAGTCAGTTTTGTAAAGCTTGATGTTAAGATACTTTTGCAAATTATAATGATTAGTAATTTTTGACATTGAGATGTTCAGAGATTTTTGACTTTGTAGTGTTCAGAAAGTTTTGAACATAAGAAATGTTTATTCTATTATGGCGCTTGTTATGTTAATCAATTTTGGTATATTATAATGTATAGCGGTTTTGAAACTTTAAATGTGGTCATCGACTTTTGATGCTGACTGTACCTAAAAAGAAAGAAAAAACCCACCCCACATTATTCGATTCCAGTGTTTTTTGTTGTTAATTAGGTACCTCATAGAAACTAACTAGACCTATCCTTTTACCTTATATCATTAGAAAAAAAACGCTTTTCCATTTAAAAAAAGGAAAAGGTGTGTATCCCTATTTTTGTGACGCACAAAAAAATACCGGAACAGGACTTTCTTTGAAATGTGAGGAAATCCCTACGTGACAGGTAATAATTTACCTCCCTATTGTTTTATTTGCTCTACTCGTAAGTAGTACCTTATTGAACACAAGTACCTACTTAGATAGATCTAACTTCAGCTACCCACTTATCAACAAAGTTAGTAGGTATTTCGCAGAAAACCAATAACCACACGTAGACATAATGGCAGGTGCTGTCGATCTAAATTAGCTTGTCTACCTAGACTATTCGGAAGTACATATTTACAAGAAAACAAAAAGTTATGGAAGGTTTTCCCTTTTGGTGTTTAGGCTTTGTACATAATGCCCTGCACACTTCCACTAAAGGTCCTTTGGACCACTTCTGCGATCCCAGTTCTTCATAATTGTTCGGTGTTAAAAAAGTCTATGCACTTGAAACCTAGTAGGTACTGCTGTGCTCTATGTATGCGGAAAATTCGGCTAAAGCTTTACGTCTTAAACCAATTCGATAAAAACAATTTTACTAAAACATAATTCGATTAACAAAAGTTCGATTAAAAGACAATTTGACTGATAAGAATTCGACCAAAATAATTCGACTGTAAAATAAAATAAGTCGAATATTCCGCAAATGGCGCTCCATTCCTCTGTAAAATTGCTCAAAAAATATACTTATACTGATAATTTTCTTTGTTTAAATCTCTATTGAATAATTTATAACAGTTAAATATATTGGCAGAGTAATACCTAATTAAAATATGTAGATTCAAATTTATAATTAAGTAAGTATGGGTAATGTTTAACAGTAATGGTAGTACGTGTCGTAATAGCACGATAGGTGACACATTTAATGCGTTTTATTTAATACTAATTATATCTAAATCACGTTTGAAGCATCTCCTTGGTTAAAAGTAATTGAGTAATTTTCCTCGGCAATTATTTATCGGGTTATTCGAGCACACTGCTTGACCTAAACAAAGTCCGATTGGTTATCTCAATTATGTAGTGCCTCTGTGCCGCTTTAAGCGAATACTCGGCTGCAACACTGAAGGTTTACCGACTGAGGCCACCACCGATGGAAAATAAAATACCATCATGTAGGGCCATCTTTACAATGATTACGGTCAAAATTTCATACATTTTTGTCGATTTGTTTTGTTTTCATAAGTACACGTTTGAAAAGTTTTTTAAGTAGTATAAGACTAGTTGCTTATAGTAATATGGTGCTTAGTTTAGTTCAGGCGCTGAAAGACAAACGTCAAATAGTTTCAGTTATATTTTTATACTGTTTTATTCATCGTTTTTAATCTATAATAATAATAATAATAATAATCATTTATTTACTAGAAATATAGTTTAGGTACATACAGAAAGAACATCTAGGTAAAATTAGGACAATATTTTTAAACAAAAATTGTAAGTAGGTACCTCGGAATTATGACTACAGTTGTCCGAACTAGGCCGAGCCTGTGTCTCGGACAACAGTATCTTCCTTTGACTTGATTAATACACAGTACACTCACTTAATACCTACTGCATAATATATCAGACTATGATAGATAACTTAAAATCACAGTTATATTTAAATAGTAGAAGCCACTTTTATATTTTAACATGATTATAACCTTTACATTCAATACTGCGCAAACATATTATGCAGTCGAATCAAAGAGACACCAAGTAACCCATATAGTATAGCACTAACGTCGCAACTCGCACCCGCCGATTTATCATTACCGGTGCAATACGAACACCGATCGACGAACGTAACTCATCAAAAATGGTTAGACCACATAAAGTGTGAACCCAAGTTTGAATAAAATTTTATGCGGTATTTAAATATTTCATACAGTGTTATGTTTTGGCAAATTGTAGATTAAGGGTCTTAGTTTATACCTACGAGTAACACTGAGTTCGTTGGTTTATACTTACTTACATCTTACAATTTAGTTTCTTCGGAACGCGATTTAAAATGAGAAGAAGACACAATAATCTCATGTGGGTTTTTTGCAGTGATCATGTGATCCACATTGTAATATTTATATTATACTGTGTGCAACTTCAAAATTTAATTGAAACCAGCGCCATCTGTTGGAACTTGATTACACTACGTGCTACAGGTGGCACACGCAACATCAACATCAATACCACACTAATTAATCCCGAAGATAACTAACAGAGGACACCACTTGTACAAATATCATAGTTCTGAAAAAGGCTACTAGAGGTCACTACCAGTACTGTAAACAATATTATACCCATATAATTCAAAACATTTTACAAATCATGGATGAAATTATGAATGCACTTCGTCACATCCAAAAAGAGTTAGATGAACAAAAACTTACCATACAGAAAAGCGGCGAAAAAGTAACTGAACAAGTAACGCAAAATATAAATATCATCATGGAAGAAAAATTTAGAACATTAGAAGAAAAATATGACAACCTCCAAATAAAAGTAGAAAATCAAGAAAAACGTCTCTATTTCTTGGAAAAACAAGCAAGACAAAGAAACATTGTATTCTTTGGAATAGAAGAGAAGGAGACATCATACTCAAACTTGGAAGATATTCTTGTTGAATTTATTAAAAAATACTTTGATTTAAACATTGAACAAAGAAACATACAAGAATTAAAAAGAATTGGAAAAAAAGGAGAAAGATCTAGACCAATTGTTGTCACTTTTTCTAACCTCAGATTAAAAATCGATATATTCAAGCAAAAAACTACACTGAAAGACACAATATACTACATAAAAGAAGACTGTCCACGTCATATATTAAATAAAAGAAAAGAATTACAAGAGCAAATTAGAACTGAGAGAGAAAAAGGAAACACTGCTGTAATTAAATACGATAAACTTATAATACTAGACAAAAACAGGAACACAGCGAATAAGAGAAACCTTTCAATATCCCCAGAAAATAATATTAATCAAGAAAACAAAACAAAAAAGAGTAAGCAACAGCAGACTAGCTCAAAAACCAAGGTCACAAGGACTAATAGCCTCACCGAAGGAGCTACAAAACCAAGCATGTTGCTAAACTTCTTGACAAATAAAAATACAACAAATAATAATGCATAGCAACAACCCCTCTCCCCACACTGAAACCACAAAGAAACAAACTACAACAAAAAATCTTCCAACCCGGCTGGTCACCGTGGAAGATCACGACCAAAACCCTCCAAAGATACGAAACTCTAACTCCAACTTAAATTTAACCTTAGAAACTTCAAAAAATCATACAAAGTACAGTTTGAAAACAGGTCACACTAAGTCAAGTCAAGTTAAAAATTATAACATACAATGTCTACACCCTGTCCACACATGACCGACTATTAGAACTGGAAGAAAGTTTAAGTAAAATTAACTACGATATTATGGGAATTTCGGAGGTTAGACGACAGGGCAACAAAATAGAAGAACACAACACCTATATACTTTGTTACATTGGATCTACACCCGGCAAATATGGAGTGGGATTCATAATACACAAATCACTGAAAAACAATATAGAGAGCTTTATAGGAACAACCGAACGAGTAGCAACTCTCAACATGAATATTGAAGGTACCAAGATATCAATAATACAGGTGTACGCACCAACAGAGAGAGCAAGCGAACAAGAAATTGACGAATTTTATAATACCATTGAAGTGGCCCTCGAAGCAGCACACACACACGTCATTCTAATGGGAGACTTCAATGCAAAAATTGGAGTCCCCAGAGAAACTGAATATCTGGTAATGAAACAATACGGACATGGCGAAAGAAACGAAAGAGGCCAGAAACTTGTTGAATTCGCGTTGGAACTTGAGCTAACAATTATAAATACCTGTTTTAAGAAAAAACTGAACCGAAGATGGACTTGGCGGTCACCAGGAGGTCGGTACAAGAACGAGATTGACTACATTCTCTCAAGTCACCCAAAGTTATTTCAAAATATAGAAGTTTTGAATTTAAATTACGCATCAGACCACCGTCCGGTCAGGGGTACAATTAAACTTACAACTCAAAAGAAAAATAGGTCCAATTTCACAAATATTAAAGGAAGTCAACTCAAAAACAAGGATGAAATAATAAATTACAAAGAAAAGCTATCAAACTTACTTCTAGAGCATTCAAATCAACTTGTCAACCAAGACAACAAACTGGTACAAACCTCATATGAAAAAATAAAAAAGGCGATCCAACAAAGCTTGATGCATGCTAAACCAAATATTGAAGATAATAAAAACATAAAATATTACAAGAACGTACGCTAAAATTACTAAAAAGAAGACAAGAACTACAGCAAACTAAAAATAAAACACGCGCATTGAAAAACGAACTTTCTGCCCTGTACAAACTGGTTAATAAATATATCAAGAAAGACTACGCAAAATATAGACAAGAAACAATAGAGAAACATCTTCAGCTTTATGGTAGCTCTAAGAGAGCATACAAGGAACTTAGAACAAACCGTTCTTGGATAGAAGGTCTGAAAAACCTTAATAAAAACCTATACAACCGAATGGATATTGTCACTACAGCAACTGAATTTTACAAAAAACTCTATAGAGACAGAACACGTATAAACACTAACAAAACTGAATCAGAAACTGTAGATAGCCAATCTATACAACCAATCCACGAAACCGAAGTAATAAACACAATAAAGAAACTAAAATTCGAAAAAAGCCCAGGATCGGACAACGTCACAAATGAATCACTAAAATATGCCCACCAAATTTTGGCAGAACCATTAACTACACTATTTAATGCTATACTTCAAAGTTCTGAGACGCCCATAGAATGGTCCAAAGCAGATATCATACTTATATATAAAAAGGGCGACCCTAAAAATGTTAGCAACTACAGACCAATCAGTTTGCTACCAAATATATACAAACTTTTTTCATCGATTATAAATAATAGACTAAGTTCGATAATAGAGGCAAAACAACCTGTAGAACAAGCAGGCTTCAGAAAAGGGTACTCTACTACAGACCACATTCACACCATCGAGTTAATTATTGAAAAATATCAAGAGTTCCAAAGACCGCTCTACATCACTTTTATTGACTATCAAAAAGCTTTCGATTCGGTCACACATATAAGTATATGGGAAAGTTTAAAAGAACAAAACGTACCAGATATATACGTAAAAGTAATTAAAAGTATATACAGTAACAATAAAGGAAGAATAAAGCTCGAAACCCTAGCCTTCCATATAGAAAGAGGGGTAAGACAAGGGGACCCGCTCTCACCCACTATTTTCATAGCTATTCTCGAAAACTTAATGAACAAATTGGATTGGAGTAAAACAGGACTCTATATAAAAGGTGCCTACTTAAGCCACCTAAGGTTTGCCGATGACCTAATACTTCTGTCAGAGACAGCGAACGAGATGCAATACATGATAGAATCCCTACAACAAGCGAGTGCGAAAATCGGATTGGAAATGAATTTAACGAAGACTAAGATAATGACAAATACACAAATAAGACCTATAAATATCAACGGTAACCCTCTAGAATACGTAGAAAACTACATTTACCTAGGAAAAAGGATCAGTTTCGACAAAAACAGCAACATTATGGAAATTGAGAGAAGGGTTCAACAAACATGGAATAAATACTGGGGCCTGAAAGAAATATTTAAAAGCAACTTACCAGTTTCACTCAAAGCTATAGTTATGAACTCATGTCTACTACCAAGCCTAACTTATGGAAGCCAGACCTGGAAATTCACTACACAAGCTACGAACAAAATCAATACGTGTCAAAGAGGTTTAGAGCGAAGCATGTTAAACATAAAGAAAACTGACATAATAAGACACACAAAGATCAGGGGCATCACTAAAGTCACAAACGCTTTGACCTTTGCTCAAAAGCTGAAATGGCACTGGGCTGGCCATGTAGCGAGAATGTCCGACAGAAGGTGGACCAAAAGAGTTACCCAGTGGAAAGGACCAGCAGGCTAGCGAGGGCAGGGGAGACCCTTAACCCGCTGGGAAGATGATCTGAAAGGATCAGCTGGCGTAAACTGGTACTCCATAGCACAAGACCGACAAAAATGGGCATCTTTGGAGGAGGCCTTTACCCAAATCGGGGTTCCTGTTCATTTATAAAGTATTTTTTAAGCATTTACTTACATTAATATTATATTACTAACATAACCTAAGCTAACTTACTAATACAAATCAAAGTAGTAAATATTGTAATTACCTATTAAGTTGAAAACAAGAAATAAAAAGGCTTATTATTATTATTTGTTGTTACCATTACGGATACTCGGGGCTATGGAGCACCCGGACCTTTGGAAGGCGTGCGTGGGGCCGAAGCCAACACGTAGAGGCCTGTTTTAGTAACATTTTAATTTAAATTTTGTGATGGACACCAAACCGGCGGTTATCCCTGTCTACACTATAAAATGCAACCAAGGACAACCCCCGGTTTGGATAGAACTATTGTGTAAACTACGGGTGAAAAACTACTTGGGCTATGGAAAGGGGTTGGTAGTGGATTGGATACTGGGGGGAACTATGGGGAATATGGCGAGTATATTAATAATAATAATATATTAATATATATCAATAATATATTAATAATAATAATAATAAAGCCCGCAGGGCACCTTGAGGCGAGGTGTCGGGGAGTAGCGACCCCGCGGCTACCCGAGTGCTCCAGGGGGAAACCACCGTTCCTCACCTCCGGCTTGCCTTAGTTGGCTGGTCGGAGTGAACACTGACGAGGAAGCGGTCCCCCGCCTCTGGCTTGCCTTCACCGGCCGGTCGGAGTGGAGTCGCGAGAGTAGAGCTCCCACTCTGCTCGTAGGATGGATGCCAATCGTAAGTGGTGAGTGGGCCAGGTAGGCTGGACCCTCAGGGAGCCCGTGACCTGAGTATAAAATCCAGGGAGGCCTCTCCATCCTTCAGCCACTCACGCCCCTGTTGCCCCCTGGCTGTAATTTGCTCGGCTTCATTTAGGGTGGCCCAGTTTGTGAGTTGGCGAGTCTCCGTCTGCCATTTTTACTTGTTTATTGAACAATGTTACGGCAGGCGCCATAGTCCCCATAGTTCCCCCCCAGTATCCAATCCACTACCAACCCATTGTCATAGCCCAAGTAGTTTTCATCTGTAGTTTACACAATAGTACTATCCAAACCGGGGGTTGTCCTTGGCTGCATTTTATAGTGTAGACAGGGATAACCGCCGGTTTGGTGTCAATTTCAACTTTGCGATTAAAATTGTGACTGAAACGGGCCTCTACGTGTTGGCTTCGGCCCCACGCACGCCTTCCAAAAGTCCGGGGCTCCATAGCCCCGTGAAACGGAGACGTTACAAACAATAATAATAATAATAAATAATAATAATAATTTTATTATTATTATTTAGTTTTACGTAATACGT
Organism: Idaea biselata; assembly: GCA_958496205.1. Classification (NCBI taxonomy): domain Eukaryota; kingdom Metazoa; phylum Arthropoda; class Insecta; order Lepidoptera; family Geometridae; genus Idaea; species Idaea biselata. Next base: position 27,259,161 of record OY292396.1, on the reverse strand, counting down.
ATCTCCTTTTTAGGGGGATTTCAGAAAGCACGGGCCAAAGCCAAGTGCGTTAGTGTTACAAATTAAATTTATACTGAGTTGTCGTTATTTAAAAATTTACGGGTGAGACGGCAGGTATTAAGGATGGCTGCTTTTTGTAATTGTATATATACTAAAGGATTAATATTTAATGTACTTAGGCCATTGTGAAGAGTTTTAGGTATGACACCAGTAGTAGAAACAATTATAGGTATAGTGCGTGTACTATGGACTTGCCACTGCGTTCTCAACTCTACTGACAGTTCTGTGTATTTAGCAATTTTTTCGGAGTGAGTGGTAACTAAATTATGGGTATTGCACACTGCAATATCTATGAGGTAAACGGATTTATTTTGTTTATCGAGAAGTGTTATATCAGGTCTATTATTGTAAATGGTTTTATCGGTTATGATGGTCCTGTCCCAGTAAAGTTTATAATTTGAGTTTTCTAGTACGGATATTTATAGTAAGCAACTTTTTCTTTTATTAACTTGTATTGAAAAGCGAGGTGTTGGTGGACTATACAGGCAACTTGATCGTGGCGGTGTTTATAGTCAGTTTGGGCTATTGATCTACATGCACCGGTGATGTGTTGGATGGTTTCTGGGGCAGAATGGCATCGTCTACAAGAGTCAGAGATGTTGGGTCGGCGAATTATAAACTTTTGATAGTTTGCGGTATCAATCACTTGATATTGGATTCCGATCATAAACCCTTCGGTTTCCGGGAATAATTCACCACGTTGTAGCCATGCATTGGAAGCCTTTAAGTCAACGTGGGGTTGTTGAAGATCAAGCCGATGTCTACCGTGTAATGATTTATTTGTCCACAAAGCTATTTTATCTTTATCACTTACTAATGTTTCATTAGATTGTTCAGTTTCTGAGTTTATTGTATGTAATTTAAGCGGCGTAAAGTTCTGGTCTATCTGTATGATTACTTTATGTAAAATTGAGTTTTGTGCTTTTTCAGCGAAATATGCTTTTAAATTAGTTACCTGTTTGTTATGGAGGTTTGCAATATCAATAAAACCACGGCCACCTTCCTCCCTTGGCAGGGTCATTCTTTGGAAACAAGATCTCGGATGATGTTTACGATGGGCTGTCATGGATGTATTGATTATTCGCTGCAGCTTTATTATTATTATATTACTGTGTGCAACAGTCTGCACTATTTTTTTATTTGTTTATTATACGGGTATCATGCAAGCGACCCAACTTTGGACGTACCTATTTAAAAAAAAAACTCTAAATGACAGTGAATCCTCATCATAATCCGTCGCGGGGCTTAGGAGGAGTTACCGGATATACAGACAGACAGATTTCATTTTCATTTATTTCCGTTGAACTCACTTTATAATAGGTACCTATAGTACCTGCTCTCGGTTTTTGTAGGTGTTTCTATTACACGGAAAATTATTTAGATATAATAGATATTTATCAGTAGGTAATTAATTATCGACGTCATCGTCCCCTATCATAAAGTCAGGTTACCTCGTCAATTACTTTACGAAGCGATGGATGTAAAAAAACATCGCGAGGAAACGGACATGTCTCAGGACTCACCAGATTTCGAAGGCATGAGACATTCGCCAATACGCAGCTTACTGCGGCTTCAGTAGCGTCTTTCTTTTGCCTCTTCTTCGTCGTGTCAATGGCACGTGTAGCTCTCCAGAAATCGGCGACATCCACCGCGCCATCAGTGGCCTCCATAAGTTCGCTCCTAGTGCAGGTAGCAGGGTACAATGTGTAAGATAGTAAGGGGGGCATATCCTTAACAGGAGCACCACTCCACCACTCTTTTGCCTTACTCCTCTAAGTGGAGGCCCTTGTCCTACAGTCAGCCCATTCAACGGGTCAATATCATCGTCAATAATTAACGATGTTATTGACTCATGTGTATATGCACTTCACTACATAGTATAAAACAAAGTCCCACTGCCCACACCCACTGTCTGTTCCTTATATGTATGCTTAGATCTTTAACACTACGCAACGGAATTTGATGCGGTTTTGAATAGATATAGTAATTCAAGAAGATATATGCACCGTGCGAAGCCGGGTGTGTCGCTAGTCAATAATATAAAATATCCAGGAAGAATTTAATATAACTGAACGAAATAGATTGTATTTAAGGAATGAATCCGATACTTTAGAAATACAATACAATATAGTAGTGGCTATACCTACCTACTCCGTTATTTCAATAATAGATCGTTTTACAAGAAAGTTTAGTGATTGGGCTGTAATGAGGAGGAACACTAACTTTTTATCCCGGCCTAAGACCATAATTCAAGACCATAATTCAAACCTAAGATCATTCGACTAACGCTCTCTGCGTTAGTCGAATGATCTTAGGTTTGAATTAAGAACTGTCAAATAGGTGTTTTTTACAACTCTCGGCGGACTTTCGGCGGGAAAGTGGAGACAACTTGTCGTGCTCCAATTTTATTTTCGTTAAACTATGTTGTATACTCGGTTAAATTGTGTAATTTGGGTGGAATCTTATTCAATTTAGTTCCGTGAATGTGCACAAGTGTAGTGAAAACAAAATTGAGTGTTAAACATGAACTTTCCGTCGTTTGCGCCGAAGATCCTTGAAGGTTATAGTAAAGTTGCTGCCACCGCTTTACCATAGCCCCTGACTTGAAGTTAGAGGCCCGATCGGGCTAATTTCATGCAAAATACTTGATACTGGCAAGATGTACAAGATGTACGACGCCAAAACTATAATAAAGAAACTTGAAATATTCTAAAGAATTTCGAAGAAACTTGAAATATTCTAAAACTTGACCCTGGCTATTCCAAATTGGCCATATCGGTCTCGGACCGAAATAAATAATAAAAAAAAAAAACTCTCGGCGGGTTTTTCGGCGGGAAAGCGGAGACAACATGTCGCGCTCCAATTTTATTTTCGTTAAACTATGTTGTAAACTCGATTAAATTGTGAAATTTTGGTGGAATCTTATTCAATTTAGTTCCGTGAATGTGCACAAGTGTAGTGAAAACAAAATTGAGTGTTAAACATGAACTTTCCTTCGTTCGCGCCGAAGATCCTTGAAGGTTATAGTAAAGTTGACACCGCTTTACCATAGCCCCTGACTTGAAACTATAGGCCCGATCGGGCTAATTTCATGCAAAATACTTGATACTGGCAAGATGTACAAGATGTGCGACGCCAATACTATATTGAAGAAACTTGAAATATTCTAAAACTTGACCCTGGCTATTCCAAATTGGCCATATCGGTCTCAGACCGAAATAAGTAAAAAAAAAAAAAACTCTCGGCGCCAAATTGGCCATATCAGTCTCAGACCGAAAGAAAAAAAAAACTCTGCGTTTTCATTCGTGGGGGACCATCAACAAAAAAAAAAAAGATCATCCGATGCCAGCGCCATCTGCTCACAGCTTCGCGTGTGCCACCCCATAGGTTACGTCTAAATAAAATTTTGTCGAATATTGTTTTGTCGAAATTCAGTTTTGTAAAGCAAACACATTCTTACTACCTATACATAACCTACCTACCGACGTTAAACCAAGCAACACGTGTTACGAAATAAAATTGTGTTTCCATTGATTTCCGTCCTGAAAATAGAAATATAAGACTGCTTGCTCTGTCCCACTTGCTTTACCTAAACTCTAGATTAAAAGTATAATGACAAAAATATATAAGAAAACAAATCCGTGTTTGCGAATAGATACTAGAACTTTTAAAGCCCAGTATGATCCCAGTTCTTCCTTAGTTTTTAAATAATAAGACCTGCAAGTGCTTTGAAATAATGATAGAAAAAACGAAAATAAAAATATGTAATAGTACCTTACTGCCTAACCTCTCTCAGAGGAGGCCTTTACCTACAGTGGGACAAATTAACGGGGTACTTAATTTTATGGTGTGTTTCCGCAACTAGCCCTATAACTGGGCCTTTTTGCGTGACGTTAAAAGCCTCACGATGTTTTTCTTCACCGTTAACGGGGTAACAAAAATAAATAGAATCTAAGTCATTAGGGATTTGGTACCTAACACTTGTCAGCTATTATTAAATTGATAATAATAAAAAGACCAGCTGACGTTACGGTCCTGATGACGTAAGAGATTTTGAAAATTTGCCTTTGTGATGTTCAATAAGGCGGCATAATATTATGAAGGATTCGTAGACGAAAGTAATTTTATTTTTCATACTTACATTATTATAAAAAAACTAAAAGGACGAAATCTCCTAAACTTTTAACAAGCCATATGAAGTATAATATACTATTTGAAACGTTAATAAAAGAATCATTTTTAAATGGATTTGACAATCAGATTTTAAAAAAATCTTGTTCTTGTGTAGAGTATGTTAATAAAATCTTACCAGAGTTAACGGTTCTGAATCGTCTTTGAGTCAATTTGTTGATACCTACTCATAATCAATTAGTCACACCACACACCAATCGATCTTTTTTTTTGTCTAACAGCCGAATACAGGAACGCCACTTAAAATGAGAGAGGCAGGTAGGTACTTGAAAAATTGAGCAGCTTCAATTTGAAAATGAGTATGATTTTTTTTGAGTTTGAGAGCTGTTTTTTAACTTGTTTGAGAAGAACTCAAATTTAGTAGTCAGTAGCGAGTAGCGTTTCTGTATACGGCCGGGAATCTTCGATCTAACCATATTCACCAAACTATTTTATAGACTGTGCCCGTCCCTCAATAGAACTTGTCTTAGTTATTACTTATCATAGGTATATTTATAAAACCTTTAAACGATTTGTAGACATCACAAACATCTTGTAATCGCAGATTTAACATAATTTTATTAATAATAACTGTAGGTATGTGATTGATGTTTCCTCAAAGTGAATTTGGCTCTTAATTTGCAAAGTTTTCAAATCTCGACGACTCATTTGTTCGCTATTGATCTATAGAATTGATCGCCATTTATAAAGCGCGTTGTAGGCGCGATTGTTCGGTCATTGTGCCTATCGGTTTCCCACTCGCAATATTCCACGCCAGTGATTAAATTCGCCATTCTTAGCCTCCCTTGTGAGTTAATCGTCTGCAGTCGCTGACTAACAATCAGACCTCAAATAGTATGCTTTAATATCAACGGTTTTCAAAGGCTTTAGGAGAGAAATGTAAAAAAAAATGGAACTAATGTAGGTACCTTCTTACTTACCATGCTAGATTATCGACATGCATGATAAGATTATCGGTCGCCGTTTGCGGGATGGGGGGTTAAATAGTCGCTCCGGGGCTTTCCTGGTGCAGAGACTGTCTGTAGCCATCCAGCGTGGCAACGCGGCTAGTTTGCTTGGCAGCTTTGTGTCGGGAACATTGTCGGGACGGCTTGTTTGGCTGAGTTTTTCTAGTTTTATATTTTATTGTTTAGTTTTACTATTTTTAATTTGAGCATTTTATTTGTAATGTATTATTGAATTTAATGTACAATTAAATAAGTGTATGTAGTAGATGTTATTGATTTTTGAAATGTTTTGCTAGATTATTAACCTAATTATATATCGGTATCATTAGTTCAAAATTGGTGAAAAAAAAAAAAAAAAAAAAAGGGTGTGTAGTGTGTATGGGGCCCACTAAGATCTTTGGGCCCAAGCCAACCTCACCTGCTAGCTTGGTGCACCTGCTGATGAACGGACGAGGCTCTGGCGCAGACTTTCCCCTCGGGGTTGGGAGGTCAGACGGCAGTCGCTCCCGTAAAAGTCAAAATCAGCCAAATCCAAAAATGGAAAGTTTAGAAAGAGATTGCCACAGAGATAGGGCACCGCCGCATAACGGCGCGCAGGAGCTTCGCCTGACTCCTGTGGTAAGTGGACGAGGGCTACCGTGCCACGGGCGGGCACGGCCAAAGACGTTAGCCCCTAAACACGATGTGAAACTCCGCTTCGCAACGTGGAACATTGGCACGCTAACCGGACGCGCGAGGGAGCTAGCCGACGTACTTTCAAGGCGGAAGGTGGCCGTGGCGTTCCTGCAGGAGACTCGATGGAAAGGCAGCAGATCCCGGCTCATTGGGAATGGCTACAAGCTGATCTACACGGGTGCACCTGGTGGAGAGAACGGGGTGGCTGTGGTGCTCGCTGAGAGGTTGCATGACGATATCTTGGAGGTGAATCGCTTTAGCGACCGACTTATGTGCGTGAAGGTGCTTATTGGGGGGGTCCCTACCCACTTAGTAAGTGCTTACGCGCCACAGGTCGGTTGTAGCGACGCTGATAAGAGGTCGTTTTGGGATAAACTCGGCGAGGTCCTTGGGGCTATCCCGTTGTCACAGGGAATCGTTTTGGGTGGTGATCTGAACGGTAATGTGGGTGAGATGGGGGCGGAATTTGAACGTGTTCATGGAGGCTACGGGTATGGTAGTCGGAATGCGGAAGGAGAAGAAATTCTGCGTACGTGTGCCACTGCCGACCTGGCACTCGTGAACACATATTTCAAAAAGAAGCCCGACCACTTGATCACCTACAAGCGCGGGGGGCGCGCTACCCAAATCGATTTCCTAATCACTAGGAGACACCATATCGGCTACGTGGCCAACTGCAAAGTCATACCCGGTGAGAGTCTCACTGCCCAACACCGTATCCTTGTCATGGATCTCTGTGTAAAGACCAAAGACAAACGACCGGAACCATGTCAGCGCCGAATCAGATGGTGGATGCTTGATGAAGTCAAGTCCCAGATGCTCGCCTCAGCAATCGGCAACAAATGTGCTAATGCTGAAGGCGAATCGGTACAGGAACACTGGGACAGGATTCAAGTATCTATCGCTGATTCGGCGCGGTCGGTCCTCGGTATGTCTAAGGGAGGACGTGGTGGTGGAATGACACAGTCCAGAGGGAGACTAGGGTGAAGAAAGCCCTCTTTAAAAAGTGGCAAGCGTCCAACTCTCCTGAAGATCGCGACGCGTACAGGTCTGCCAAACGTGCCGCAAAGAGAGCAGTAGCCAGAGCCAGACGGGACCACTTACAGCCATTGTACGATAAGTTGGAAACGCCTGAGGGGCAGAAGCTTATTTATAAGTTGGCACGTTCTAGGATCAAAGCGGCACAGGATATATCCAAGTGCCGCTGTGTAAAAGATCGTAATGGTAACCTGCTATGCGAGGACCTCGCGGTGAAGGAGAGGTGGCGCTCTTATTTCCACGAGCTGCTCAATAAGCAGTATAAAGAGGTGCAGCCACCGGAACTCCCTCCGAATCTAGGACTTGTGCCACTGATAACGCCTGAGGAGGTGCGCTAGGCTCTTCGCTGCATGAAGAATCGGAAAGCTGTCGGCGCCGATGGAGTCCCCATCGAAGTATGGAAAGCTATGGGTTCTCATGGTGTGGGCATCTTAACCAACCTTTTTAACCGCATACTCGAGACCGGCAGAATCCCCGCCCAATGGAGACTGAGTGTTATCACTCCAGTGTTCAAGGGCAAGGGATCTGTGCAGCAGTGTGGAAGTTATCGTGGTATAAAGGTCATGTCCCACACCATGAAGCTCTACGAGCGTATAGTTGACTCTCGGATCCGGCAGGAGTGCACTGTCTCGGAGGGCCAGTATGGTTTCCGCCCCGGTCATGGTACCATGGACCCTGTTTTCGCCCTAAGGATCGTTATGGAGAAATACAGAACGAAGAATACGCCTCTGCATTTTCTGTTCCTGGACTTGCAGAAGGCCTTCGACTGTGTTCCTCGCGTGATGATCTGGTGGGCGCTGCGGTCCAAAGGGGTGCCTGAAACTTATATTGAAACCATCAGGGACATGTACCGAAATTCCGATTCAGTGGTGCGAACTGCTGTTGGTGACACTAAATCTTTCCCCATTACAGTCGGAGTCCACCAAGGATCCGTCCTAAGTCCGTTTCTGTTTAGCGTAATACTGGACGCACTGTCCGTAGTCATCCGAGACGCACACGAGCAGCCCCCGATGCTCATGTATGCTGATGATATTGCGCTAGCGGACTCGGATAAGGGACGGCTTGGAAGGCGTGTAAATGCGTGGAAAGAGTCACTTGAGAACGGCGGTTTGCAACTCAACGTAGCGAAGACCGGCTAGCAATACCACAGATCCCACACCTGTCTGCGTAGACGGTCACATGGTCGAGCGGACAGACCAGTTTAAGTACTTGGGATCTGTGCTTCACGAGTCCGGCGACATCGATTGTGACGTCAAGTCCCGCATTTCGGCAGCTTGGGCCAAGTGGCGAGAGGTAACTGGTGTCATCTGTGACCCGAAAATGCCGGTTAAACTGAAGGGACAGGTCTATGAAACGATCATTAGACCTGTCATTTTGTATGGTAGTGAGGCGTGGCCATTGCTTGAGCGACATAAGCAGGAGCTGCGTGTCACTGAGATGAAGATGCTGCGCTGGATGTGTGGAGTGACGCGAAAAGACCGCGTCAGAAACTCCCGCATCAGGGGCAGCCTTCATGTCCGAGACATTGCAGACAAACTGCAAGAATGCCGCTTACGGTGGTACGGCCACGTTTTACGGAAACCGGCCAGTTACGTGGGAAACAAATGTCTTGCCATGGCGCCCCCGCCCGGCCGCGGCAGATTGGGAAGACCCAAGAAGTGCTGGCTTGACGTTGTAAGATCGGATATGCGTGCAAATGGCCTCACTACACGGGATGCCGAAGATCGTGCGAAGTGGAGACGTAAAAGTAGGAAAGCGGACCCCGGGCTCTCGAGAGAGATGCAACCGGGAACAACGCTCGGATGATGATGATGATCATTAGATCAAAATTCAATTCAAATTGGGTCAAAACTCATCAAGTCACCGATTAGTTTAGAGGTAACGTTTGGATTTATGTTTGCCGAAGATATTCTTTGGAAATACTGGACGGAATTTTATGAGATTAATAATATGAGGATACATTGGATCTTGGTCAGTAACATGGGGGCCATTATTTTATCCCGACATTTCCACGTAATTAAAATATATTGTGTTCATAACATTAGCATTGACAAAATCCTTACCTCTTTGTATACCTAATATACAAATCCAGGATCTTAATTACATTATTTTTATTTCCCTACCTCGACGTTTCAACCATGTTACAACAGTCTAGGTCGCTCTTGTAAAAAAAAGAACAGGCTAATGAATAAGGGCTTGCAAACAAACGAATGTGTATACAAAATAACCCATATTTACCTTCACGCATTGCATGAACCACTGAACAAAAAGTTTTAATAAGTTCTTTTCTTTTTCAATAAATTCTAACGCCTACGGATTTGCTCACCTTTCCAACTTCTTAAGTAAAGTAATCCTAAGAAAATACGTCGAAGGTGCAATTTAAAAAGCTTACAGTTCGTGGACTTATTTTTTAACAGACAAGTTTGCTAAGTTATAAACAAAGTATACGCGTAACGAATGAGTATCTTAAAGGTTTTTGGGCCTTGAACGTATTCTGTTTGATTGAATGTAGAACAGGTACGTACAACACTGAACATTTCGTTACATTTTGTGCGTCAGACACAAAAGAACTTTTTCATATAAATATCAGATTGTTAGTGTCAAGTAAAGCGTTGCATTGAGTTATTTTCAATCTTCTATCTTCAAAGATGAATATAATGTAGTGGACATTTGGTCAAGCCAAAAAAAAGTGTCATTTGGTCAAGCCTATAGTTACCGCAGATGACATTGATAACTTTTTTTTTGTATGAACAAGTCAAACTTCACCATATCTCCACCGATTTTTAAATCTATAATATCGTTCAACTTGTAATAATGTATCTACGATAAAAAAGATCAAAAGATTCAATTGCTAGGTAAAGTAAGAAATTATAGTAACAAAAAAAACTTACTTGTCCGTATTGAAATAGCTTGTTTCTATTTTGATCTTTTGTAATCCCCGGTTCTCTTTGCATTGTTCTAAATGTTTATTGAGGGTAATTCATAAATTAAAAAGAACCTTTTACAATACTAGCGGTAAGTAAAAGTTTGAACCCACGCGTTCCGCCTCTTGGAAAATGCAAAAAGCAAAAAGTCACAATTCCTTGAGCGTGGGTTTAACATTTCATAATTCTGTAATTATTTTTATATTTATATTAAGGGTACCACAGGCTAGATACCACAGACATCTGACCTCTATTTACTACTTTGAATAATACAGGAACAGTAGTCACAGCCTGGCTGGCTACGCTACGTTTTTTTTATTTAATTTTAAACTTAATACGTTTATGAAAACAGTTTTAGCTTCTTCCACGACGACATTAGCATAGCTTATTCTGTTATGTCTGTATCACGCCTAAAGTGTTCTACATATTCTTATGTATTCCTTCTTACTACTCTATATCTTCTCTGCAATATTGCTTTCATATATCGTACATAATTAACAAAAATGTAATTTATTTTGAACTATAATCATAGAAATGTTTATAAGATTTATAACCAATGATTTTCACTATTCTTAAATTTTGACTAAAGCTGTGCCGTGCGGTATTACCCACGTAACAGAAATAAAGTACAAATTTAGTAGTAAACGTAGTATGCTAGGTCTCCAATTATTGACCAGGCGAATTCTAAATCTCAATTGATTGTATCGTTATTGCGTGCGGCAGTAACAAATAAACCTAATGCACAATATGTTAACACAACAAAGTTTCTTATTTGCAACCTTACTAAGAATTCTTATAAATCCAAGCCTATTAAAGGCAGCACGGCTACCAGGTACTACGGCTACGTAGAGAAGATATTACAGTTTCAATTCACTCTTTTGTTGGGTCTACGATGCGCTACGAATAGCGTGGTCTATGTTACGAGCTAACTTATTTCGTCGTGGGACTTTACCTGATTTTAAAACAAAACAATACAATACAATATTTATTTATTTTTATGAAACTTATTAAACATTTCCCAAATTACATTATAAATCAGTTCCACACTAAGCACAGCTTGTATCGCAGTAACCGAGTTACCAATATAAAATGAAGATGACATTTAATAACTATTCATATAAATATAGACCTTATAGACTAACATATATACAGATAATATAAAATAAAAACAAAACAGGGGAGACACTTTTTAAACTTACACTTAGACTGGCTTCAGTCTTCTCGGGACCACGGCCGGTATAACCCGTTTGCCGAAACGTCGAGGTAATTAATAACAATGATTGTCTATAACGCGATTTAGACCTTTGTCTAATAATAATGAAAAATAGGGGAGATGTTTAATCATTAATTCATCGTGTCACGTGGGTTCCCGTGTAGCGCACGGGTTCGAACCCCATCACGGGAGGACTTTTGGTGACGCATTTCTCCTTGTTGACTTGATCTGAGGATTGACGGATGGTTCCTTATTGAAAGCTAAGAGGTCTGTCCTAATTGCACATCGCTCGTCACGATCGATGTGTCGCATGTTATGAGTTTTTGTTTGAATGTATGCGACCGTCAATTTGATATGGGTTAATTAGGACAGCACCTAGAAATTCTTTGTTACGCAGCGTACTACGTGGACGTTTGGATGCGAACGCGATTGCGAAGCAATCCGATCCGGTGCGGTGCGCAAACAACAAACAGTCGATAGCTATTGAAGTGTCCTACGTAACCAAATGCACGTAAAGTGCGATGCGGCGCGATTCTCGACTGTTCCTTGTTTCCGCACCGCACCGGATCGGATCGCTTAGCAAATCGCGTTCGCATCCAATCGTTCACGTAGGACGCTGCGTTACATTTCCATTTATATTTTTAGGCACTTAATACATCGAGGAAAATCAATTCTTCGGTTTCCATGAATGTAAGTAGGTACATGTTTGTTTTTCATTAACGCCTGTAGCTTGCACCTGATTCGATTGGGATGAAACTGGTAAAAAAAACCTCCGTGTTAAACCATGTACCTACCTATTTAGATGGAGCCCTGGAGCCCAGGCCCCCCCTTAAAATGTCGCTTTGGCGGGTGAAACAGCTGTGTTTCATGCGCCTTCGAAAGCCAGTTAACGAAAATAAATTGTATTTGAACAGGCCAAAGGAAAATATTACGATAAGTGCGATGAGTAGGTAAACATTATAGGTGTGATAAAGTAACACTTGTATCCGACTAAAAGTATATTCAAATAGACAGTCACAAAGCGTCTCCCAAAGCAATGAAACGAAACTATTTGCATTCAGTACACCCTGTGAGTACACCGCTGTATTTACTCGCGGGTCGTCAATCTTACCTACCTTCCGGTGGTGTTAACACTATTGCTACGTTTGGGATTTGAGTGTACTCACTACTTCGTTACTTTTTTAAAGCGCCACGTGTATACTCTGGTATCTAAAGAATTCGTTTTTCGATAGCATAGCTATTATTTATTATAGTCAATCTCTAGGCACTGCGGCATCTCCGACTGCAGCGACTTTTCTAAGTTTCATAGTCGGAGGCTCACATACTCCAGTTGGTTCTAGTCTAGCACCCGCCCGTGATGGTACCTAATGCAAAAACAACATTCTAAATTAGGTATTGAATTGTAAAAACTTACTTTTACCCCACTGCAAGAAAAGGGTTATAAAGTATATGATTTGCGCGTCTTAACTTTAGTGGGTAATTGTAGCAATTCTAGATTTTCATTTTAAATGTTAACAACACGCTACCTCTCATTAAATAAAAAAGAATTTGCAAGTGCGCTATTTGCACATGACTTGCTTTTAATCCGAGTCCAACTATCATCTATTGCGAAGCAAATATGAAATGAAAATAATTTATCTGTTTACCTCTGTTACCTACACTGAGTCCGCTTGTAGGTAGGTACCTATTAAAGGTAGGAACATATCGTGCCTAACGTAAGCAAAGTATGCAGCACATTTTGTATGACACAATGTGTATGAAAACTATAGGACACCGTTGCGTATGATAAGTTTCTAATTCAAAGGTTCTCATACAAATTCTATAGTCTAGATGGTAAATGCGTTGCATACGTTGCCTACGTGGGCTCAGTATGTTCCTACCTGGGATTACTGTATGGTTTTCTTAGAAAATAAATAGTCATAGGTAGCAGTATGATTTTGTTGCTTGCTTGTGTCTATCACGCTCTGTAGCGAGCGCTTCTATTTAAACTATTCGGCCCTGTCTAGTCCAAACCATCTTTCGTACCGGTCCCTCATCCGGCTTGCACCGGGCCATGTCCGAGCAGGATCAGGCAGTCAGTGTCAGAGGCGAGCTACATTTGCATGAAGAAAGTTTTTATATTGCATTTTATTCGTGCTGTGTCCGTGCAAACAATAGCTGTTTTCATACAAAAGTATGAAGACAGCTTTTCTTCAGCCCGGTCCCGCCCCGATCTGGTGTAAATCATCCTTTAAGGGTTAAAACATCATGAGAAAACCAACATGTCTTATGATGACCCATGAATGCATGAGACATTCACTAATCCGGAGTATATTGTATAGGTGGGACAAATTATCGGGCTATAAAATGGGTATTAAAACTTAACAGTATCCTGTTTGGATCACTAACGGCTTATTAAATGTATAGGTATTAAAAAGTTTGTATATACCTAACGCTGCTATTGTTCCATTGTGAAATATTATTTCATAGCAGTCGAAATAACAGTTTATTCATGACAAACGGTCGACCCACTTCGAATCACTTGAAACTCCTCTTCACCATGAACCGTACGAAGGATATTCAGTGTTATAATAATAGTGAATTCAGTTTAATTTCATTGTGTAGAGTGTCCTATCTAATTATATCTAACCGTTTTAAAAATAACTATCTGAACTCTGGGGTTTTACCCGCATAACGTACCGATCTCAAATTCCGGATAAAAAGCCTAACCTTGGATTCCTAACCTTCTGCTAAATCGCAATCGCCTAAGCCGGTTCAGTAGTTTTTAAGTGAAGGAATAACTGTTACTTTCAAATCATTGTAACTTGTTTATTGAAATTGGAAAGATTGTTTCTGTTCGTATAGTAATCTATGTATATTAAGTACTAGTTATTCGCCTGTTTCATATTACTTATCATGCGATTAAATAAATAACTAAGTATCGAGTAGATGTATAGGCGAAGCAAACATTACTGTACTTGACTTTACCAAACACTTGCAGATTTTCCTCCGAAACTTCGTTAAACATTTAGCCTGCCTTGAAATTACGGGTAACTTTTTCAATTATTTTCATCATAATTTTCTTTATTTCACCACGAAGAGACGAAAGTTAAACAACTTCTCTTTTGCTTGGTAGGAAGACATAACCTGCGGCATACTTGCGAACAAAATTAACTTAATTCAAATGGTTCATAAAGTAGATTGGTGGAAATGGTTCACACGCAATAAACCGTGCACGCTCTGCGGACAATTAGTAACAGAAAATGACGATAAATTTGAGGATATCTTCAATACCGGAACGGTTAGGCTATCTTCGGTTATTAATTTAGTTGAGGGCGGAGGCAGCCAACAGTAATGCGATACGTTCTCTGTGTTGGTTTATCGTTTTGTAGATAATATTGTTAGCCAATGTTGTTGTTGATAGATATCGAATTCGTTAAGGGCCCAATTCTGAAAAACTGAAAATCCATGTCGGGCGCATCGAAAATTGTTGATTATTTCATGACGGAATGTCGTAGAACTTTTTTTTGTGTACAGATTGTAGGCGACATTGTTTCCGATATTTTAGTGCAGTTTCCATACAAATATGTCGAAACGTATTGAAGCCTATCGACATTTTAGCCAAATCAGACATTTTTTGTCTAAAATTTGGATAGGCTTTGCACCAATAGGTGGTTCTTGTCTTAAAACTACACCAAAATGTAGAAAACAATGTCACCTACAATCTGTGCACAAAAAGAAGTTCTACGACATTCCGTCATGAAATAATCAACAATTTTCGATGAGCCAGACAGGGATTTTCAGTTTCAAGGTCGTTGACGTTGATACTCCTCTTAAAGAAGAACTAGACGCACTTTTCCACAAAAATGATTGCCCTAACTCTAGTTACTAAACCAACTGAGTCACGTGACTTGCTCTTCGAAGAAGGGCGTAAATTCGCGTATCCTATTTTCACGATCCTGCCAAAGTTTCTGTACCCTCTGTCTGAATGGAATAGAAACGATTTTTTTATACCCACCCCATGACTCGCTTTGTTCTCTTTTATTTCATTCAGTAAATCAAATCTTGTAATGGAGATCAATGGATCTAAAAATAAGAACCTAGGTTCATAAGTAAATATCAGCTCATAAAAAAATTAACCCCGTTACTTATTTATTTATTAAATCGTATGATATATGAAACATGCGAATAATTACATTGTATTGATGTTGCAAAGTATTAAATTCATTCATACTTATAAACGATGATTAACGGCTGCATAAACTATGTATAGTTCTGTGATATTAAATTTCAAAGTTGACAGACAGAGACATACGTAACATAACTTAGTCATCTGTTAGTTACCGTTTATAAGTAAGGTGGTAAAGTTATAACTAGTAGATAGCTAGACTAAAGCTATACATAAATATCCCTAGAAATTATACCTATCAGCCTGCTATCTCAATAAAAATATCAAACTACGCTTGCTTTAAAAACACTACTAAAAAACTCAAGTCTCGCGAATTGCAGAACCCTGAAAACATGTGGCATGATTATTGAAAAGATGGCTCGGAATGCGGGCAAGTTTACGTGGTGAAGAAAGAGGTCCCATGTGCATTACTGCACGAGCAATACGTGGGTGTATGGAGCCCGAACAAGAGAACACGTCGAGGCAGACCAATATGCGCAACTAGGTGCCTACGGAGAAATGTACATTATGAGATCCGCGGGGTTAGACGTTTTATCGATATCGATAGTTTATTTGTATCGATAAACTATCTCCACGGTTTCACTGTACTCGTAATTACCTTTTTTATTTAGTAATTATTTCTGGACTTTCGAGATACAGGACGAGTTCCTGTTTAGACTCAATCCATTTGTAATTTTCTTGTTTAATAAACTATTTATTTATTTTATTTATTAACTAAGTGGGTACTAAATTAATAAATAAAGTCTGTTAGTTCATAATAACAATGATCATATCTTTTACCTTGTCTCTCTTACATTGTCCCAAATGGTTCGACACAGCAAAGCTGACACAAAGAAATAAAACTTTATTTTCTTCCAATATTTTTTACGGTTTAAGCTGACGCCTTCGCCTCTGGAAAATGTATGCTTAATTTTTTTAGGGATCTATGTAGTAAGTAGGTAAATCAAGTTAGAACATTTTACTTTTTACAGTGAAGAAAAGTTTGCTTATCACACCCACAAATACTTAGATACCTATACAATGTCTTAAGTATCAATTATTATTGGAAAGAAGAAAAAATCCGACCAAGTGTGAATCGCCTCGGGCCCGAAGGGTTTCGTACCACCATTACAATTGGGTACGGAACCATAAAATAAACACGCGAACGCCGTGTACGCCGTGTACGCAACAGCGACGCCCATTTACATTTACCACTGCCGCCAGTTTATCACTAGATGTCTTCAGTGGTAAAAATAATCTCGCCAACTTTGCGTTTTACCGTGAGAAATCACTTTTGTTGTATGGGAGCCCTTAAATATTTGTATTATTTTGTTTTAAGTATATGTTGTTATAGCGGCTATACTCAAAATACATCTTCTGTGAAAATTTGAACTGTCTAGCTATCACGGTTTATGAGATACAGTCTGGTGACAGACGGACAGACAGAAACACAGCAAATTCTCATTAATAGGGTCCCGCTTGTACCCTTTGGGTACGGAACCCTAAAAAGCATCGCATTGGTTCAAACATTTTTAGACTTAATATTCTATTTTCAGCATACTTGTTTTTGGCACAAACAAAAAGTATAATTAGGTACTGTTTTTAGTAGTCGCCAGTTCGTTGCTAAATTATCGACAATGGGATATCCGCACAACACTAAAATGCAAAACAATTGTAAGGCCACCCGCTTTGTGATGGCAGTGGAAGCAACATTTCGCTGACATTCTTGTAGTTTTGATACAATACTGTTCTAACCTTGGCTTGTTATTGTTTAATCTTAAGGTCTATAAATAGGATACTATATACGACTAAGGCATGATTAGACCAAACTAGAATAAGCAAAACAAGTCCCGGCATAAATCGCCGGGATTTAAATAGCGTCCAAACGCTGGTAACTCCAACTTCAACAGGGCTTAGAAGGTTCCATTTGGTTATCAGATCCAGAGCGATAGCATTAGGAATTCAGTAGGTCATATCCAACAAAATACCTACTTAGCTGAAGCCCTGAAATGCCACGTAGGTATGAATGCTTTTGCTTCTAAATGTATACCTATAACCTACATTAAGTTAATTCATGGGGTGAAGATAATAGCGCCAAGGCGCACAACTACTGTGTGTACCTATAATTAGGATAGGTACCTACTATTTTTAACCCGGTTCCAATAAATTACGTAGTTACCAAGTAAACTAAACCACTAGACCAAAAAAAATAATCCTACATTTTGCATCCCGTAGGTAAGTTAAAATTACCTAGTCTCGTAGGAATATTGGTACCTACTTATAAAAAGTAGACTTTGTAAAGCTTTTGTTTAAAAAGTAATCCAGCTCTCATTGTTTGTTTTCATTAGCTATGGATTAAAGTTTGAATAGACATAGATGGCGAGTGACGACATTGTTATGGTCCGAGAACTAAGACTCAATCAAGAACTATGAGCAACAGTGGCGAACAACTATGGCGAATTCTGACTTGCCTTCATTAGTGGCTGCATCAACCTACAGGGAGGCTACCGCGGTTGTTCCGTCGGCATCGACATCGAATTCATTTGACAGTTGACAGCCGAATTTCGAACAGCGAAAATTTCAAATCGACGCGTCGATTACTCATATCGATGCCGAAGCCAAATTGAATGAATGAAACACAGACAGAATTGAATTGAATTGAAGATTTTGACAGAAAATCTTCAAATCGACGGCTGACGGCCATGGATGCGCGGTTTTAAAATTGAAAACCCCGCTGTCAAACTACCGCGTCGGCATCGAGTTGATGTCAACGGAACAACCGCGGTAGCCTCCCTGGTCATTTGGCGATTTGACTTGTGCCGAGAAGCCCATTGGCCTAGCTGCGTCCGCCGATTTTGTATAGGCAACGCCTAGCGCGGCCATTACTTGGCTAGGTGACCGATAATGTGTGTAGCAAAAAACATTTTATAGAGCTCCTCCTTGCTTTGGAAGGTACGTTGAGCAGGTTGTCCCGGTTGATATATCTAGAAGCAGTTGTTAAGCCAAGTTAGAGGCCTTAGAGCGCCCTGAAAACTCTAACACTAAGTGATGAGCTACATCACTACACAAAAGAAGACGACTTATATCGACGGTAATGATGGCTGGAGAATTTGTAACTACAGCTACCTACTTTTTATTTTGACATGCCCACGGGACCAAAATTTACAGGTCAAACCGTAGAGCGTAGCTAGAGTAAAATTTCTGACTATTTTTTCCTCATGTGTAGTTTGTTTTACAGAATAAAAGTTATTAAGTCTATTCCCAATGGAAATTCAACAAAAAGTCTTATGATGGGTATGAATTAGTGAAGCCCGCGCCACGTGGAACTAATAACTGTGAGAGTTACATTTATTTTTATTACAACAGTGAAATATACGTGTGCTAGATAAATAAAAAATTGCGCCAATAGTGAGCAGAAATACACCAACTTTTTAAGGGACCAACTTAGATTCTAGTTGGTCCCATAAAAAGTTGGTGTAGCTAATACCTACCTTTCTAATAAAGAGATAACCATTGTAATCGGATCTCAAATATCTGAAATACCCTGTAATCATAATATACAAAAATAAGACCAATCTAATTAATAACCTCCTTTTTTTGGAAGTCAGGTAAAAAAGATATCTCTTTATAAATTAACTAGCTTTATCCCACGGCTACACCCGCTCCCGTGGGAATTTAAGATCCATCTGATGGCTATCAACGCACGCACAGCCTAAACCGCCGTTGTAGGAGTCTTAGGATAGAAAGTGTCTTCCATATTTTGTTATACTTACCCAAATCAAATGGATAATGTCAGAGAAGTACCTAAATTTTGATTTAGGATAACTAAGATGCAAATAGGTAGGTACTTACAGTCAGTTAGAGTTTTTACGACATTGGAAAATGTTGGGGACCAGACGATGTATTTTGTTTTATCCACAACTTAGCCTGTTTTACCCTGGTTTTACCTTAAGTTTTCTCGTTGTCAAAAGCTCTTCGACAGTTTTAGTAATCACTGCATTAGCTACGTAAACTTTTGGTTCAAAGAAAGCGTTCTACATTACCTATGTACCGCCCATGTGGGACGTATTTGGGGAAGATACGAAAAACGAACAATAATATAAATGGTATACTCTCCAAAGTCTGTCTGTATGAAATAATGCTCGTAAATGATATATCTTAATTTGCGATAAAAAAGATATGTTTGATGGATCGATATCCGTATATCTAAGGCGGTAGTGATGCCGCTACAATTTTTTACATTAACCTCTATAGATACCTATACACGGTGCTTCGAGGAGCGGGTATTAAGCCGAAAGGGGGTTGTTCTAGAGGTCTAGGCGAACAACTTTTGTTCAGCCATGCCCAGAGGAAAGAATCAATATCATGGCTAACAAAGCAGTGGGTTTCCTCACGATTTTTCCCGTTGAAAAAGCGTTGTTAATTTATCTTTTCTTATAAGGATAAGGACATTGGTGCTCGGTCGGCCGGGATTCAAACAGGATCTTATCTGTTGTGTAAATTTGATTGCAGTACCACATAACACTGCCATTTTATAAAACCGGCCATTGCGAGTTGGACTCGCGCACGAAGGGTTCTGTACCACTATCACAATTGGGTACGGAACCCTAAAATGAACACAAGACCAACCAATCCGTGAACGCAACACATACCTATCTTTTTTTATCACAAATTAAGTCAAGTCGCGAGGCACTATCTACTAATATTATAAATGTAAAAGTTTGTGTCTAAGTTAGTGATAAAATAATACGAGACTTTTGAGAATAAACAAAGGAATATATTAAATAAAGATTTTACAAAATGAATGCGTCACGATGCTAGTACTTATTTACGAACAAGGGTGGAGATGGTTTTATAATAGCAAGTCGTGGGAGTTTGATTGCTATTAACTAAAGTATAGGCGTATGTTTGCGTTCTATATTCCAACACCCTCTTCTGGACGCAAACCCAATGCGACTGTAAAGGCTTGATGCTTCGGTCGCTGCAGTCCCTTCGTGAGCACGTCAGCCAGCATGTCCTGTGTGCTCTTGTATCGTACGGAGATTTGGTTATTGGAGATACGCTCCCTCACAAAATGGTAGCGTATGTCAATGTGTTTGCTTCGAGCGTGGTATATGTCATCACCTGAAATACTGATAGCACTCTGATTATCGCAAAACATGACAATTGGTATACCTGACATGGAGGGCCAGAAGTCTTCCTCCAATTGTTTAAGCCAAATAGCCTCCTGTGTGGCCGTAGATAGTGACATGTATTCCGCTTCGGTGGTAGATAAGGCTATCGTAGGTTGCCTTTTTGAACACCAACTGATAGCTGCCCCCTGAAATATAAATGTATAACCGGAACATGATCGTCTGTCTTCAGTATCGGTTGCCCAATCTGCGTCACAGTATCCCTCAATGTTTCTGTCATTTTTCTTGAAGGTAAGTTTTAAATTTTGTGATCCCTTGAGATACCTCAACACTCTCTTTGCTGCCATCCAGTGTTGTGATGTAGGTTTGTTATTGAATCGGCTTAGTTGATTCACTATATAAGTTATGTCGGGCCTGGTACCCTGTGACAGATATAAAAGACAACCTATTAACTCCTGGTAAGGTATATCTTTTAAAATCTCGTTATCGTTTTCAGCTTTCTTTAGAGCCAAGTTAGCTTCGCATGGAGTATGCACTGGTTTACTGTCATACATTTTAAATCGAGTAAGAATCTTTTCGATATATAACTTTTGATCCAGATAAATTTCAGTTCTAGCTTTGTTACAGGTAATTCTAAATCCTATACAAGATTTTGCTTCGCCCAAATCCTTCATATGAAATTTCGTACTTAGTTTGTTTTTTATCATAGCGGCAGTTTCTTCACTATTAAAGAAAAACAAAAAATCATCAACATATACTGTGAGTATTAATATGTCATTATCATTGACAATGCGATGATATATATATGGATCTACTTTAGAGCGACACATCCCAATTTCTAATAAGACAGAATTCAGTTTTTTTATTCCACTGTCTGCTCGCTTGTTTTAGGCCATAAATAGATTTATTTAATTTACATACTTTATTGCCTTCTTCAAAATTTGGTGGTTGTTCCATGTAAATGTCTTCTTCAATGTCTCCTTGCAGGAACGCTGTCACTGCGTCCATCTGGTGTATTTTTAAATTATATTTTACCGCCAGTCCCATTACATATCGTACGGATGTGTATCGTATTACTGGCGCGTAAATTTCATGGTAGTCTATACCTTTCTTTTGTTGATATCCTTTTAAGACAAGTCGTGCCTTCAATTTTGTTATGTTACCGTTTTCATCTGTTTTCGTTTTGTAAACCCATTTGCATGGAATTACCTTTTTGTTTCTAGGTAAGTCGACCAATATCCAAGTATTGTTACTTA
Source organism: Idaea biselata (assembly GCA_958496205.1). NCBI lineage: Eukaryota > Metazoa > Arthropoda > Insecta > Lepidoptera > Geometridae > Idaea > Idaea biselata. The sequence continues at coordinate 27,237,578 of OY292396.1, read as the reverse complement.
GTAACGATTTATATTCTTCTTCCATTGCATTTATCCATTGATCTGCTTTACTGCTTTCAAGCGCTTCGGAAAGGGTTTGTGGATCCTTATTTAGGATACTCATAGCAGATTCACCATTCATACACATAAACGATGCATCCTGAAAATTGTCGGTTTCATAAACTTCATCTCGACGTCGTGGACGGAGAACTGCATCAAATTCCGGGACAATAATACTTTCGTCAGGTGTGTAAGTGCTATCTGCGGGATCGGAGTAAGCAGAAGATGGCGACGACGGTGGCGACGACGGATAAATCTACTTGAGGATAAATCTATAATTACATCTGTTTCTTTATCATCTTTACCCTCTTCTTCTTCCTTTTCTTCTTCTAAAGGTAAGCAAATTGTTTTATTATTATTCTTGCTTTTATTTATATTATTTATGCTCTCTTTATTAATTATTTCTTTTTTTTAAGATGCTTCATTAATAGTAATATTTCTTTTTACAGTGGCTTCGAGAAATATGACATCTCTACTTGATACAGTTTGTTTATTCTTAGGATCTATGAAACGGTAGCCCTTCACGCAGTCACTGTAACCGACGAAAATCAGTTCACGGGATTTTGGATCCAGCTTTTGGCGTCTCTCTTTGGGTATGTGTACCATTGCTTTGCACCCAAATATTTTAATGTGGCTTAAATCCGGTTTCTTGCCAGTCCATACCTCTTCCGGAGTGACGTAAGACAGGGCTCTCGTCGGTGAACGATTGATGATGTGTGCTGCCGTGACAACTGCTTCTCCCCAGTAGTTGTTCTGTAATTGAGCATTTAAAATCATACATTTGGATCTTTCTATGAGAGTCCTATTCATACGTTCACTTAAGCCGTTTTGTTCTGGCGTATAAGGGTTAGTGGTTTGATGCAATATGCCAAATTTTTTGAGATAAACGTCAAAATTTTTATTCACATATTCTCTGCCATTGTCAGTTCTTAACTTCCTGATCTTCTTGTTTAGTTCATTTTCTACTCTGTTTTTATATTCTAAAAATTTGTCAAATACTTCAGCTTTACTTTTAATTGTGTATACAAATACTTTACGTGAGAAGTCGTCTATGAATGAAACAAAGTATCGGGCACCTCCAAGTGATGCAGTTTGCATCGGTCCACATACATCGGAGTGGATGACCTCCAAGCAACTCTGTCGCTCGGGATCCTTCACTTGGAAATGACTGTCGAGTCTGTTTTCCCTCAACACAACATATACATGTTATATCTTCATTCAACGGAGACAATTTTACACCGGTAGAACTGTTAGATATTTTGTTCAAATCAGTAAAGTTTAAGTGGCCCATTCATTGGTGCCACAAGTATGTGTCATTCTCAATAATAGCGGGCATAGCTTTAGCGTTTTCATGCATTATGTTTAGTTTATACATATCATTTATTAAATAGGCATCGGCTACTTTTTGACCATGGCTATTAAATATATTACAACCAGCATTGTTAAATTGTATATTACAGCCATTTTTTATCATCTTGCTGACAGAAATCAAGTTTGTTGACAGTTCAGGTACATAAATGACATTTCTTACTTGAATTTTACTCATGTTTCCTTGTGTATCTGGTACATTAATTGTTACATTACCACAACTCTCCACTTTGAGCATTTTATCGTTTGCTATTTTGATGCTTGTTACAGGTGATGTTGTTATGTTCTCGAGCCATTCTTTGTGCGAAGTCATATGCATCGATGCTCCACTGTCCACGAACCAACTCATCGAGTCATTTGATTTGGAGGCTGAAAATGCTGCAATAAAGCCATTATTTTTATTATCAGTCTTATTATTCGATTTTTTATGCCAGCAGTTTTTGCTAATGTGCCCATATTTTTTGCAATGAAAACATCTTGGTCCTTTTGTTTTATTTTGCCCTTTATCAACATTTTTAAATTGTTGTTATTTAGAGTTTGAATAAAAAGCGGTTGTGTCCATTGTTTTTACTTCTTGTAATAACTTTGTTTTAATGGAATCGGCACAAATTTTTACTCCCGAACTCTCTATAGCCATAATCATGGGCTTGTATGTATCTGGTAAGCCGGCTAGCATTAATGTCCCTAACCATTCATCGTCTACACTAAATCCTATATTTCTCAAACGATGTGCTGACGACATTATTTTGTTTACATAGTCTTCTATGCTTGAACTAGTTTCCAATGTAGTGTTTATTAGGTCTCTCAATAATCCAACTTTGCGAGTTAAACCCGAATCCTCAAAAGCTCTCATTAAATTTTCCCAAACCTGTTTGGCAGTAGTAGCTTCCCTTATGTGCACATATATTATTGGATCAATAAGCAAAATAAGTTTAGACTTAGCTTTCACATCCTTTTTTGCATCAACAGTTTTTTCTGGTTGCGTTTCTATGCATTCCCAAAGGTCATCTAATTGCAAGTAAGCTTTTACTGCAAAACTCCATGTTGCGTAATTTTCTCTTCCAGTCAATTTTTCTATACTCATTAAACTATTGTTCGTTGCCATTATAATGAGTATTATCTGAATTTTTTCTGAAATAAAATCCTACTTGAACACGGCGCGGACTTTGAGGTTATAATTTTTTTTAACTTTCAACAATTACTTTAAAAACACTTAGATTTTTAGCTACTAATATACGTAGGTATGGGGCGGCCCATAACCTGATAAAATAGTACGAGACTTTTGAGAATAAACAAAGGAATATATTAAATAAAGATTTTACAAAATGAATGCGTCACGATGCTAGTACTTATTTACGAACAAGGGTGGAGATGGTTTTATAATAGCAAGTCGTGGGAGTTTGATTGCTATTAACTAAAGTATAGGCGTATGTTTGCGTTCTATATTCCAACAGTTAGTATAGGAGTATGTTTGTTACTCCTTCACGCAAAAAACTACTGAACCGATTTTGATGAAACTTGGTATGCAGATAGCTAGAGATCTGGATTAACACATAGACTTTTCTTATCTTATGTTTTACTAATATTATAAATGCGAAAGTAACTAAACGAGATATCTATAGAGATAGATGAGCCTTTGTCTTTGGAGACGGACATAGGCTACTTTTGATCCCGTAAATCCCGCGGGATTGGATCTTAAGCGGCCACAGCTAGTAGGACATTTTAAACCCGTAAATCCCGCGGGATTGGAACTGAAGCGGCCACAGCTGGTAGGAAATTTTGATCCCGTAAATCCAGCGGGATCGGAACTTAAGTGGCCACAGCTAGAAGAAAATTTTGATCCCGTAAATCCCGCGGGATCGGAACTAAAGCGGCCACAGCTAGTATGAAATAAAAGGCAAAAAACCATTTTTTTACAATTTCATTTAATTTGTACACTTATGATTTACACGTAAGTAACAACTTTTATCTTAAATCCTACATTTTATTTACAATAAAAGATATTTCATTCAATTGGCAACAATCTTGAGCACTCCTATTTAAATAAATTTAATACCTGAAACGTTATTGAGAATTTAATTTATTCAGTTACAAATATGCAAAGACCTTGTTTCGTAAGGATAGGCCTTTAGCCTTACTTTCTTGTAAAAATTTAAAGTCTTTTAAACCTTACCTGTCGTTTAATTTCTCGATCTTTAAAACCTCGAGAAAATTACCAGTGTCCCTTTTAAATTTCAAATATATGAAACGCACCCTTTCATGTATGTACCACAGTACACATAAGGACTTAGGTGTACTGTGTATGTACTAATGTTTGCAATCCAATCTAGGTGTTGCAAATCGTACTTTTGTTGTTTCTTAGTTTTCTGTCTACTAGAAACACTTTAAGGTGGATTTACATTAAACGAACAGAGCTAGAGCTAGAACCAGAGCGTTCTAAGAAAGTTCTAAGTATAGAATCTAGACAGAATAACGAATAATGAATGGTCTATGTCAGTTTACATTTTAAAATAATTTGATAGAGCGAGGATAGAATGAGCATTTCCTCGTTTCGTGTAAATCCACCTTTAGGTTGCCGAGGACAAAAAATAAAGGTGTAGCACGGGTGGGAGAGTCGCGCCCGTGCTACACCTTACACCTTCACGCAGATCCGTAGCACGTCTACGACGTAGCTGCTCGTAGCGTGAATCATTGTTATGGCTAGATCGATGATGTTGACGGCTGAGGTCGTAGGTTCGTAGCAGAGGGGGGTGAACGGGGAGAAGAGAAAAAGATGGGAACCTTTGGACTTATGGGGTATATTTCCAAGTACACATATAGGTACTATACAGTACTATTTGTGCTTATTTTGTTCGGCGTGTTTAGATTTTCGTATAGATAACTGCTTACTAAGGACCTGCCCCTTCGAAATAATTTAAAGGTCTTTGCAAATCTATACATATAATAAAATCGTAACTTAGCGGTGTCTGTTTTTGAGAGATATAAAAAAAATATAAATTGTATGGGTATCTATGAACGCAGTAGAACCTATTTTTCTGTTTTTCTGGTTGTCTGTTTGTCTGTTTGTCTGTTTGTCTGTTTGTGTGTGCCTTTGTGCCCGCTAATCTCAGAAACGGCTTATCCGATTTTAACCAAATTTGGTATGCAGATAGCTTAAGACCCCGATTAACATATAGGCTACTTTTTATCCGGATATTTAGTCCGGTTATCCGGATAAAGTGTTTTTTTCTGATTTTTCTTAATTAGTTTGAATGTTGTATTGAAGAAGTATGTTGTGTGGAATCAACACCTGAAATTTCCGAACAACCGAACAACCGAACTTCCGGACTTCCGGAAAAAAAAAACGGCTATCCGGAATTTCCTAAAATACTGTAAATGTAGCCCTGGCATAGAATAAGGCTACATCATCTCTTCCCGTGGGTGTCGTAAAAGGCGAATAAGGGATCTGATGGAGACTAGCAAATCTTAAGTTCTCTCCGCGCGGTGGCGGATAAACTGCTTGGTCCCTAGGCGGTTTGGTCAGGCAGGCGGCCGGCCGTAAAAATATTGCCAAATCTATTTGCAGAAAGTTTGGTCAATGGCGACTTACCTACTGTGCCGACCCCGAATTAATTTGGGGTTAGCGACCCCGCGGGCTCCAAATTCAAAGTACTTTTATTCATTTGGATATTACAATATATCTCTTTAAATCGTCAATTATAGAATGTAATCTACTGTGGCTTCGGAACGCGACCTCCAATGAGAAGAAGACACAAGAGACTCATGGGGTTTTTTTTTGCAACCGGGATGCAACCGGGAGCATCGCTTGGATGAGAAGAATGCAGTATATTACTATTTTTTGACGTTCCATCAATAGAATCGGCTTATAAAGAACTAGGTACAAATTGATGGACAATCTGAAACCACCTTCTCATTTTCAAATTCTCATCAGAAAACCCCTAAATTAATGAATTTAATGTTACAATTTTGATTTTTAGTGGCAGTTGAAAATGCACTAAATAGGGTAAGAAAATAAATAAAGCTGAGTAGCTGAGTAGTAAGCTGGGTAGAGCCAGATTGTAGTTTATCAGGCACGATGGCAGCTGCGGCAGAGAGCTGACGTCCAAGTCGAGGGTACCGTGTTCGAATCACGGACCGGCGCATTCTCATTTTAAGGAACGGTGGCCTAACTAGCCGAGTGACGGCTTCTGATTTGGCTGCGTGTTCGAGTCCGAAATCTACACCTTGCCGTGGTGGGGGGGACTCAGTAGCTGCAAGCTAAGAGGCGAACGCCTGGCTACCAACCCGAAAACCCGAGTTAGCGGGCTCGAGGGTCCTTTCCGCAAGGAAGGGGGCGCGTGCACGACCACTAATAAAATCAGCTCTGTCCTTGGTAATGAACTCGGGGGGGCTTATCAACGGCTTTGGGGGCCTCGAGACGGTGGTGTGACTGTACTTCTAGGAGAGGAGTCGTCTCTTAGGACAGAGATGAGGCCTTGAAGGCTGTCGAGGTTGATGGATGTAGTCCACGAGGAATTCCTACTGGCCTCGACACTTGCGAAGAGAGGGACGCCGTTGAGGTTTAGCCGTTGGGGTTTAGTTGTGGTACCAGGGAGCCCAACAAACCAGGTTATTTGCCCCGAGAGTGGCCTGACAGTACATAAGGGGCATCACCCACGTAAAAAAAATATTGCATGAAGCTGCCCGACTTCAGATTACATAACAGAGAAGTCGGTTGCTTTGTATATGGACAAGCTAATTATTATTATTTTATCATTTTTTTCGAAGTCGGGTTTTGACTTTTATAGATTTTCGTCACTTCTTATAATAATGTGAATAAGCATGCAACAAGTTACATACCGTGCAAAAATCACACTTAAACAGACTTTGCCATGATTCTCTTCTGCTCAGTACTTTCCTGGTCGTTCGTTTAAGTGCAGACCTTTGCACAGCGATGGGTAGATGTTCGAAAAACGCTGACGAAGTCGCGGGCACAGCTAGTATCAGAATAAAATCTATTGATATAATACCTATTATAACGGTCTACGAGATGGTTTCATTTGTTTAAACATTCTAATTTAACCTACTACAGTACCAAGCGAACCGCCCGCACGCGTATCTTATCTTATCTTACTAATATTATAAATGTGAAAGTAACTCTGTCTGTCTGTCTGTTACGCTTTCACGCCTAAACCGCTTAACCGATATTGATGAATTTTGGTATAGAGATAGATAGGACCTTGGAGCAGGACATAGGCTACTTTTAATCCCTTAAATCCCGCGGGATCGTGGCTTACGCGGGTGAAACCGCGGGGCGCAGCTAGTATTGTATATGTCGTAGTATAATTTGATTAACAGGTTTTGTGCGAAAATCCGATTATTTTCGCAATGAGTTTTTTTTGCAAAAACCCAACTTATTTTAGTAAGATTGAGAAATATCATAGCCAATGTCTAATTATTCGTTTTTTTGTCAAAAATCTAGGATTATTATATTTTATTTTTTAAGCCTGCACTAGGCAGGTAGACTAATTAGTCAAGTCAGTGCTCCCGGATTGAGTAAAGATGCGTTGTTGGTTCGAATCCCGCTCTCGTCGATCATGCGTTGTGTTTTTGCAGAAGTATTGTTCCTTTAACATATTTCAAACCTAGGATTTTCGCAAAAAAACCTGTTTATCTAATTATCCTACGACATATACATCACAATATACGCGTGCGAAACCACATTGTATTAGACATATAAACCTAAAATGAAAATAATATCATTTAGATAAACTGGAAACATTTTTGTAGCAACATTTCTAAAACTAAATAGGTATATAATACAGCCTGAGTCTATTTGGCACAACAATTTATTCGTTGGCAATATTTTAATAAATGTACTTACAGTTTTTTATTAATAAATCTATGACATACAATCTAAACTACAATATAGGTACATAAATAGTTAGACCAACGTTTAGATCATGATCCCAATTGTATTACATATTTTTTTTTAGTGTATAATTCACTCATTTGACAGAAAAGTTATTTATATCCCACAATTTCCCAATGACTGAGCAATCGGCAATTATTGAAATCGACACAATTTTTTCTGAAATGTGAATCAGATTAATTCAACCAAGATATTCACTCTACCAATCACATGTTTTAGCTACTTGTCCATACAAAGGTTGTCTGGAAGAGATCGCTTTAAGCGCTAAGGCCGCCCATTTTGCCACCTTTTTTAATATGTGTTAGTAATTTTAACCTATAGGTTTTCTTTGTACCAATTGTAATTTATATGGTGTGTACAATAAAGAATGTATTCATTAATTCCTTTAGTAATAAAGAACAACATTTCTGCTAAGAAGCACCACTATCGATGCCTGCGTAATCGGAGTGTAGTTATTTCTTTCTTTGGAAGCGGAAATCGTAAACATAAACGTTTTTTTTTATTTGTAATTAATCAATGTTAGTGCATTACCACAGTTACATTATTTACACTGTGGTATTACTTCTGCCTCTATCATTTTACCTACGCGTAAGAAGGATAGCACCACAAATTGGCATAATTCCGATCTTTCCGAAACCCACGTCATTAGAATAGAGTCCTTCTTTTTAATTAACTTCTTTACCAACATTGACTCACTTGCTAAGCTAAACCGAGTTCTAAGTAGGTGGTTTTAGAGGCGTGTTTCCAACGTGCAGGTTGTTGAATTGCGGCAGCAGAATGGCTGCTGTGGAGATTGCTGTTACGAGCACGAACACGGCGAGCAGCGCGCGGTCTGCGACAACGGCTACCTGTAAAGTTGCCTGGTTATAGAATGTCTGTGGTAAATGGTAGGCCTGCAACTGCGCCCCGTTTAAATATCGAGATAAAAAGTGTCCGGCATGCATTTCATTGCAATCGGTCCAGTAGCTTTGTTGTTAACTTACTTACGCACAGACTTTAATCTTTGTAATTAGTAGGACTCCCTACCTGCTGTCCTTAAGAGGACAGTCTACATACTCTTTTCTCCATACAGAATTTACAAACGTAGTCGACTGTTGCCTCCCTGGTTATAGATATTAGAAGAAATATGTTTATCCCATAAGTCCTATATCAGTCATGACCATGCCCCTACGTTTATTTTTTTCCTTTTCTATTTATTCTAAATTTTATTTCTATTCTAATTAGAAAATGAATAAAACCAAAACGTAGGGGCATGGTTATAGCAGATATAGGTTTTATGGCATAAACATTTTTGCTCTAAAGTCTTTATCCAGGGAGGAAATAGTCGACTACGTCTGTATGGAGAAAGAGTAGGTAGACTGTCCTCTTAAGGACAGCAGGTAGGGAGTCCTACTAATCACAAAGATGAAAGTCTGTGCGTAAGTAAGTTAACAAGAAAGCTCCTGGACCGATTGCAATGAAATGCATGCCGGAGACTTTTTATCTCGATATTTAAACGGGGCGCAGTACACTATAAATGGTTCATTATTAAGTGATCTTATGAATGACCCATCATCACTTCTGATGATAAGTAAGATCGTAGTCACTTTATGTAAGATAGCTGCATCCCGCGGTTTCACCCGCGTAAGTGCCGATCCCGTGGTAATATCGGGATCAAAAGTAACCTATGTTACTCAAGGTGAATGTAGCTTTCTAATGGTGAAAGAACTTTTGAAATCGGCGCAGTAGTTTTTGAGTTTATTCGTTACAAACATACAGACACACATACGCATATACACACAAAAATACAAATCTTTCCTCTTTATAATATTAGTGTAGATGTAGATGAATAAAAGCATTTTGTAAGCGTTTCAAAATGATCTTTACTCTATTTATTTGTATTTTTCAAGGGTCTCGAGTAATAAAAAGAGCGAAGAGAAAATACAACCGTTTTCCTTAATGGCTGCACCGGCCTACATTACATATTGATTCGACTTATGCCAGTGGGTCATGACAAGAGGCTTCGGTGAATGGTTTAAGTACTTCGTGTAGGTAATGAGATTGTTATTTATTCACTCCTTCAGAATATTATTATCTAAAATTAATATTTTATGAAGGTAATTTCTTTTTCCATCATCCTCTGACATGATAGAACTCATTGTGTTGAAACCACCTACATCGTTTGTAAAACCTACGTGTTTTTTAACCCACACACCTTTAGGTATTTTTCGATTTAAAAGTATGCTTAATTTTCTACAATTTAAGGGCCCCGACGGGATTTGAACCCATCAGCCCATTATGGGTAAAGGCGTTATAAAGAGAGTAGGAAGACAGCAGTAGTGGGGTGACTCCTGAGTTTACGGCCCATCTTTCTTATGCCGTTTACTCAATGATTCAACATTAGACACACACATAGCACCTTATAAAGTTCTTTGTTTTTAATATTTACCTAGGTACTATACTAATATTAGCCTTTCTTACAACATTATTGTGGTACCTATCCATGAAGTAGGATGTTTATCAGTGGTCATCACAATCATCATCAGTCAATCATCACATATTTTAATAAAGAAATACGAACTTCATATTAAGAAGGCTGGATGTTATATATGTTTAGTCACTGAGTAAACAAAGCATAGTTACTACACTGGCTTACCCATCAACTTTAAACAATAACAGTATTTTTGAGAAATGTATAATTTATTTTAAACAGCATTACATTCATTTTTTTAATAATTTAATTGTGTAAAAATTGGGCTCAGATTATATTAAATAAATAAATAAATTCTGTGAACAACACACAGCGCCATCTAGCCCCGTGGTAAGCTACTAAGCTTGTGTTACGGTGACTAGACAACTGATATAATACTTAAACTTATTTTTCTTTTGTAAATACATACATATTATACATAGAGGGACACCCAGACCAGGCACAAATATTTATTTTTAAGCATAAATACTTGCACCCGGCGGGAATCGAACCCGCAACCTTCTGCATTGCAGCCGGGCATTTGCACGACGCGCCACAGAGGTCGTCATATTACATATTAAAAAACTAGCTGTGTGAAATTTTCAAAAATCGTTTCCTATCGGATGCCTACATCACAAAAAAAAACCCTCTTCCCCCCGGACCACCTCAGGGTGTAGACGTTTACATAAATCCGCGTTGTTCATTTTTCTAAACTAAAATACAAATATTTGCAAAAATAAATTCGAACTATAAAATAGGAGTGCATAAACGCGAGGTGTTCTTCAACGCAGTTGAAGAATCCTTCATCGGCTGCTGTACGCCTGGTATCAACACCTGCCGCGTAAGTTTCCTTTCCAATCAGAGCTCGCGCTAACTACGCCATTACTGCTGGAAACCGGTCACGCCCCTTCGGCCCGCCTCCCGAACCGCTGGGCTGGGTCAACGCTCACCAATCCACGCGCGCGCGTATCCCACCTGCAACACCTGCGCTACTATTGGCTGTGCCACTGTCATACAGTGCTGCAACCTCTGCATTGCTTATACTAGCCTAGTAAGATGGCCAGCGGTAACGAAAGCTCGGGCTCTGAAAACAGGAGTTTACAAAATCGTGGTTTGAAAAGGAAGAGAGAAGACGAATTCAAGAAATTTAAAGATGAAATAACTCGTATGTTACGAGCCCAAGAGACAAAATTTGACAAAATACTCAAGAATATAGAAAAAAGTAACCTATCTATAGAAAAATCTGTATCCTTACTCACGGAACAAAATGAAGAATACAAAAAGAAAATTGAGCAGCTGGAAAATAAAATACAAGACGATAAAAAATATATTCTTCTAATGGAGGAAAAGGTAGAAAATATGGAAATGAACAGCAGGAAAACTAATTTTGAAATAAGAAATGTACCGAAAAAACCTTCAGAAACTAAAGAGGATTTGATTACTATGGTTGAATGCTTGTCTAAGAATATTGGATCTAATTTGAAAATGACTGACATAAAAGACATTTATAGAGTTCGGCCGAAAAAAGATGGCACTAAAAACACGCCAATCGTTGTGGAAACATCCTCGACAATAATTAAAAATGACCTTTTGAAAATGAGTAAGGCATTCAATATAAAGCATAAAAATAAGCTACGAGCTTTACACCTCGGATTAAAGACTTCTGAAGATACACCTATATTTACTGCAGAGCAACTAACATCAAAAGGCTCGCGCTTATATTTCTTAGCCAGAGACCTTGCTAAATCGAAGGCCTATAAATTTTGTTGGACCGGATACGGAAAGGTATACATACGGAAAGAAGAAAACTCCCCTGTAATTCTTATTAGAAATGAAAATCAAATTCATCAATTGTTACAAAAACAATGACTAGATCTAATTAATAGTGTAAGTAGTAAAATAATTATTATAATTAATGTAAAATTAGGTACTCGGGGCTACTATTATTATGTTTTGATAATTTATTTAAATCTTAATTTATGTAACACATTATTTTCAATGTACACAACAATTCATTCTCAAGATTACTTACAATTTCTATCACACAACTTACACAACACAAACACCACCAAACACAGATTAAAAAGAAACCGACATCAAACATACAAGACTCTTCTTGTAACGTGCAATGTAACAGTAACTATTCGTTCAATTCTTATTTACTTCATATTACACCTAACATACTATTGCATTGGAATAGATATAGTTATGACTTATTATACCGAAGATATGAAACCATTTAACTACCATTTATCACTGACGACTGCTTCTCAGTTAGTATTGCTAAAATATGGATAACTCTTTGAATACATTGCATGAGTTAGACACAGTACAAACAGCATGCGCTGTAGGTTGCGATAGTCATGAACTATTGGAGAACATAAATGTAGAGGACGGTGATCTCACAATAATTTGTCAGAATATAAGAAGTGTGTATACAAATCTAGACGACCTATGTTTAAATATGTCATCGATAAACTTTTCAGCTGACATTCTGATCCTCACAGAATGTCACCTTGTTAAAGACAGACCAGTCCCCTGCTTGGCAAATTACAATTACTTAGCAACTACACAACATTTAAATAAAAATGACGGAGTTGTTGTATATTTTAAAAAAGATATTGGTGTGATGAATGTCAGAGAGGTTCACTTAAATCACGCATCATGTATTCAATTAGATACCTGCAACAGTGCTATATTAGGTATTTATCGATCGCCTTCTACCCAAAGTGCCGACATATTTATTAATTCTTTAAACGACCATCTTTGCTCTATCAAATCGTATAAAAATATCATTATAGCTGGCGATATCAACATAAATCTGATTCCTAAAGAAAACGAAAATAGTTATGAAAGCAATAATAGAAATAAATATCTTGATATGCTACCTATGCACGGACTTATGCCGGGACACGCTATCCCAACTCGTGGAAAGGCTTGCTTGGACCATTTCATTTTAAAGTTGGAAAAAGATAGGCTGGCTGCCCAAATCGCAATCCTCAATACTTCTATCACAGATCATTTGACTATTGTACTAAAGCTATCCTGTTTACAAGCAAAGAAACCAAGTTATAAAATTAAAACAGTTACAGATACTAATAAAGCGATCCTGAGCCTGATAGAAAAAAACATTTCAGAGCTACTTGAAATAAATGATCCACACACTGTTATTGATATATTGATAAATAAAATAACTGAATCACTAAGGGAAAATACCAAAACCGTGCGCGTGACAAGGAAAAAACAAATGATTAAGCCTTGGATGACTGGGGGTATCTTGAGATGTATAAGGCACCGAAATAACTTACAACGTAAAGTGCGACTAGACCCGTATAATGAAACCCTTAAAATTACATACCAGAGATACCGAAACCACTGCAATAACTTAATAAAAAAACTTAAACGACATTACGAAAGAGCGCAACTAACAAACTCAGCTAACGATTCTAAAAGCTTGTGGAAAAATATCAAAACTTTCACTAACACAACACAAACTAAAACAGATAACTTAAAACTCTTAAATATCAAATCTACTCCAGATGAATCAATTAATTACATTAACGATTTCTTTGTCAGTATTGGTGAGACTCTTGCTAAGGATATCTTAACTGAGCGCAATGGGTCTAGTCATAACATTGAATTGGATGCTCATGCTGATCAATCAAACTCATTTGTCCTTTTCAGTACAGACGCTGAAGAAATTAGGTCCACTATAATGAATTTGAAAACTGGTAGCGCCCCTGGTTGGGATAACATTCCTACGACATTCATTAAAGCTGCGACAAATGTACTTGTCCCAGTTTTATGCCATTTTGTAAACCTATGTTTTGAACAGGGAGTCTTTCCGGAGCCTTTAAAGAGATCTATAATAACACCGGTATATAAGGGTGGGAATATGAGCGATGTTAATAATTATCGGCCGATTTCAGTCTTACCAGTTATTTCAAAAATATTAGAAAAAATCATAAACAGACGTTTACTTAATTACCTAAATAAATTTGATATGCTGTCTGAAAATCAATACGGTTTTCGAAGTGGCACTTCTACCGAAGACGCTATTACAGAATTAACCTCTTTTATCACTGATCAACTAGATAAGGGTAAGAGGTGTCTGGCAGTATATATAGATCTGAAAAAGGCATTTGACACCGTTCATATTCCCATTCTCGTTGATAAGCTAGAACACTTTGGTATTAGAGGTAAAAGCCTTTCACTACTGACGGACTATCTGAGTAATAGGTCACAAATCGTAAAAATTGGAAAACATATAAGTAGGGAATCTCCTGTCAAATATGGAGTGCCCCAAGGAAGTGTACTGGGTCCGACTCTGTTCTTGGTTTATATTAATGGTTTGTGTAATATAAAAATCGAAAACGCCAAAGTTTTAGCTTATGCTGACGATACTGCTGTGGTTTTTTCTGACACAAGTTGGGAAAAACTTCGCGACAGAGCTGAATTAGGTCTAGCTAAAATAGCGAGATGGCTCAGAGCGAATCTATTAACCATCAATATTCAAAAAACAAACTTTACCTGTTTTACAATCAATGCCACAACCCAACCAGAAAAAGACTTTACTGTAAGATTGCATGACTCAGATAGCCCTCACGACATTACATGTGACTGTGCTGCTATTAGTAGAGTTTCCTCAACAAAGTATCTTGGGTTGCAAATAGATCAACATATGTCATGGCATCAGCAAATTGACGCTATTTGCAATAGAATTCGAAAACTGATATGGATCTTTAAGACACTGAGGTTCATTGCTACATTAGAACTGCTTAATAAGATTTATATAGCTCTTGCACAATCTGTACAGGGGTACTGCATAGGTGTTTGGGGAGGAGCTTCTAAAACTAGGTTTTTACAGGTAGAGCGCGCTCAGAGAGCGCTGCTTAAAGTTATGTACTTTAAATCCTACAGATTCTCTACGGATGCTTTGTATACCTTGAGCGAAGTCCTTTCAGTAAGAAAACTTTATGTTCTACTATTAGTACTAAAAACACATAGGAGAATTGGTTTCGACCCGAGTATGCAACTCAAAAGACGGTCTGATATAATACTTTCTAGACCAATAATTAAAACGGTATTTGCTAGACGACAAATTACTACACAGACAGTTCACATTTATAACAGCATAAACAGAGCCTTGAATATTTACCCTATGAACTACCACACATGTAAAAGAGAATTGACGGAATGGCTTCTTGCGCGTAATTACGCTGAGGTTGAGCGGCTACTGGAATACATGAAATAAGATCATCATTCAATCATACATTCACAAATCAAGCACACATCACCTAAAATGAAGATTTTGCGCGATCCTAAATCTTTAGAGGATAGCGCACTCGCGTAAAGTCACTACATACATTACAAATACCACTACATAAACATAACAAAAACATTCGCACATACACACACACAAACTATTCATATGTAACTTTACTTTTCTGTTTCTTGTAAGCTTAAAACCAAATAAAAAAAATCATAATAATAATAGTATATAATAATTTGAAAATACCTAATATGTAATTTAGATAAATAATTGTAATTTAATAATTTGAATTATATTTAATGATTTACCTAATAATTAAATTTGCAAAGTAATATCTCAAATATTATAAATGTTTAGATGTAATGTCAGGAATTTCTGTTTTCTAATTATTTTTTTGTATTTTGATTTCGTAATTAATTAATAGACGATGGTAACTAAATTTAAGTTTAAAATAATGATATTGGAAGAGTGGGGCTTTCTGACACAAGCGTTATTCGCTTAAAAGAAAGCCTCAAACCGGAAAAAATGTAATGTATATTTTGGTTACTGAAATAAACAATTTATTTATTTATTTATTAAAACACAAAGAACACACTCTCCAAACAGCTCTCCACTATTAGCGATTTAGGCTCTGCGTTGATCAGTCAGTCAGGACAAAGCATTTTATAAGTAAAGATATACTTAGGCACTTAAAACTTAACATCAAATAAGACTAAGCTAATTAACAAATAAAACTAAATAGCTGAAAACTAAACAATAAGAAGTTTTCGCCCGCCCGAGGCATGCGGCGCGGGCAGGCGGCTATCCGCATAGTCAATTTATAGTATAATTGCCAAAATTAAGAATAAGCCAGTGCGTTAAAATAAGCCAGTGGTGTACAAATATAGCTTCAGCGTACTGTTTCCAACACTGTTTGCGACGTTGTGCTCACATACTTGTAGGTACACAAAGTCCCTATATTTCTCTAATCAATGCTACCTATTTAAATCAATCACGTCTCAAGAAAACGTATAAAGCCTCCTTAATCAAGTAGAGGCAACATTTCCACCACTAGCGTTGCCGAACTATCGATAGTTTGACTATCGATATCTAAGTTTGGTACAATAGTAGTATCGGTAAACTGCAATACTATCGATAGTATCAAAGCTCAATATCGAAATTACTGTCGATAATATCGATTGTTTTTGCAATATTCAGCAGCAATAGTATCGATACTATCGATAGTACATTCGGTATTGAACTTTAATACAATTGATACAACCGATTGTATTTCTTTGTGTCGATAGTTTTATAGAGCTATCGATACTATCGATGGACCTATCAATACTATTGATTTGCAAAACTATCGATAGTCTATAGTAAACTATCGAACGGCAACACTATCAGCCACGTAAGCTCCACAAGCCTAAAGTACAACACTCCAACTTTAACCTTCTGTTACCTATTTGTTATTTTTCCTATAAAGTGGTACGTTTCTCGCAGTTTCCTTCTTTCCTCGATCCAATTATCGATGTGGAGATTATTATCGTTAGAACTCTCTCCTTTTATATAAACGACAAGCTCTCAAGGAAAAAATTAATTGGGAAAAAAGATGTAAGTATTGTATCGGATTTGCTTCGGAAAATCAGTACCCATTTATTGGGAACTGCGGCTATATACGAATTTCCGCCCCGGTTTTATACGGGCGTACAGTGTAAACCTTTAGGAAGATATTGATAGTGAAAATTGTAATAAAATCCCTTGCGTGAAAAGAAAGCATAGAGGAAAATATAGACTTAACTTTGTGACCGATTACGGTCAAAATTTAAAAGTTTGGTTTTGAAAACCTTTTAAATACCTAAGCGGCTAATACCGATCTGTAATCCGTGGATCTTCAGCGTTAGAGTAAAATAAGTTGGAGCGACACGCCACTGACTGATGGTCGTAGGATAAAGGTCATAGCCGCCCACTTACACGACTCTGCTCCCACCCAGCAAAAATAATATAATTCAAAAATGGGCTTTAAATATTGGTCTTTAGATATATTTTACACTGACTGACGAGCAGTCTGACGGCGGTAAGCTCGCTGTAAGCGAGCTGTCTGCTAATTTATGATGCCAATGTAAAATATATCTAAAGAGCAATATTTAAAGCCCATATTTTAATTATATTATTTTTGCTGGGTGGGAGCAGAGTCGTGTAAGTGGGCTATGACCTTAACTCTCAAACTAGGTCAGCCACACCACTATACAAAAAGTATAAAAACATTTTAGAACAAAACAATAGAAAAAAAAACGTTGGAAATATTTTACAAGGAGAAATTCATCATCAAATATTTCTCCCGTGACAGAATTGGAACCTGTGCCCCTGTGCCCGGCACCTGTGCACTTGCCGTCGAGTGCACTAACCACTGCCACACACAGGGACACTGCACGCTACGCCCTGGCGCAGCAAATTAAAATTTACGACACATTAGATAGTAACTATTAGGAAAATAATGTAGGAACGTTCATACCGTAGGTAACACACAATCGCCGAGGCGCCAACTCGGTAAGTACCTATTGGGTAAACATGTAGTAAAACCCTCTTGTCGTGTTTAAAGAATACCAAAGCAAAGATACAACGCTAAACTCAAGATTACACAAAGCCTGATTTATTTCTAAATGCGAAAGTAACAGAATTTTTATGAGTAAGACAAAGTACGGGTTTATAATGTTGAGATAGTGAAGCGTGCACGGGTTATCGCAAAGATGTGAAATAGGGTGATTTAGCAATTTGCCAGTCAGAGAGCGTACACCGCATTCATCGAATTACAGATTCGTCCAATTTCCGACAGCCGTAGCCGTCTCGTTTGCCTCCCTTCTCAAACGCACGACAGCTCGATCAAAAAGCTAGTTTAACCCGTGACGTGTTAAAATATTAAATCTTAAAGTTTAAAGGTCGCTTCTCCGTCAAAAACACGCTTCAAAATGTTATTTCTTAAGCCCTTCGCTCGCTATACAGCATTATTCTTCTCCTACTCTACTAATATTATAAACCTGAAAGTTTGTTAGTATTTGTGTGTGTTTGTGAATCATGTCACTTAAAAACAGCTGAACCGATTACAATGAAACTCGGTACGTAGATAGCTGGAGACCTGGAATAACACATAGGCTATAGTATAGTGGTGTGGCTCACCTTGTGTTAGAGTTATCAGGTCGCCCTAAGGCTACAAACTTGACCTAACGACTGTTATCAGCATAGATCGGATTTTTGGGTGCCGTTTCAAAAATGCGACATCAAAAGTATGGATACGACCAAAAAAAATTCCGAGAAAAATTCCGCGTCTTGGAATTTCATCGTGATTGGGATTTCGAATAAGGATAGGTGTCGAAATCACGAGTACTATCACTATCTAAAGTATCATCATCATCATCATTTGTTTTTATTGCTGAAGGCATATTTACTAGAAATATTTTAAAGAAAAAAATAATCAAAAAAAATATTCTGTTTACAGGTTAGAGTTATCCGTCAGAAATAAATAAAACACACATATAAATTAAAAAGGTTTAATGTTTATATTTCTTTTTTTAATAAACAAACAATGGATAAAATCTGTTCTATGTATAAATAATTATCACAATTAAGAGAAAACACACCTAAAGCATGTTTTTGGAACAAACATTTTCAAATACTTGAAAAACATTTATTTTTCAGCCAGTATTTCCTTACAACGGTAGGGTACCTAAAGACAATCTAGCAAAGCTTGAAATATAACAATTTATGTATTACTAAAACCAAAAATGTTCCCTCGAACTTGGAATTATTGTTGAGAAAATAATACAAAAATACAACTTTCCTTACAAATTGACCGAATTGGTTAAAATGGGAAGTAGATTTTTGTACCTCTCAACATTTAAATGTGCTAAGTGCACTACGCACCATCTACCTCGGTGTGCGAGCTGAATAGTTGACATTGCGGAATTTAACAACTATGTAATTACTTGGAAGCTATTTTTTAAATTTGACCCTTACCATGATCTACTTATTGCAGGATTTAATTCGTCAGCTAATCAAAACTAAATAAATAAAATTAAAAAAAAAAACAAATAATAAAAAGAAAAAGTTTTTTTGTTTTCTGTGTTTTTTCTTAATAGTCTAAGAAAAAAATACTCTATTTTTTTGCGCAACAAAACAACAAATTAAATAACGAGAAAAGATCATGGTAACGCCCAAAATCCAGTTTTACTTAAGAATTACCAAGTTGAAAATAGAAAACTGATGATATTTTTTTTAAATTCCGGGTCTAGATAGTGTTGTAGCTACTTTTAGATTTAAATTATCTCGATATTTCGGAACGGAATCAGCCTAATCCATAACATCTATAAGTTGTAAATTTGTAGGAATAAAGAAAAAAAATTCTACACTCTCTTTAACAACAAATTATAGGCAAGAAACTTACAGTTATTCGTGTAAGTTTCTTGATAATAGGCTATGTTATTTATTCTATTACAATATATAAAAATCTACTCACCCAAAGTTCGACAAAATGTCAAAGATATCCAATCCAGTTGCAATAATCGTAGTCCGTTTAGTAGCCAAAATGTCAAGTTTTGCAGTGAAATCCAAAATCCAAGTAACGAGCAGGTGTCAATAAACAATAGCATAAAACACACGGATAGACTGCACTCAACAAACCGAAGTAAGCGAATGAGTTTAAATTGCAGTTTCACTTTTCCCATAGGAATAACGGAATAATAAATAGGTATAAATATATACAAATAGGTATTTAGTATAAACAACTTCCAATAATTGCTCGAAGAAAAATAAACAAACATACCTTGGCGCCGCTTTTGTAATATTGCCGACAATAGCGACAATAGGTATTGCAAAAGATAAACAATGTTTATGGCCGCTGTCTTCAATTTTTTTTTGTTCAACTTTGGGTCTCTACTTATGGATATTGTTAACTTAAAATTGCGAAATTGCATGTACGAAAATGACTCAGTAGGTTTTATGCATTCAATTAAAAAAATCCTGTTTTTTTTTTAAATTAATAGTACAATTTTTACGATACATTTACACTACATTACGTTACATACATACATACAATACATACAATATTTTTGTAAAGTTTAAAAAGAAATATCGGAATTACGGAATTTAGAATTCCGGAAAGTCATATCCATGTTAGTGACAACGTCTAAAACAGCACCCAAAATCCGATCTATGGTTATCAGAGATAACAACCGGGGCCAACTCCAAAGCATAGGGGCTCGAGAAAGTGTTTTTGCCACATAAATTATCGGTCACCCATCCAAGTAATGACCGCGCCAAGTTTTGCTTAACCCACATGACCATTTAAGATCGGTAGGTACAGCTAGGCCAATGAGCTCCTCATTAGAAAATGATGATAATATTTAATTACTTAATCACTTATTTAATCACTAGGCGTCGCAGCCGCGACGCTCTTACTCGAAATGATTTATTTCAAGCAATTTTCGAATGAAAAATTTCTGCGTCTGTGTAGTGATCTTTATAGAGAAATAAGAAATAGTTTTCTTTCTTACAAGGAGATTGTCGTATTTCACTTTAAACTACTTATCCAGTATAAATAACACTAATTTGGTAAAGTTATGTCTCAAAGATGTTCTTATTAAATTGAAAACTCGTTTATAGAAAGATTTACAAAAGATTCGGATACTTAGCAGAAAGTTGTGAGATTAATCTGTTAAAAGCTACGACCTAACAAGAGTTTCAGCGACTTTCAGGCACTTTTAAAAATAAGTGATTATTTTCATCAATCAAGTCAAATGGACAAGACTGCTTTACGATTATAGTGATTATGCTTTTTACGATTGATAGGAAACCATTTAAAACTCGCCCGGCAAGCGAGGGGCACAGGTTTGAATCCTGTCATGGGAGATTTTTTGATGATGTATTTTTTCGTGTAAAATATTTCTAGTAAACCATTTAATGTTGTTTAATAGTTGCCGAAATAACACTTAAATTTGGTGAAGCGTGTAGCATGCTCATCTAAAAGATACACCTGTTCACTCATGTCGTGTTTGTTTTTGTGAACACAACACCAATCTATATCTATAAAAGGCTGATGGATCAATGCACAGCCTAAACCACTGATAGTAGGGGGCTAAAATTTGGACAGTGTGTTCTTTATGTGATGTAGTCCTATCAGAAAGGATTTTTGATAATTCCCACGAGGTCGAGACTTATACGGGTGAAACCGCGGGACACAGGACAGGATAATAAATTTCCATTCTTAAAACACGAAGTAATACAACAATAATTATGTGTAACTCAACTCGCAACAGTACAACGTTCTCAAAACCAAGTGAGTACCTAAGTATAAACATATTCAGAAGAAAATCTAATATTACCATTAGGTATTGAGGTAAAATAATTTCCTTTGCAAGTTGAAGTTGCTTTGAAAGCGGCAAGTAATCATGTTATTTGTTGTTCGACATGACGACGGGAAAATATATTTGTACATATTTACCATATGTAGATAAGCTTTATTGAGTTTTTGTGTTGTGTGAGAAACACACAACACTCACTAGGAAGGTCGGAACCGGTTCAACTCTCTTCTTCTTACCATCAATCAATTGATACCAACAATTTACAGGTGAACACGCAAGCTCTTGGTATCCATATTTACCTATGTTTAGGACTGGAAAATAAATTGAGTTGCGTCATAACCGCTCCCAGGAGTAAGCGGTAGGGTATGTGGGGTTCTTCGGCCGGCCAACCCACTAAAAGCCAGACCGGTTTAACTCCCACCATATCCTCGGAACAATGGGTGAGGTCATCCTCTTTTAGTGGTTCGGCAAGCGTTCCAATGAACGCTTGCCGCTCTGGAATGCCAATGTGAACGCTCTTCAGAGCACGGATGCTGACCTCCATGCTTCTGAGGAGGCGGCACGGAGGTTGACCTCCATGCCTCTAAGGGGGATCGCTGAGGATAACCTCCGTACCTCTGAGGAAGCGGCAGGGAGGTTGGCCTCCATACCTTTGAGGACAGAGGCAGCACAGAGGTTAAGCTCCATGCCTCTAAAGAAGTTGCATTGACGTTGGCCAACATGACTCTGAGGAGGCGCACGGGACATGGGCCAAGCTGGAGTTGAATCGATATTTACCTGTTTCCATTCAAGGTTAGCCCGTTCTAACCGCTCGTTAGCTTGCACGCGTTGCTCGTGTCGCGCCGCGGCTTCCCGCAGCGTGCACCCACAGCACGCGCAGCGTGAGCACGCACACGCGCACGCGCACGCGCAACTTTCGCCCACACCACCCGGTGGGATCGTGCCACCTGATTGAAAAAAAAAAGAAAAAAAAACAACTGAATAGAGAACTTAGGCAAGTAGGTACCTACTGCTTTTTTAAGTCGGTTTAAAAATAATATAAGCACTAAGTTTCCTTGTTACGGAATTCTGAAAAACAAGAAAGGCCTCAAACACGTTGGTAGGTATCGTGTTTGCATAAAACATATCCTTTGATCTATCAGATTATTTTTTTAGAAAATATTCATTTTTTCACCTTCTTATGTGTCTTTGACCTATGTGCCAGGTTAAGTTAAAGTGAAGGGTTAAAAACTTAGTCCATAAAAAGAGAAAAAATAAAAATATTGTGAAGATTTTGGAGACATTTGCAAAATAAGTACTTCTACACTAATACATATTATAAAGAGCAATGATTTGTATTCTTGTGTGTGTGTTTGTAATGAATAAACTCAAAAACTACTAGACCGATTTCAAAAATTCTTCTAAAAGAAAGCTTCATTATCGAGGAGTAACATAGGCTACTTTTGATCCCGATATTCCCACGGGATCGGGACATACGCGGGTGAAACCGCGGGACGCAGCTAGTAATAGATAATTAGGACATTTATTATATACATTTAAATTAGTTCAAAACTATAAACATAAATCTAAAAAGTACAAATACAAACCAGAACCTCCAACGCTGTTTAAACGTACATACCTAGATACTTTGTTAACAAAAAACTAAAACAGCAACATACGTTGGCGTTGGCATAGCGTTTTATTTGTCATTTTTCTCCTTTACAAGTATTTTATAACGAAGTTATTATTTTAAAAGAGAATAAATGTCAACAACGTTCCATATAAAGAGAAGCAATGAGTCAGTTATTCAAACTTTAAAAAAATACGAATGAAGTTATGTTACCTTATTAATTATCAATTTTTCATCATCCATCTATATGTAACCGGAAAAAGACAGTTCAATTAAGAGGAAAAAATATTTACTTTGAATAGATACTTGTGTATTCTTAATTGGACTTAATTGTTTTAATGAACCGACCCCTTTAATGAACGCTTTTAATGGACTCCAAAATTGATATCGCCGTCATTTACCCAGCGGAATTGCGAATTCGAACGTTAACTTAAATTCGGTAACAAAACGGTGTGATTAATTAGAGAAACATTTAATAGTACATTATGATATAAGTGCGGTAAGTTGAAAATTACAGCCGAGGCGATATTGCTAGCCCGAGCCGTAGGCGAGGGCTACAAGAAAGCAGAGGCTGTAATTATCAAAGCGCACGTATGTCATACGACGTTTTATAACACATTTGCGAGGAAATAAATAAAACTCGGACTTTCTTAAACGAATAAATCTTTAATCACTTGTTTCACAAATTAGCGATGCGCGGGCATCAGTGCTTTTTTTTTTAAGGCAACGGTACAAAAACAGCCAGTATTACTAATAAAGTAAATTAATATTTTTTTGTTTCTGTTACAGATGTAATTTACTGTCAAAATGAATTAAATTAAAGAATTAAATGTTTATTTTTTATATTTTATATCCCAAAGTTAATTTTATTCATAAAATATTGACCACTTTTCTGACATAAAAACTTTTTGATTTGCTTTCTTTGCTTTTTTTTTCTTAAGATTTAAAAAAGTACCGTTGGTTTTAGACGGAGCATGATAAACCGTACGTGTTACCTTATTAGAAAGAAACTCGTGCGTTTTACTTTACGATTACGCACAAGTACGTAATGACATACATTACGATATTGAAATTGGTGAAATAAGAGGCCCTTTACGAGCAAATGTGTTATAAAAATATTTTACATAGGAGGTTCGTCATGCCTTTTAGCAAAAAAAACAACCTACTACAAATAGATTTGGAAATATTTTTACGGTTGGCCATTCTTCTTTTATATTGTATGATAACACCGCCACACGGTTTTACCCGCATTGTGGTCGATTGTCGTGATCGATTGATCGTGATCGTGGGATATATTGAAGCCGCAAAGGTTAAACAAAATCAAGATACGGTTAATACCTACCGCGCACTACTGGATTTTTTAAAACAAAATGTTTTCATAAATGTAAAACTACAATCTCGCGTAGTCTCGCGCGCTCTCGCACTTGCACTACGCGTAAAAGTTAGATCATTAATAGTTATAGTAAAACTCATGTGCAATAATACCACACCCAAACTAGACCCAGTTAACTTTTTAACGATTCGGAGTCACTAGTTCGCTTGCTAGCAATTTTTATCCGTTGTTTTTTTTTATCAAACCGATCCAATAAGGCGCATGTCGGACTGGTTCCTACCTATTCAGTAGTTTTAACTAAAAAATATGGCCATTTTTGCTACTTTTTATCCCAATATTTTCACTGGGTCTGGATTTAAATGGGGTAGGTACTCGACGGTAAGTCAAACTTTTCGATTTAAATATTTTTAAGAAGTTTCTGCTTTACTGGATTGGCATCTAAATTCTAACATCTAATTGCATTTTCGCGTTCGTTTACAAAATCTAGATATTAAATCTTAAATAAAATTTTAATAGTAAACCGTAAATTCTCTAGTACCTACTAAACAAATAAGATAGATATCAATTAGCTACGTATAGCTATACTTTAATCATCTTAAGCGATCGTTCATTTACCAATGACACAATTATTGTCTTTGTATCTCTCTCGAGAAGCGGTAACAAGGTTAGCAGTTAGCCTTCACGACCAACATTTGGTTGGTTATATAGAAGTGGCAAGAAGCGTGGACGTGGCGGCGACGGAGTAGAGAGACTTTCAAAAGAACTCTACTACAAGATGGCCAAACATTTCTTAAAAAGGTTTTGATGTTGGATGACTGTGCAGCGCTATTCTGCAGTATTCTTATATGATGATATATATATGGAAAAACTAATGTACCTAGAGGTATACTGGGTTAATATACCTAAATATTATAACGCCAAACAAAATGTAACCCTAACGTATAATATGTTTGCTGGCCACAGCTTTTGCGAAAGCCGGGTTCGCACACGGCTTCTTACTTAGTACCTATTGTGTTTTTTTCATTTTATTTCATTTCTGTTTCTTTATTTAGGTACCTATTTAGTTGCTGTATAAATATGCTTTTTCTTTCTTTTGAAAAACCACTTCCCACTAATATTATAAATGCGAAATTTTAGATGTTTGTTTGTGTGACAATCACCCAAAAACAGCCGAACGGATTAGGTTATAATTTGGCAGACAGTAGCTTTTAACCTAGGACATAGCTAGCTGAGTAATAATTATAAACGAATTTATAGCCAGAACAGAAAAAGTAACAAACTTAATCTTATATTTGTTGTAATACGAGAATTTACTTACGGTTGCATTTAGCTTATTTTTTTTGATGCCATTGATATTTCTTTTGATTTTTTCCGTAGGTAGTACCTATTTCTAGTCTCTTATATGTATCCCGCGTCAATCTGAGAAATGTTATCAGATATTCGCATTTAATTAAATTTTGCTTTAGAAACACAAATGGTTCGCAAATCTAAAGTCTGAAACCTTAATCGTTATAAATAATTTCAATCTTAAATTGTTTGCAAGAGTACGTACCTACCTAATAGTGTTCGTCAATTCAAACAATTTTGTTAAATATTCCGAGATTTTGTTGGCTTCAGTTATTGCTTTACGTTTTAATTATAATTGAAAGTTGTTTTAGAAATATACCATAACCTTTTCAATTTTTAAGCTATTGCATAGCTTTTATCGCGGGTTTTGAGCTTTGAATGAAGAAATTTTGTAACAAAAAAAACCTAACACCGCCTACCATGTTGCCATGGTTACCATGTAGCTCGGCCGAGCGAAACCGTGGCAACGTGGTACAAAATAAAAAAATATTAAAATTGAAAGAACTTGATAAAAAATGCTATGCAATAGCTTTACCGCGGCAGTCCCCGAGTGCCACTTTTTTTTTTTTCATTACTTTTCTAGGTAGGTAGGTTCTTTACACATCAGGTATGTAAAGCTTTTAAATAAAAACTGTTATTTCGTTAATAATGCCTTTGTTGCTTTGTTAAATAATTCATTTCACTCTAGCTTATCATTCCAGCCGATGTAAATTTCAAACTATATCCACTCATACAAATACTTATTATAAACGTAATAGTGACTCAATCTGCCTATCTGTATGTTTGCTACGTTTTTAAATCGTGAAACAACTTTTGTTAAGTTTTGATAATACATATAAGATATCCTGTCTTGGAGAAGAAAATCAACTTTTATTTTGATTCGGAACTATACCTACCCTATTTCAGAAACTTAGATCAAAAAGGTAAACAAAAATCCCATAAATTTATTTAAATGCTCTTTATTTACTTTTTCCTTTAAAATTGTCAGTTCTTTGTTTACATTTTTGATCTAAGTTTCTGAAATAGGGTTTAAGTATCTATTTATGTTATCTAATCAATCTATTTATATTACGTCACCGTCTAAAATATATAAGACCCTTTTGAAATGCAAGTGGAAAATGTCTAGCTGACACCAAATGCATAATAATATCAAATAATATTAACAGTTATTTTCATACAATTTCGAAGGGATAAATTTATAATGGTAAAGTTATAAAACGTTTTAAAATATTTTAGGATTTAATTACATTTTTCTTGTAATTTATGTTTAAAAATCTTAGACTTTATTGAATCCCACATATTCTTTAGTATAATGTCTGTACCAAAAATGTTCTAAAACGTTTCAGAGTCGTGTGTAACTTACTCAAATGATTGTGATTATGTCGAGCGAAGCGTGGAGAAGCTGAAGCTAGGGGCGCTTCGCACCGCACTTCTGCTTTTAACCGCGATCCGGTCCGCGGGTTTACTTGAACACCAGTCACTGTGGTGTTCTCTCCCTGTAGAGATAAAAAAAAAAATAGGGTCATTTTGGTTAGTGGTTGGAGAGGTGTTGGTCTAGTGGTAGATACCTACTTTCATTCCGAGGGTCGTCGGTTCGAAACAAAGCCGACCGCGCCAAATTTGGTGCGCCAACGTCTTTGTCTTTAAGAAAAAGTTATGTGCGCTAATAACATCGCTCTTACGGTGAAGGAAAACATCGTGAGGAAACCGACACGTCCACGTACCACGTCCCACGGTCCGAATGGGGACACTCGCCAAAGCGAAGTAGGCTCTCGTGGAGTCTTACTGCCTAACCCCTCTAAGAGGAGGCCCTTGCTCTGTAGTGGGATAGATGAACCGGCTGTTTATTTATTTTTTGAGATATCATTGATATATTTTGTATTATTACTAGATGTGACGTCTCAAACTATTCCATGTTTCTTTAACGCGAAATAAATATCGCCACTGCAGCGCTAAAAATAATGACACGTCTATCATAAAAAAGAGCGTAAGATGAAGTCGATGAAAGACGATTAAAACGTCAAAAGTGTCATCGAGTTTGCGGTAGCATTACCACAGTGGCTGGTTTCCAATGTTTTCCTACTGGATGTCATAATCATAATACACTGTTAAGGTTAGATAAATAATAATAATAAATAAATTTTGTGAACAAAACACAGCGCCATCTAGCCCCGTGGTAAGCTACTAAGCTTGTGTTACGGTGACTAGACAACGGATATAATACTTATATTTATTTTTATACATACATATTATACATAGAGGGACTCTCAGTCCAGATACAAATATTTATTTTTTAAGCATAAATACTTGCACCCGGCGGGAATCGAACCTGCAACCTTCTGCATTGCAGTCGTGCCTTCGCACGACGCGCCACATATATCAATGCACTAACCTACCGTCACCCTAGAGAACAGCTAATATTGTTGGTAAGTTAATTGTCATTCAAGTTATTTCACTCGCAAAGGTCTATTAATAACGAACAAAACGTCAAACATTTCCACGAAATACTTTGTTTCATTGTTAGACACTAAAACAAGTAGGTAAGTATTTTCGCAATCAATCTGTGTAACAGTAACATCCTATGTAAACTGGAAACGCTATTTTGAGATCGTCAAATTGTAACAAAGCAATATCATTTCCATTTCAAACAATAATTATTACGCTTTAAGTCAGAGGTTCCCAAACTTATTTTGTCTACTGCCCACTTTGAGAATTAATTATATTTTAGCACCCCATTTTTCCCCTACTTAAAAACCCTACTGTTTGATACAGGAATGCACAAATCGGGTTAAAAAAGCAAAAGTTTGTCTGTTGCCTTTTATTTTTTTGTGTCGAGAGCTCAGGTGTCTTAGAGTAGTAGTCAGTAGGCCGATAAGCCTCTACGCAATGGCCCCATTTTTCCCCCTTTAGGCCTGCAGCGCCCACAAGGGAGTGTTATCGCCCACTTTGGGAATCCCTGCTATAAGTAGATACTTCATTGACGATAGATACCTACTCCTACCTACCTACTCTATTCTGTTCTATTTTTAACCGACCTCAAACAAAGGGAGGTCTAAGGCTGTAGGTATTTGTTTTGTCAATAAATCCTATTGAACTCAGTGATTCTATAATTATATTATGTTTCTTGGGACAAATATTTGAGAGTAGGTATTGACGGTAGCAAATTGAAATCGGCTTTCCAACTTTAAATTAGTTATAAATTAACCAATCAAACTCTCAAGTTTACTTGAAGTTTATGTCGTCCGAGTTTAGGGTCTGATTAGCATTTTACAAAACTTTGTTTGGATTTTTCCAAAGAGATCCATACTGGGAATAAAGTTCCAACTAGATCTAATCGAGAAAAAACAAAAAACGATAAAAACATAACCATAACATAACTAATATAAACAGACACCCTTCTTTAATTTTTTAAAGTAGCCCTGCTTTCTAATCGCTCGTTCTATTTCGAGTGATTACTATATTTCGATTTATCCGAAGTCGGATTCCCGCGCCGAGTGGCTATGACCACTCGTTGCGGTCGTGCAATTAATGTAGAAAAAAACCGACATCGACCTGAAATCAGTAGAAATCGCATTCATCTCAACCTTGACAGTAGATATGACATCAGAAGGAAGACAGTTGTAAACAACCACTGCGGTAACGTTACCACAAACTCATGGAGGCTTTTGACGTTATAATCGTCATTAATTATTTCATTTTTACGATAGACGTAACAATTTTGTCAGCGTTGCAGCGGTTACATTTATTTATCATAAAATGAACATGGAATGTATAAATTTGAGACATCATCTAATGTACTAGTACCTACATAAAATCTCAATGCGTATGATGTATTTTCGGCAGAAATTGTATATTAGGTATGTAAGACTTACCCAATGGAACCGGGGCTTATGAGGAATTAAATACATTAGGTAAAGTGTCGGTGTCGTCGTGTATTTGTAATACACGACGACACCGACACTTTACCTAAAACAGCCCACACCTACACCACACATGCACGATTTTTTTTATGTGTGATGTAGGTGTCTAGGTCTGGTTTTAGGAAATGTGTCAGTATTAGTATCGTCGTGTATTTCAAGCTAAACGGTTTATAAATGACTCGAAATTGATACACCCAGGTATATACAGTACAATCTAGTTACATTTTCCCGGGTTTTAATCGCGTAATATTATTTATTTTTTCGTGTCGCGTTGGTCGCGGCCAAGATAATTGATTAAGACCCGGTAAAAATGTAACTATGTTAACAAATCGTGTGAATTTAAAAAGTTTAGGTACAATCTATTTCTACAGGTAATATTGTAAACCTTATCTAGCATCTGTCTCTGACTAAAGATGAATGAGCCTTTGATTACATTTCCATGATATTTGGTACGTAAATAGGCATGAATTCTACGACAAGAACACCGCTTCCTCAGGGGACTGAATAATATATTCGGCGTCTTCAAATGTCCACCAAGGAGTGTGCCTATTTTCTTATGAAATTTAGGTTATGATAATAGGGTATTTGCTTACTAGTTACAGCCATAATGTTATACCAGCTTTATTTCATAGATTCTTCTTCTGTTTTCGCATTTCGGTTTTAATCGCGTGGTGTTTATTCTACTTTTAGCATTGTTTCAATGAACAACGTTTCGAAACCTTTACAGGTTTCTGCTTCTTATTTCATCGGTGAATAATAAAATTCATATTTTAATATTCTGTGAACGGTTTCAATATTTAGCTCAGGTTAAAGAAGATTTTCTCTTTGTTACAATGTTGCATGTTTTGATTTTTAGGGTAGGTACTGACTGACTGACTGATCATCGCACAGCCTAAACTGCTGATGGTTGAGAGCTGAAATTTAGAGAGTGGGTTCTTTATGTGATGTATGTAGGCATCCGATATGAAAGGATTTTAAATTCTCACGGGATCGGGAGTTATGCGAGTGAAATCGCAGGACGCAGCTAGTGTACCTACATTGTGCGTGCTAACTAAGAAGTTTTGGAAAATAAGCTGCTTCCCGTACAAAGTCACGGGTGAAAGCTATAGTTTTTTACGGAGAGGGTGTAAAAATTATTAATAAAACCCTTCATAATCCTAATACAGTGTCGCGAACAAAACGCGAAGTCATTAAACGTTAATTTAACGCGTAACGTGAAAAAAAACGGCTAAGTTCAAGTTGGACTCGCGCAAGAAGGGTTCCGTACCAATATCACAGAAAATCACGTTTTTTGTATGGTAGCAGCCCTTAGGTATATTCATTTTATTCTGTTTCTAGCATTTACTTGTTATAAGCGGTAACAGAAACACATCTGTGAAAAAAATCCACTTCTTCTTTTCGTATAGAATAGATTAGATTAGATAATGCTTTATTGTACCAAAATAAAATTAAATTACAAAAGAATTAAAAACATAAAATAACCACAGAAACAAATCAAATTTAATTTAAAACTAGATTAAAATTACAATAATGGTACAATGGGCGGCCTTATCGCTAAAAGCGATCTCTTCCAGGCAACCTTTTGGTGGTGGTGTGGCTTACCTGGTGTTAGAGTATTCAGGTCGCCCTAAGGCCTCTAACTTGCCCTAACGACTGCTATGCTTAAAGTGCCTTCCGAAATACGGAGGAGCTCCAGAAAACGATTTTTTACCACACAAATTATCGGTCTCCCATCCAAGTAATGAACGCGCTAAGCGTTGCGAAGACCGGCAGGGACAGCTAGGCCAATGAGCTCCTCACATCAACTGTCTAGCTATCACGGTTCATAAGATACAGTCTGATGCCAGACAGACGGACAGTAGAGTCTTATTAAAAGGGTTTTGTTTTTGCTTTTTGGCCACGGAACCCTAAAAATGGATACGATGATTCAGCATGAGTTAAACCACAGAGTTTAACGAATAACTTTGTTGAGCGGAAATGAAATCTTCGTCATCAATAAAGTTGGTGGTATGAAATCTTCATTATTCAAGCAATTAAGGAGACGTCTTGTTTTCTATGTTTATAAGCTTTACCACGTATATTTAAAATTAATTTATAACCTCATTCATTTATCCTTTAAAATACACACACGTTACGTTATTTTTATTCATTCAATTATTTGGGGTTATTTTACAATCATCAACTTATCAAATACTAACTGCGTCCCGCGGTTTCACCCGCGTAAGTCCCGATCTCGTAGGAATATCGAGATAAAAAGGCCCCTGAGATTACTCAGGGTGAATGTAGCTATCTAATGGTGAAAGAATTTTTGAAATCGGTCCAGTAGTTTTTGAGTTTATTCACTACAAGCATACGAGACACATACACACAGAAATACAAATCTTTCCTCTTTTTTAGATAGTGTAGATTAATTAAAAAAAACTAACTAAACAACACAAAGAAAAACAAAATCACCATTATCCTTTAAAATGTTTTTATAATTAATGACGTCATAAGTGACAATATTGTTACTTCTATATCGTAAAAATGAAATGAACAGCTGCAGGCGCGAAAATTACGCCGTTGAATGACGGTTAAAACGTCAAAAGCACCATTGAGTTTTTGGTAGCGTTACCGCAGTGGCTGTTTACAGCTGTCTTCCTTCTGATGTCATATCTGCTGTTAAGGTTGGGATCAATGGGTAAAGGTAAGACGTGAAATTCGCTAACAGTCAGGAAATGACTTGTGAAATGTCCAAAGTTGTAGGTATTAGCGTCCGGAAATTAACTGGAGTGTACGTGATCTTAATAGCGAGTCCACGGTTACAAGTTCGGTGGGTTACTTCGAACTTGCAGCGACCGAATCGGACTAACAGAGCTAACCCGAGGTCTTACAGTTTGAAGTTCGTTTTCGGATGAAGGAGGAATTTTGATCGAACCTTTTCACATGTAGGTCTTTTTTTAAAACTGAACGATTTGTTTTTTCAAAAGACTACAAAGAACCACTTTGAAACTGTTGCAGACTGTAGTTTTATCTTATAGTTGATCTCTTATGTGCTTGAAAGAAGACACTGTTTGGGGTTTCTTGGCGTTGTTTTATTTCCCAAATATTTATACAAGATTGTCACGCCCGCGCCTATTACGTGCAGGTGACGGAGAAGAATGTTGCCATACACAACACTAGGTACTTTTTTATAGGATTAAGATATTTGTAAGTGCCGGTGTAGATAAGATGAGAAACATACCTTAGGCTCCGTGTCGAAGTTGATGAAGAGCAGCTTGGCGAGCCTCTGCAGGACGAGTTCCCGGAGAACGGCCGGCACCGGTTGCCCTCTCACTCCTCTACAACACACAACACTACACTCACGAATCTCAATAACAATATAGAGATTTTTCTTCTGTTTTCGCGATCTTGTGTTGAAATTAAAGACATTTCATTTCACTTCAGTCAATCGTGAAGAAGAGACCTGGAAAGGTCTCGATACGTTGAGCGTTGTAACAATGCGAAAAGTCATAAACACCAAGCGATTCAAACTGAAAAATTTCTTTAATTTTAATATATATAGTCCATGGGCCAACTAGCTAAATTTAACAAAATGGTATATTTTGGGGGTATCAAGTTTCCTTTTTACAGTAGTTAGACTGGTAAACACCATGATTGCCATCTCAAAGTGGTAGCTAACAAAAGTTACATTGACTTTTGAAAAGTCAACCATAACTGGACAAGACAAAGCATGTCATAATCCTCCACGTTTATTAATAAAGCTATTTGTGCCACACGTCATAGGCAACCATGCAGCCATTTTGACGGTGACGCTAAATCAGTGAATTTGAGATTATATTTCACTTTATATCAAACTTATTGCCGGCGGCCAGACGCTCGCATTGGGAACGTACGAGCTAATATAGTGCTTTGAAAGCTTTTTAAGTTTATAAAAAAAAATCGACAACAAAATTGAATTCGCCATAAAAATTGTCATTTTAGTCTACCCTATATAAATGGTAATTCTGTTTTCATATTGTGTATAAAAAAATTGGTTAAATTAGATTAACTGTTATACAAAGCCCCATTTTTCTATGTACCTATACCAATATTTTATCGCAATCGGTTCGGAATGGTTCAGAAGTATTTTGCGTGAAAGAGTACCAACTTCCTGAACTAACGCAGCGTACTACGTGGGCGATCGGATGCGAACGCGATGCGAACGCGAAGCGGCGCGGTGCGGCGCGGAAACAAGGAACAGTCGATAGCTATTGAAGTGTCCTACGTGACCGCACGTAAAGTGCGATGCGGAGCGACTCTCGACTGTTCCTTGTTTCTGCGCCGCACCGCGCCGCCCGCCGCAGTACGCGGCGTAACTCTATTTCACGTTTATTTTTCATTCGCTAGGTAGTACCTAGTTCATAAAAAAGGTAGTTCTACCTAACCAAGACAACCTAACTAACACGTATTTTTTTAATAAAACGTCTCAACATCGCCTCAGCATTGTTAGTTTTTTTCTGGAAATCGATGCAGAAATTGTTAATAATTTTGCTAGATTAAACTCTTCCAAAGCTAAACTCTTGCAAATGGCATTGTTTTCCTGAAATATCTAACAATGCTGAGGCAATGTTGCGATGTTATAGAATACGTGCCTAGGGATGAGAATATACGAAACTAGCTGCGTCCCGCGGTTTCACCCGCGTTAGTCCCGATCCCTTGTGAATATCGGGATCAAAAGTAACCTAAGTTACTCAGGGTGAATGTAGCTTTCTAACGATGAAAGTTTTTATGAAATTGGTCCAGTAGTTTTTTGAGTTTATTCATAACAAACATACAGACGCACACACACACAAAAATACAAATATTTCCTCTTTATAATATTAGTATAGATAGGGTTGATTGATTATAATACAGCTATGCTTTATTGTTGTTCATTAAATTTAACCAACTATTTGTTAAAGTTTAATGTGTACACAATAATTAATTAAAATGGACATACACATCGAAACAAATTGCAAACCGCCAATTGTATGACTGCATTATATTTGATTAAAATCCTAGTAAGTACCAGATTAATTAAGTGTAAAACTTAATTTAAAAAAAAACTCTTGTAACAATCTACCTACTATTTCTCCATACAAACGTAGTCTACTATTTGTGAATAAAGACATTAGAGCAAAAATGTTTATGCCATAAAACCGATATCTGCCAAATTAGAAAATGAAAATAACCAAAACGGGCATACCGTTTTGGTTATTTTCATTTTGTAATTAGAATGGAAATAAAATTTCGAAAAATTAGAAAACGAAACAAATCAACGTAGGGGCATGTTCATGGCTGGTATAGGACTTATGGCATAAACATATTTTTTTTTAATATCTTTAACCAGAGAGGAAACAGTCGACTACGTTTGTAAAGTTTATATGGAATAAAGAGTCGGTAGATGTCCCCTTAATAAATGTACCTTTAGTAAATTACTGTAGAAAAGTATTTCAATTTATGAAATTGCAACTTGCCTGTAAGAAATATTGAGGGTGACGACGGAAAGCGAAGCGGAGAACGAAACTAAACACGTACTAACTCCGTAATACAAACCTGAAACAATGTTGAACTTTTAAATCTTCACGGACGTAGGTACCTAACAGGAACGAGCGAAGGGGTCTTAAAACGATATAAAGGTTTCTCTTGTTTAGAAGGACGAGGATGAATTAACCAAGTAGTAGGGGGAATACGCAATGAAACGGACGTGTTTTAAAACGGGCACTATCGAAAATATTTTATGTTTTTTAGGTGATGACCAGAACCCTGTGGGCCAGTGTCATCAATGGTGGTAACACCCAAAAAAACCTAAAATATATTAGATCAAAAACGCGAAATATCGATAGTGTCCGTTTCATTGCAGAATTTGCGGATTCCACCTATGTGTCTACGGTACGGGCATAGTCTACGAGTTTCCTTTAATTTTTTTATGGTTTTTTTTTAAGTGGAAACAAAGTTACCTGACGCGACGTGTCGTGATGCGTCAGTCAGTAGCCTATCGGTTTCATATATTTTGTACGCTCAGAGACACATTTGTGTCGCGCTACACGACACGACCTACAAATGTGTATCTAAGAATGGTAAATTAGACCTGTTAGAAATGACGTTAATACAAAAGTTTGGTGGGTACACATTTGTGAATAATTCGATTCCTAACTATTTACCCACCTAAACCTTGTTTCTTTTTATTAGTTAGTAGAAACAACAAAACTCTGAACAACGTTTTGGGTGTTCTTAATGAAATAAATGTAGAAAGAATAGGTGAGAAATAACAATGAAGTTACTAAGTTAGTTAGCTTTGGTAAAATGAGATACCTAGTATCTTTGGATACTTGTCTTGTCCTCGAACACAACTGATAACTGACTTTCTGAAAGGAGAGGACTGTCTGATAATAAAGCTATGGCCTTTTTTGTTTTCGGTTTCAGACTTACCTAGGTATAATTTATTTACCAAATATCTCGTACAAAAACTGAATTTAGGTAGACTGATTAGGATATTTTCAAGTTGAGTGAGTCCTCAAAAATTTAATCTAGCTAGAAAGATAAAACAGTTTAATAAAAGTATTCATTGCCAAGGTAGGTCTGTAGGTTATTCTACTAAGCCACGAAAGCTACTTTATTAAAGTTTGAAGATCTCAAAAAGGCTAACATTATTTTTAATTTAGAATAGAGCTGTTTTATAATTACAGGCACAGTAAATAATTTAATGAACTTTTTTATTCTTTCATTGTAATATGTATTAAAAAAGGAATTTTGTTTGAATGTCAATTAGTATAGTATTTTAGTTTTACTTAATGTTAAATATTTGGAATCGTTTGTAGGTATACCCGCTGTATTTGTTTCTGTATTATTTGTCAATCAAGTTTATTTTAATTAAAACAAGTAACTGGTTTTTTTTCAGTGATAGCTGAGTATGGACACTTTCTTGTAGGTACAAACGAAAAAATTAAGTGACTTATTTTTTGTATAGATAAAGGATGCGGTATGGTTTGACCCAACAACTGGCGACAAAGCAGCATAAAATAACTTAGTTAAGTTGGCGGTGGACAATCAGCTTAGTACCCGTACCTTCAAAACTATCAAAGCTTCAAAGTACAAATTTTTTACAAAGAGAAAATAATTGTCCTTTTAATTTGGAACGACTAAAAAAACCGACACGAAATTTTAAAACTACGAATTCTTTTCTTCTACTTTTTCGAAAACACTTGGATGCTATGTGATTTTGTACAATCTGCCTTTATTATAAGATCCTTCATAATAAATACAAGATATGTTCTAACTAACTTACTAATAAGTGGTGTTTTCTCAGTAGGTGGCAGCGTATCTCTGATGGTCATCAAGAAGACGGTCATCGAGAGCAGAGCGCTGATGCCGAGCGTCACCTTCTCACCTGACTCCGACGGCACGTAGAATACGAGGAGAGCTGCACATAATCAAATAAAATAGAAGAAATCTAGCAAATATCCATACTATAAAACAGTACTTTAATCTGGTGCTGTCATTAACAGCGTCGAGTTTATATCATAGATTGCTTTCCATCGTAAAAACAATTAGGTTGAGGCAAGTCTTTGGTATTATACCAGCTCCAGCTGTTAAGTTCACCATTTTACAAGCTCACTTCCGGTGTAGATCGTAAAATATTTGTGAGGTAGGGAAATATTATCTATTTTATTGAAAAAAAAAGTTTAATTTAATAAGATGATGTCTGACAGCAGTCGTTAGGTCAAGGTGGCGACCTGAAAACTCTAACACTAAGTTAAGTCAGCCATACCTACCACTATACGAAAAGAAGAAATTGAATTTTGAAAAATACAATTAAAGATTTTATAAAAAAAACTAGCAATTTCATTTTTGAAAATATAATTTAGCCTTTCTCTTGACTATCCAACACTGAAGGAACTTTTCAAATCGTACCCGCAGTTTCTGAGGTTAGCGCGTTCAAACAAACTCTGCAGCTTTATAATATTAGTATAGAGTCCATCCATGACTCAACGATCTACCGTTGATTTATGAGAGCTATTAGTTGCTATAAAATCTTTTAA
This sequence comes from Idaea biselata, assembly GCA_958496205.1. Taxonomy (NCBI): domain Eukaryota; kingdom Metazoa; phylum Arthropoda; class Insecta; order Lepidoptera; family Geometridae; genus Idaea; species Idaea biselata. The sequence continues at coordinate 27,199,953 of OY292396.1, read as the reverse complement.
TAAGTAAAATGTTTTAAAATTAAAGTAAGTTAAGAAGGTTCATTCATCAATCGCTTTTCTTCGACGTCTTATTTTCTTCGAGTCTAATATTCCACTTCATTGTTTTTCAACTTTCTATTTACATAATCGTATTACCTAAAAATAAGGTACTAGAGTCGCAAAAATACGAAAATATAGTTGGTTGGGCTAACGTTTTGATTTACGATCAGAGTGATCGAGCAAATCCGAGCATCCTATCTCTAGATTTGGTCGGAGTATTCAATCAATGTCTTGAAGAATTTGGCGTGATTAGGGAACAAATTGAGTACCAGTCGTAACCTACTGTAATAAGGCGAAAGTATATGATTGAGAGTCTGTGATTGTCTCTCGTGTAGAAAAAAAAAATCAAAAATCAAAGTACGTTTATTCATTCGGATATTAGCAAGATATCTCTTTGACATGTCATTTTTTTTTATTTAGTCTACTCTACTATGTCTTCGGATCGCGACCTCCATGACATGAGAAGAAGACACAAGAAACTCATAGGGTTTTTTTTTTGTATATATTTTTTTTTTGCAGTAATCATGTGATTTACATTGTCGCATATATAATATTATTGAAGAAAAGTGGAACTGGAGCAATAATCTATACTTACTTACGTAGAAATTATTGGACCGATCATGAGGAAACTTGATAAGAGGTACCACTTGAGTTACTTGATGGAGTACTACTTGGGTTACTTTTTACCTTAGATTAAAACAAAACACTAAAGATACGGTACCTAGTTTCGGAAAATGAGACGATAAAACTGCGTCTAGCTGACGCACTAGCCTCAGTCGTATGTACGTACGAACCGTTGCCGCGTGAGCACGTGCTGTCACTCTTTTTGACATCCATAAGAATGCCTTTTTGCTTATTTACAAAGCCTGAATCATTCTTAAAGACAAATGTTTTTAAATACAATAATTTTATTAAAAAGCATGTAGGTGTTTCTAGCTCATTTTTCGCAAAGTGTGAATATACCGTATCTACTATTTTTGTTTTCATCTTAGCTTTTTACACAGATTTTTTCATGGGGCCATGACTTACGCGGGTAAAACCGCGAACTAAAGTCACATTGATTGACTGTGGAATTGATAATGTTACGATATTTCGTAGCACGTAAACGCTACCGTGCGTAAATAATGAACACTATTTCGCATTCCGTTGATAAATAGCTATGTAAAGTTTTGCTTCGCTATTCGTACTTTAGGTATATGGAGTAGGTACAGGGTAAGTTATTTAGACCGGCCTTTTAGACTAGACTTCTAGACTTCCTAAACGGAGCTAAAAGGAGTTGCGTCTCCGATTTTGATAAAAACTAAAATGGCATATTTAGATTTTTCAAAATTCAATACCCTAGCAGGAATCGAACCTTTACCTAATCTCCCTCCCTTTAATGGGTTCCGTACTCCAAAGGTAAAAACGGGACCCTATTACTGAGGCTCCGCTGTCTGTCCGTCCGGCTGTCACGAGGGTGTATCTCATTTTGCCACATTTTGTCTCTATCTGTCAATTTGAAAGTTCTTAAAGACAAAGTATATGTTCTTAATAATCCGACCTTACTCCACGTTTATATAGAAGAAGGCTATAGTTTAGAAAATCCTCCTGACGGCCAGTCTAAACGACTCACCCTGTATACCTACCTACCTAAAACGGAACACTTAAGAAAAATGTAATAAAGATAATCCATAAAGTCTATGTAGCTTGTCACGGGCGATGTTAGAAGATTTGTTCACGGTTGGCTCATTTCTGTCCCGAGAAGATTTAAGACAATTTCGTCTTTCTACAGTCTTCAGCTAGTATGTGAGACGCAGCAAAATTGGAAGACAGATTATCTTGCAAACAAACCAGGTTGGTATGCATTAATAATTTTAAAGGAGGGACGTTTTTCAGTTACAGAAGAAGCTTGTCGCGACGCGAGACGTGGGTAAATTGGCTAGTCGATACGAGAAGAAATCTATACGTTTACGTCTTTGTTAAGGTATTTTTACATTTCTTAATTGACACCCGTATTGCATTCTGAGACGTTTGGGTCGGTGTCGTGGCCATGCATCTACAAGGTAAAGATATCTACATTGATTTTTCTTCGGTTTTCGAGAGCCCGATATTTAATTTACCTTTTTTTTTCGGTTTTAAAAGCGTTGCTTTTTTTAAATTACCTAATCATTTTTTTATTGACGTTTCTAGGTTTTTCTAGACCCCCTGCTCACTGATAGATTGAGATGTAATTTGTCATCGTCAATATAAAATGCAATGTCCTGATTGATCTTTATATCAACGCAGAGCCCAAACCGCTGGACTTAGAGACATGGCATTTGTAGAGTAGGTATGTTCTCTGTGGTATGGGATTTTGGAAAATCCCGCCGGAGCGAGACTTACGTGGGTGGAACCGCGGGGTGCAGCTAGTATACTCTATGTATACTAAATATATTACTTAAATAATTGCAAGTATGTGTAATTTAATGTGTATAATATGTATGTATTTACAAAAGAAATGTATAATATGTATGTATTTACAAAAGAAAAATAAATATAAGTATTATATCCGTTATCTAGTCACCGTAACACAAGCTTAGTCGCTTACCACGGGGCTAGATGGCGCTGTGTGTTGTTCACAGAATTTATTTATTTATTTATTTATTATTTTCTTGATATATTTAGTTCTATAGTTTACTTTGTAAAACAGATTTATTGAATTTTTTTTTTTTTTTTATGTACTTAATTAAAAAATATATATATCAGACTCATCAAAGTAATGATCCTACCCGGCGTTGCTTAACGCGCACAACTGAGGACGATTGACGAAGCGATTATCTATATCTAAAACGTACGTGGATGGGTACGTATACATTGTTTTGTATGACGCAGTCTCGAACAGTTAGTAGGTGCTAGTCCCAGTTCGATTGATTAAATCGAAGCGCGACGTAGCCATTTTTAAAGTGAACGAAGTAGGTAATGTTAAATCTAAAAGGCTTGGCGATGTTATCTACCTGAATTCATTTACGAAGAAGCACCAAAGTCTATGGAAATTACAAAAATGGTTTTCCTTTTCAAATATTACAATTTATAAAAGGTTCTACGAGTACCTATCTATCGGTTTATGTAATACTAGCTATGTCCCGCGGTTTAACTAGCAAAAGTCCCGATAACGTAGGAAAACCAGGATAAAAAGTAGGCCTATTGTAATTCCAGGTTTTCAGCTATCTACTGAGTTTCATGGTTCATAGTTTTTGCGTGAAGTAGCAACAACCACGCATACACAATCACAAACTGTTTTTATTGTGGAGAACAGTCGCGAGGCACACGAATTATTAAATGAACTGTGCAAGTAGGATACAATCATGATACAACTAATTTTCAAAAGTAGGTATCAGAACAAAAAATATTTCCCAAACACACTGCATAGTTTACGAGTAAATCAGTCATGGAAAAATTCCGCGTAAAAAATCACAAAACATTTGATCATATTTAGTTTACCATTGGTATAGGCCTAGGCCTATGTAAAATTGTCTACTTACTTTAGTACTGTGAGGCTAACATAGTGTTACAGATATCAGGTCGCCCTAAGGCCTCTAAACTTGACCTAACAATGGCTATCTGAGATACCAACCGGTGTGCCTTGCGAAGCACGGATTGTCAAGTAGGTATTTTAGGACAATTTTTCCGTAAAATTTGTCCTGTTAACGGGACAAGTAGGATTTTAATTTTTTTACCTCCCATTTGTTCCGTTATAAATTTCCAACGAGACAAACATTGGGGGTGTTAACAAAATAAGCAATATAGGTCCTATTTGTCCCGTTGCATTAGGGTAGAATTAAAACACTACACTAAAACATCTTTAAACACTAAAGGTACTCATACTCACCGATCCCGTTGATCAGCAAACACGGCAGTATCAAGTTGAAGACATAGAACATGGGCCTACGTCTCAGCTTGATGACGTAAGTAATGTCGGGGTAGGGTTCGACACAGCATGAGTAGTATTGGTTGTGGCGGATCGCGTCGAAGCTGACCAAGTCGAACTCTCCGTTCGTCTGGTAGTTTGTCGTGTCACCTTCGTCGAACTGCTTTTTCAGGTCCAGCTGCATAAAAGGAAAATATTAGAGATGGGCCGACTAGTCGGGAAAGCCGACTAGTCGTCAACTATAAATTATACAATAAAACCAATATTTATTGAATTAGTAGTACAGTTTAGAAGGTGGGTAGTGGGTAGTCAGAAAAACGTAAACAAAACACGTCATAGGCTACATACATCATCTAAACATCTAAAATGTCATAACTATGCCTCAGCTCCATTTTTTTTTTCAACTTTTATTTTTATTTCAACCATTTTTTGGAACTTACGCTACAGCTTTCGAAGTGCAAACTTATCAAAAAATAGCAACAATCGCCGAGTGATCATGATTAACCCAAATATCTTGGAATTATAATGATCTGATTTGCCGACTAGTCGGCCGACTAGTCGGCAATTTTGGAACCGACTAGTCAGCTAGTCTGCTAGTCGGCAGAAGCCCTAGTCGGCCCATCTCTAGAAAATATCAATATTGACATTTTATTAAGAGGGTTGTTTGCGTACTTCTCCGAGGGTAAAAAAACAGCTGTTTTCACTAAAAAAACAGCTGTTTTAAAAAGTAAAGGCAATTAACAATAAAAAAACTAAAAACTAAATAAAAGATCAACGATCTATTTACTCTAAGAAACAGCTGACTTTCAAGTAAATATAAAACAAAATAAAATCGAAAACTGTCTACTTCGAATTTCCAAAAGTCGTAGACCAAAAATTTTTCGCCTAGACGCCGAGAACAACCAAACTTTTGCTTTCGGTTTAAATCACCATCCTCGAAACACCCTTAAGGTAGGTATATCGTTATATCCAGTCAAAATAAACACTTGGTCAGCAAGATTTAAAATTTTGGTAATGGTTAAAATGTAAGGACGGTTTAAGGTTGGATCACGTGGACCCTCGGCCCTTTTCTAGAGTGTTTTTATAAACATGGAGGCGCATTAGAAGGCAGTCATATTTGCTAACAAAAACAATTTTGCAGCTGACGAGGGTCTCTACAATTAGTTGACCAGCTAAATACAAGCCACACCCAAATACTCAACTTTTACAGGTCAAAGATTTAAAGACTTCATTTGCTTAGAGATATGTTTCACGTGAGCATGCTAATTTACGTTAATATATTTTTTTTTAAATATAAATTATTTAATTAACTTATACATTACTAGCAGCAACCCGCGGTTATACCCGCGTATTTCCCGATCCCGTGGGAATATCGGAATCAAAAGTAACCTATGTTATTCCTCGATAATGTAGCTTTTTTGGTGAGAGAATTTTTGAAATCAGTCCAGTCGTTTTCGAGTTTATTCATTACAAACATAGGACACACAAAAATACAAATCTTTCCTCTTTATTATATTAGTGTAGCTGATGTAGATAATGTCTAATGGACAGGAACTCTTCAACACTACAGAAACACGACTTTTATAGTTTTATAGGTACATTATACCGCTTTCTTATAACATAAACGGCGAATATCATGATTCATGAATGTACTTATTCAGTCGACTCAGGCATTCACGATCGTAGCTTAGGTAGGAATAGAGTAAGTAGCCAATTTGAAAGAGCCCGATTTAAAAGTCAAATAATGCGGTCGACGGATAAAAGTATAACCACCGTTTTTATTGATATTGAAGGTAGATTTTGATGATTTTACATTTGACTTTTGTACAGTTCTGTTAACTAATGCTGGCAGGATCACGGTAGACACATTAAAGAAATATTACTATACAGGCATGCATTGCGACGATTTGCTGTGGCGGCGTATTTAGATACAACACAAGCCCAGCATGGAAAAATGTATTCGTGCCAGCTTTCGTAAAACAACCTGTAGCAGTTACCTACTATCAACGTTCACAATCAAGTTATTGCCAGCCCAAAATGATGTTAGGTTACCCACCTACTTCCTTTATAGATAAACTAGCAGAGGCTACCCTTCTCACCACAAAGTACGCACTCTCCAAATTTCAGTCTCTAGGACCACCGGTACACCACAAACAGAGCCCAGCTTTGATATATAGGTCGTCAGAACATTTAATTATATACCTAGGTACATAACATGGATATAAATTTAAAAAAAATACTTCAATATTTTATAGCGACGAAATAGTAGGTAAGTACAATGACAAATAAATAACACAACGTGTGGTAAAAGCAATAATAAAGCAATCGAGTATACCACGATGTAGTTCTCTTGCCAAAGAATGACCTAAAAGTTAAGCAATAAATAAAAACTAAATTAATTTACTTCACCAAGAAAAATGGACAGCTATATTTTAATTTATGCGTCAGGAACTAAATAAATTGGCACTTATAATACCAAATAGTAATGCAAGTAATTTTATGTTTAGTTTTTAGTTTAGTTTTATTTTAATCAGTTTTAGTTTTAATTTAGTTTTTAATTTTAACTGTGTTTTATAAGAATAAATATATATATTTTATGCAGACATAATAAATCAGATACAAAATTCATTGAATTTTCCGAACACAATTTCCGTAGAAAAATATTCTGTAGGGTAACGTAACAACGGAATAGTAAATCCGCTTAAATCGAGTTTTAGTACGGACGACTTGACTCTGTCGATACAAATATCTTTTAAACTCTTTTGAAATATATTTCAAAACTTTTTGTCATAACTTCTTTTATACTCGGATAAATTTTATTATATTCTCAATTAATGTAAGATTGTAATCCTACTAATCCTATCCTACTAATATTATGAATGTGAAAGTTTGTATGGAAGTTTGTTACTCTTTCACGCAAAAACTACTGAACCTATTGCGATGAAACTTGGAATATAGATAGCTGGACACCTAGAATAACACATAGGCTACTTTTTATCTCGTAATTCCCGCGGGATCGGGACTTACGCGGGTGAAACCTCGGGGCGCAGCTAGTGTAATATAAACACCCAAATACAATAATTTGGGTGTTCGTTCATCTTTGAGTGCCCAAGAGGTTGGCTTCTTCTTCTTCTTTCGTATAGTTGTGTGCCTTACAAAGATTGACTGCTTCTTTGGTTGACTACAATGTCGAACGAGGTAGCTGCCAGCTCTTTGGTCACTTGAAGCTATAAATAAAATTTATACATTTTTAAGGCAGGGCAAAAGGTACCAAATTTTAAACAGCCAGTTTAGTTCAGTTCAATGGATCATGCATGACCAAATCAGCTTTGGTCTATTCAATCTATTCATTCTACATCATAGAGGCAGAGTAACCAATAGTGGATACTCTGTCTCTATGATGTAGGATGAATAAATCCTACATCACTACTGTTCCTCGCAATATCTGCCAATATAACGCGTAGTCGTTTAACATTTAGTGGGACCCACATTGTGGTGGTTTTGGCCCACATATCGTCCGACATGCTACAAATGTGACCCGCCCAACATTAACACAAATCAAACTTTCAGTTTTTACAAGACTCTACAAGTCTTTTCTTTTCTACTGCAAATGTGTATCATAATTAATACAAATTATGATACACAAAAGTAGATTCAAGACTATTAAAATATTCACTTTCCATCTAACTAATGAATTTCCTGCACATTCGTGGCGAACTATTACTCTCCTAGAATAATAAGATATAAGTTATAATATACTCGTTTATGAGCTCTTTATAGCCCACAATTTATCTTATCATACAATATCTACCCTAGGTAATAACAATTATTTTGATAAAGTTTTATACCGACAAAAAAAGAAAGAAAGCAATTATCTACCGAAGCATAATACACCTGGGCGCCAATAAATTTAACGTGTATTTCACAGAATGTTCTTTCAAATAATTAGATATGAGACAGATGTTAAATTTACAAACTTTGATTGAAATTGATCGCTTCACAACTTATCTCGTATCTTCTACTAGAATTTAATTCTGAAACTACTTCAGTAGGAGAAATCAGATACCTACGACTCAGTCTAAAGTGCCATTTCATTTAATTGAAATAAGATAGAATCCAAAAACAAGAAGAGGCTTCTTTTAAGGGCCCTATTCTGAAAAACTGAAAATCCATGTCGGGCGCATTGAAAATTGTTGATTATTTCATGACGGAATATCGTAGAACTTTTTTTTGTGTACAGATTGTAGGCGACATTGTTTCCGATATTTTAGTGCAGTTTCCATACAAATATGTCGAAACGTATTGAAGCCTATCGACATTTTAGCCAAATCAGACATTTTTTGTCTAAAATTTGGATAGGCTTTGCACCAATAGGAGGTTCTTGTCTTAAAACTTCTACACCAAAATGTAGGAAACAATGTCACCTACAATCTGTGCACAAAAAAAAGTTCTACGACATTCCGTCATGAAATAATCAACAATTTTCGATGAGCCCGACAGGGATTTTCAGTTTCAAGGTCGTTGGCGTATATACTCCTCTTAAATCAAAATGATATATTGCTTACGGTCGAATACTAAAACGCTAATCAAAATTTGAAGAATACTTAGACAATTAAGCAACTGTTAGGCGGGGCGCACTTTGAATACGTTTTCGTCCTAATTTCTTTCGTGCGCTAACGTACGAAGACGTACGAACAATTCCATCCTCCCAATTACTATGCAAGCGCGCAGACAGCACACGAATTACTATACGTACGACTAATTCATATGCAGTTTGTGAATGAAATTCGGACGATAACGTATCCAAAATGCACCCGAGCTTAAACTCAAAATAAACTTCATAAAAGGTAATTTAGAAGCTGCTCAAATAACTATAAAGCCCACTAATTTTAGTTGCTATTTCAGTTGTCGGCTGTTAGTCACTTATAGGTTGAAGAAGCTCATTATTTCGCGTATGGTTGCACACATAACTTCAGTAGTGATGGTGGTGCCAATTATATTTTTATAGAATACAATTTATAAAACTATATATAACTTTCTAGTACCAGTGTTATACAAGTAGGTACTATAGACCTACAGATACTATAGTCTTTATTATTGTATTATTAATACTGTTGGGAAGTGTATCATTTGTACAACTAACTAAATCAACCTACATTCTTTGTGTTTAAATGCGTTGCGTACCTTACGGATATAACTATGTAGGTATACTTATGCAGTTATGTTCTAATGTTTACGATTTGTTTTACAAAAGGCTTTCACAAGGACGGACCATCCAACAGTTTGGTTTTGTAAATTTCAAAAACAAAAAACGCCTGACCCTTCTAATTGTGACCTATTTTACAAACAATACCTTAGCATCATAATACAATTTTTCGTCAGACGAAAATCGCTCAACGTAAACAGAAATACTTCAACCAAAAATATGACACGCAAAGTGTTTTCCTGACGCAGCCAGCGGGTAAATGTTATGATTATACAAATGTTGTTAGGTAATTCCGCTAATGTGTCAAAATACATTATGTTCTCACCGATGCCGAAATCCGTACCATTACAAAGAGCGTAAGAAAGGCGTCGTTATTTAATGTAGACACAGCTTATTTCATAGCCAAATAGCAAATATAAATGTTAATACGTGAGCATTCACAAGCGCGGCTCACAAGAATAGGTAAGCCCGCCCGTTCAAACGAGGGTTTGGGCAGAAAAATGTCTCTTACATATTTTAACACATCTCACACAAGAGAAACTCTACAAGAGTGTTTAATTACCATATTAGGATAACAAAACGTGATGGCCTTTTTATTACTCGCAGGCATGTAATGAAAAATGTAGAGAATAAGCGAGAAAATCTAAGGCCATTGTATTTTAAGGACTCTACTGCTCAGAGTTAGGCACTATACAATGACATTCCTCTCGATTTTTTACGAAGAATTCTTATTAGTACCTACACACAAATCTCGTCATAAAAATAAAATAAAATGAGTTTGAGTGAAGCTGACGCAAATTAATGGCTGTGAGGAGATAATATTATATAGTTAAGTAAGTAGGTGCTCTATAAGAATCTATATAAGGTAGCTTTTTGCTTTATTAAAATTTGTGATAGAACCCACTGAAAGTTGATTAAGAAGCTCATTGGCCTAGCTGTACCTGCCGATCTTGAACGGTCGTGCGGGTTAAGCAACTCTTGGCGCGGTCATTACTTGGATGTGTGACCGATATTTTGTGTGGCAGAAAAATCAAATTCTCCAGCTCCTTCGTGCTTCTGAAGGCACGTTAAGCAGTTGGTCCCGGTTGTTATCGCGGATAGCAGGCTTTAGGTCAAGTTAGAGGCCTTCGATCTGAAAACTCCACACTACGTGAGCCACACCACTACACGAAAAGAAGAAGACTGAAGATCGATCGTGTTGTATGCTTAATAAAGGGTTTTATATTGAATAAGACAAACAATAAAAATGCAAAGTAATCGAGTAATAGGGACAGCTACATTATTTTCTTATGAAATAATTTATAAACTCTTTGCCCTCGATCCGCTGGACCGTTGTCAAATTTATTACAAAGAAATATTTTAAACATAGATTGAAAAAAAAACTGATTCTATTTTTTTACATTGCAACCGCTGAGAAGTTCTTGTTAAAATCAAGTGTTGCGGAAAACTCACCTTTGTTTCAATTTACTCTCCCAGTGAAACAGAGGATTTTACCTACATTCCCGAATTTGAAATTCTGAAATTTGACTCCATTTAAGTAATGAGGGATTTTTAGCTTTTGTTACCGAGAAATTCAGGTTTCATTGTTATTTTTCTTACAATAACCTGGAGTTTTTTATTCTTTCCTGTTTGTAAGACTAAATTTAGGAGATAATTACAACGTTGTATCTGCCATTCAACTTGTTCAACATTAAATTTAGTAACTATAAATTGTAGAGAAAAAATATTTGGCTATCTTATACCTACACAATACAGGGTAAAATAAATACAAATATTTTGCCTAGGTATTAGCAGAGAATATTTAAGGTGACAAAAAATGGAGATGGAAATGGAAAAAAAATAAGAAGATAGGTAGATAGGTGGTACAGAACGAAAAATAAAGAAGATGGTTTAGCAAGAAATATCCAAACAAGATTATATATTACTAGCTGCGCCCCGCGGTTTCACCCGCGTAAGTCCCGATCCCGTGAGAATATCGGTATCAAAAGTAGCCTATAGCCTTCCTCAATAAATGGACAATGAAATAATTTTTCAAATCGGACCAGCGGTTCCTGAGATTAGCGCGTTCAAACAAACAAACAAAAAAACAAATTCTTCAGCTTTATAATAGTAAATAGATAGATAGATAATAATAGATAAAGATGCAAGAAGTGGGTGTGTGTGAAGTGCAAGTGAAAAACATGAAGAAAAAGAAACTACCAACCGACTATCAATTACTTCTAATTATTTCCTACTACAACAACCACCCACGAGTTATGCATTGTTCGGAACAAATCACTTAGATTTTATGTACCTGTACATATCTGCAGACTACTTTCCGCATATAGCGTGTACTATTTGGTAAGTGAAGAATTATACTTACTAGCCAACAAATTGGTCATTATTTTACCATCAGGTAAGAATTGGCCATAGGCTCACTTATCGCATATCCATAAAAAAAAACTTTACGGTTTTATGCAAATTTGAGGACATCTACAATCAGAATAAATCTGGTTTACAGGTACCTCTATACAGTCCCGGTTTCTGTACGTATGCGTAGGATAGGAGTGCGAGTCCCTACATGCTACCTACCTTGCGTCATGCATGACCGAAGACTTCTGACCGAACGGCGTGATGTTCCGTCGCTTCCGCGGACAAATACCAGAAGGGTGCACTAAGACTATATAGTGTAGTATTATGGAAGTGCTACTAACATAGTTTAAAGCTACTATTATTAACACATTTCAATTTATTATAAAATATGTAATATGTAATAAGTAATAAGGTATGTATCTATAGGCCTTCGTTGCCTGCAATAACTGTTTTTATTTTTTTATAGCAAGCTTAAAATGTTAGGGTATACAAGTATACGCCTTCAAAAATACAATGGTACCGGCAAACGTAAAAGCATTAAAATTGGTCGTTTTATGATGTGCCGTTCCATGTTTGACAAGGAATTGAAGATCAAACATTCAAAAGCCAGGATAATGGAGGTAAAAATCAACCCACGTAAAGTACGTAAGTAAGTATAACATCTAGTACAGAGAATAATTTCAATAAATATTCAGTCGGTGAGACGGAAACTCAAGCGAGCTAAAGGTGCGACTAAACACCGAACACAGAGCGAGGGATGTGCCGCGAAAGGTTGTTTCGATATTGCCACATGCTTCGAGCTGTCTATACCTACGTATGTGGTCAACGCGAGCCTTGTCACATATCTATACTATCTATACTAATATTATAAAGCTAAAGAGTTTGTTTGTTTAAACGCGCTAATCTCAGGCCCATAGATACCATATACCTTACCTTATAGACTAACATTTTTTTTTATACTCAATAGGCCAGCATTTGACCTCACCATAATAGTAGCTTAAAACTATGTTAGTAGCACTTGAGCATGGATGGTTTCTGGTCGCACCTTAGGGCGAACCTACTCTACCTACCTAATACCTACATGCCATGGGTATCACTTGAAATATCAAAGACAGACAATGTTCCTTATGTAGGTATTATGGCTCCGAATTATTTTACAAACCCTTTACATAATTAATCAGCAATCTACCTATATGATTAGGCTGTTACTTCATTATGCACAGTACCTATAGACATTTAGAGGATCGAGGTCATAAAATAGATACACAGCGAAGAGTTTTCAAATTGATTGTTTTCAGCTATAGCACTGTTTTTGACTCGTTGCACACACCGGGTCCTAAAACGAGCGGTGTAGAGAGTATTTCGCTCTCTATTCTTACTCGTGGGTATTATGGGCGGATGCATACCTACCTAAACACGACGATACACCTAAGCTGTATCGATATTGCAACTTGCTCAATTTCTCACCGCTCTAACCTTACGGTTTATGACCGGTGTGCAACGAGAGAAAAATTGTACTATTAAAGGTGATCTCACATTTATCAGCAACGCAAAGTAACATATGTTTTACATATGTTACACATTACATACAATGAATTCTAAAATGCGGCGAGTGCGGCGAGAACGGCGTGTGCGGCACGTGCGTTGCTGATAAATGTGCGATCACCTTAAAGCAGAACTCTAAACTAGCAGGATTTTAAATTTTAACTCTTACTTTCATTCACACCTTCAACTAATCCGATAAAAACTAGCAAATCATGCCGTTATGAACAAACAATCTAAAACAAAAACTTTTCCTTTTTTTAAAGTCGGTTAAAAAATGTTTATCGCTGAGTTTTTATTCTATATCATGATTACTTTATCTGAAGTTAGAACCAGGGGCTAACATATTTAAACTTAATTCCAAACTCAATGGCAATTCATCGTCAAAATTCAGATTTCGCGTGGAATTAAAGCATTTATTTCAAAAATTCAGAGAGTTCGACAGTTCGTAAAAGTTTTAGAAAAAACATTGATTGAATATGTGTGCCTACTGCCTACCTACCTTATGTTTATTGCCTGTAAGTGGTACAATTTTTATGAAGAGAATCGGTCTCATATTATTATGTTGAAAAAGATTTTATAAATAAATTCTGCGAACAACACACAGTGCCATGTAGCCCCGTGCTACAAAGCTTGTGTTACGGCGACTAGACAACAGATATGCTACTAATATTTATTTTTAGTTTGTAAATACACACACGACCTCTGACGACCTCTGTGGCGCGTCGTGCGAGAGCGCGACTGCAATGCAGGAGGTTGCGGGTTCGATTCCCGCCGGGTGCAAGTATTTATGCTTAAAAATAAATATTTGTGTCTGGTCTGGGTGTCCTTCTATGTATAATATGTATGTATTTACAAAAGAAAAATAAATATAAGTATTATATCCGTTGTCTAGTCACCGTAACACAAGCTTAGTCGCTTACCACGGGGCTAGATGGCGCTGTGTGTTGTTCACAGAATTTATTTATTTTATTTTATTTACATATATATTTAAGGTAGATAGAGCCAAACAGAAAAAAATATTTATATTAAAGCATAAATACTTGCATCCATCCGTTACGGTGACTGTAGACAACGGATAATATACTTGTATTTATTTTTCTTTTGTAAATACTCACGTACATTATTATAGCATAAATACTTGCATCCGGCGGAAATCGAATCCGCATTGCAGTCGTGCATTCGCCCGAACGCGCCACAGAGGTCTAATCACATCACACTTTATTTATATTAGCAAAAGATAATAATGTGCAAAGGACTAATATGCTGTAAGTAATACTTAGTCCTTAGATTATTTATACTAGGTATATTCTAATGGGGTTCCACACGCAAAGCTGCAAGCAGATGGCGCTGGCGTCGGATGATCTTTTTTTTTTTTACTTTCGGTCTAAAACCGATATGACCAATTTGGCGCCGAGAGTTGTAAAAAACACCTGTTTGTCAGTTCTTAATTCAAACCTAAGATCAGTCGACAAAAGCCCTCTGCCGGGATAAAAAGTTAGTGTTCCTCCTCATTGTACGTCGTGTATACTTACCTCCGGCAGTAAAATAAATAAGTCTACATACGTGGTCGCTCGCTACCTGCAGAATTGTTACAACGGGTGCATTTCTGGGCTGGGATGGAAAATCGCCTTAGGAATTTAAGAGATTTAACCCTCTACCCGCTGTTGGTGGTTTTTTTATTGGTCTATTTTTGTCTAAGAATGCTTAATACAATACAAGCAACGCAATTAACTTTATGGAACGTTTGTCTTTTACTGTGACATGAAGTTTTAAAGTTAGACAGAGACAACGTTACATAAACTTAGTCATCGTTTATAACTTTATAGGTAAGTATCTAAGGTTTACCTGAAAACCATCATAAGTCCAGGAAGCCCACTTCATGGTGCACAGCTGGATGTCGAAGGGGAACTGCTCGACGTTGATATCACAGACCGAGACGTAGATACCGTGACTCAGCCACGTCACCTCGCCGGTGTGACGGACTATCACGTTCGTGTTGATCACAGCGGATCGGTAGTTGGGATCCGCGCTGTCGATATAAAAATACAATTGAAACACAATAGGTACATACTAAATCCTAAAAATATTATAAGGCAGCACACGTACGTTTTCCGTATACGGTTTCCGAATTCGTTTTCCGTATTCGGATTCCTGAATGCTTCAAATCTAAGTATATAAAATGTCTTGATTACCGCGTAAGTTAGTTTTATTTCTGAACGGAAAATATAACATTCCGAATGAAAAAGCAAACGTATGCGCTAAGGTCACAGAATTCCGAGTCTACATTCCGTACTCGGAAAACGTACGTGTGCTGCCGGCCTAAAGTTGCGTGTATGTGTATGTATTTGTAGCTGTAGTTTTTTGAGTATAAATTAGGAAATCTGTGCAAAGTTGTAGGTATGGACGACATAACACCTTTATTTATGCAAATTTGATTAAAATGCGACATATCTCGTTCATCCATCCGACCCCTCGTTTATGAAGTTAAGTTAAATGGTCTACAAAATCAAATTCGTAGGTTGGTAATATTAAACGACTAATGTCATAGTAACAGCTGTCTTTATTACAAACTAGCTGCGTCCCGCGATTTCACTAGCCTATGTTTCTCCTCGATAATGTAGCTTTCTTTTGGTGAAAGAATTATTGAATTTTGTCCTGTAGTTTCCAATATATGTACATACATACAAACATGTTAGCAACGTTACCTCTTTATAATATTAGTATAGATATCTACTGAGATAGGTAGTCTGGTATATCACAACAGGTAATTCGACTTAAAGATAATTGAGTACCCAAATAGAAATTACTTTTAATTTATAACAATTCTAAAAAGTAGCTGGATTATTTAAAAAATAACCTATTTTATTACTTGAAAACTTTGCCAAACAGAAAAACCGCAATAATAACAATTTCTTTCAGAGACGTATTGATATTACTATAATAGATTCCGTTGTTTTAAAGTAGCAATACTGAATAAGTTTTATAATACCTACTTGGGAACAGTCCACTGCACATTAATGCAGACAACCGAAGATACGACACGACGCGGGTGGCCTTTGTTCAATTGAGATTTTATTTACGAATACTGCTTGAAATCTGCTCATCCAATCATAATATTAAATTTTACGTGGAGAGACTATTCATTTAACAACATTTCCCATCGATTTTGAACCCTTTAGCCCGGTAAAATATAGCTACCTACAGTATCCTCTGCCCGTCGTGAAAGGTTACCAAAGGTGCCATGTTTCTTGGTGGGACTCTTTTTCCGTGTAGTCGACTGTTTCCTCCCTGGATAAAGACTTTAGAACAAATATGTTTCTGTCCTAAAACCTATATCTCCCATGACTATGCTAAGTTATTTTATTATTTTTATTTTTTCCTAATTGAAAAATAAATAAAATTAAAAAAAAATAGAATATGAAAAAAATCAAAACGTAGGGCACGGTCTTGGCTCATACACATTATATGGCATAAATATATTTTCTCTAATGTCTTTCTTCAGGGAGGATACAGTCACACGTCTGCGTTTGTAAAGTTTGTATGGATAAAAGAGTAGGTAGACTTTCCCCTTAATTTATAAACTTTTGCCATAGCAGTGCTGTAAGATAAGTTATTCTTACACACATATCAGTCTTGCACTTGACTCGACGACACTTCGATTCACCCTGGAGCGCTTAAAACCGCAATTTTACATTCGGTACTTAGTAGAAATTTACTGACTCTGAGATATTGAGAATCTAGCAGGTGTAGACAGGTAATTCTACATTTTCTTAACTGTTTACAAACTATAGTTAACATAGTTACATCTCCTAGGTCTTAATCGCGTATTATTATTTATTTATTTTCTTACCTCGACGTTACCCCTCGCGACCAAGACTATTGTAACATGGTTGGAACGTTGAGGTGAAAAAAAAAAAAATAATACACGATTAAGACCCGAAGACACTATATTAACAAATCGTGTGAATTTAAAAAGTTTAACTATAGTTAAGTTCCGTAGTACCTACTAAGCCTTCTTTTATAGATTTTTAAGGGTCTTCAAAATGTATTTTAAGGCATCCAAAAATTGACAGCTAACCGTCAAACTTCCAAGGAATCCGACCCGATTCGTGTTCATGAATAAACAGGGCAGAAAATAAATTGCGGCATATTTTCTTTGTGACATTTTCCGAAACCCGAGTTTTCCTTGTCCTGTAGCGCAATTAAAAGCGACCACAATTATAAGAAAAATAAAGAGTTAAATGAACAATAATAGATTATTATGCTTTCTTTTCGCTCTACGTCGCATAAGAGATTCAGTCTAATTCTAACTAAGTTCCTGCATACCTAATGTTAAATTGTTGATTTTATATACCTACATTTTAATCGTACGTTGTTGATGCTTAGATTTACTCTATCTAAAATTATTTGTAGGTAGAATTTCTGTAACTTTACATAATTATTAAGCAAGATAGATAACACCTTCTGTACCTATACGAAATTCTTGACCAAATTTATTACCTTAATCTTTATAAATGTTTGATAATTTAAAGAATGATTGCTTAGGGCGAATTTAGTGCCATTTGGTGCTTTCTCAAGATGGTTTAAAATTTTGACTTTGACTTAATTAGCCGTAAAACAATACTCTAGATTGGCGTTTTACAAATCATCATCATCAACTTCAACTTGGTTATTGAAAAACTAAAAAAAATTCGCGGGCGAATGTATAAAATGCCCTTAGATGAAAATCGTCTGGCGGCAAGTGCGGGCGGAAGGAAGCTCTACATACGATTTAACTACATAATGTATTTACCTTCGGAAATATTATTATCGGTAAAACACCTACCGATGTTTTAAAGAAAAAGACATAAAACAAAAAACCCTGATTGCTACGTACCTACCTAATTAATTTTGGGTGATGTTGATGAACTGGGACACAACATCCTTTTAACATTTAATATTTTCAGAATACCGTCCATTTTAATTTACGTTCATTATCTTCAATTTGGTAGTAGAATCTTTACTTTAATTTTTTTAGGTAAACGTTAGCAACGGAATTGGAATTAGTCGATACGTCGATAGGTATTTTTGGCTTTGTTTTTTAATGTCACACTCGAGCTATCGGCACAGAATAGTCTCACGAAGAGCGGGCTAAGTATTGTGCTGAGGGCAGAGATATGTTACATTTTTCTGCCCTCAGCATAGAAGCGCATTGTTTTAACTAGAGTTGAAAATTACGGGCACTTTCGGTATGAAATGAAATTTACCAACCTTGTAACTTTCGGGTAAGTTTCTTGTAATATTCCAAATTATGATAATGTAACTTTCAAAAATGTCAATTTTACTTAGTTTTACTACTTTACTTTAATTTTACGGTAGTCAATATGACACCTATAACTATAATTATAATCCGGTAGTGTAGGTTAGTGACCACAGACATACATATAGCTATATGTATGTCTGTGTTAGTGACCCTTCGGATTGTAATAATCTTGAAGTCTTTCAATATTCTTCAATTCCATATTCAACAATTCCAATAATTTCATTATAATTATGAGTCTACTAAAAATATTATAAATGTGAAAATTTCTTTGTAAGTAATTAGGGAAACGAGTATGTTTGTTACTCCTTCTCACATAAAAACTACTGAACCGATTGCGATGAAACTAGGTATGCAGATAGCTTGAGATCTGGCAACTTTTGATTCACGTTAAATCGTGACTTACGCTGGTGAAACTGCGGTGCGCAACTAATAATAAGTACACATCTTAGTAAATAGTTTAAGTATAATGGGCCTAATTAGGTACACTTACTTGTTATATAGTATAATGTCAGGTCTCCAGACCCTTTCGTAAGGTATTCTTATAACTCCGATGCCGTCGAAGTCACTGGTGTTCCATCTTAAGTGATAATCAGTCCATATCTGTGTTATCCAGCAGTTGGTTGTCAGTAGCTGGTCTTTCTCTTCCTATTAACAGAATAAAATAAGATTTAAGAGGACTATTTGGGGGCAGTCAATACGTATTTATCCATACAACGACGGCAAAAAGAAAAACCTTTATTCCACCCCTTAACATAATTCGATTCCGGTGTTTTAAGAGTTCCGAGGTCAACAAGAAACGCTTATGGCTTATAGTTTCGTCATATCGTCTGTTTATCTGTCCGTCTGTCTGTCCGCGGGTGTGTCTGAGATCATTTTTCTCAAAAACAGCTGTGCTGATTTTGAAAAGGCATAGGCCTCACCCCGGAGCATGTTCGTATCCAAGTTCTTTTTAAGTAAAAGTGTAAAAGATTTTCTTTTTGTATGGAGAAGTATACGCTCCTCAGTCCCATTAGGGAAAATATTTGAGAAATTCACGTTCCTTACATTATCTTGCGCCCTACATAGATACGTTTTAACACATTAAAGACAAAGGTGTAGCGATGTAACATACCTAATCGAATAACGATATCTTTTTCGCAACACTGCCATGGCTTTTTTTTAAAGCTGTTTATACCGTTTTCGATTTAAACCCCCAACAGAAAAAGAGGGGTGTTATTAGTTTGAGGTGTCTGTCTGTGAAGCTGTGTGTCTGTCTGTCGCATCGTATGTGGCGTAGTTTAATTTTGTTAATAAAAGATTAAAGGTGCCCGGACCCCGGGCTCCCAAGAAGGATGCAACCGGGAACATCGCTTTCATTCAACATGAGAAGAAGAAGATTAAAAGTGTGTTAAAGAGCTAACGAAAGAGTAATAAATTCGACACCATTTTAAATAAACATTTACCTACTCTCATAAGGACAGGTAACCAAAGCGTCTTATACAAGATGTTTAATAGTTATTTCGGAAACAGTTTTTTCTTGTTATGTAAAGTGTTTCCCACGTCATCGGGAGATCCATTTTGTCCTCCTAGTGTTAATCCCTTTGTAACTATCGCCATTTCTGTAGTTACCTCCCTATGTCGACGACTACTTAGACATATTACAATTCGACATATTTAGCGAAATTTTGCAATACCTACCTACATAGATTACTTTAGATAGTAGGTATCCAGACTTACAGTTGAAAGTCAGACAGTAAATAAAACGACGACGACTGGCGACTACACGTGCCTTTTAGTAGCCATGAATCAGATTTAATACTGAAGTCTAGAGGTCTGACGGTAAACTGTTTGTGCTAAAATACGAACTTTAAATACATTTAAGACAAAATTGCAAAATTTAAATGAATGTATCATTAAAGTTTAGTTAAAATAAATTAAAACAACGTGGTTAAATCTAACTTAACCTATTTAGCGAGAGAGGGGTAACATTTAACAATTTTGTTAAATATTGTTCTTCTTTTGCAACATTCATTATGGTCTAGCTAGGCATTTCTAATCACGACAAAAAGAGCAGGTATTGTTTGTTTTTTTTTATCAATTACTAGCAATGGCCGCGACTTCGTCCGAATATTTTTTTTGAAAAAATGTTATACACCCTACCGAGGAGGGGGTATTAAGAGGAGTATCAACGCCAACGACCTTGAAACTGAAAATCCCTGTCGGGCTCATCGAACATTGTTGATTATTTCATGACGGAATGTCGTAGAACTTTTTTTTGTGCACAGATTGTAGGTGACATTGTTTCCTACATTTTGGTGTAGTTTTAAGACAAGAACCTCCTATTGGTGCAAAGCCTATCCAAATTTTAGACAAAAAATGTCTGATTTAGCTAAAATGTCAATAGGCTTCAATACGGTTCGACATATTTGTATGGAAACTGCACTAAAATATCGGAAACAATGTCGCCTACAATCTGTACACAAAAAAAAGTTTTACGACATTCCGTCATGAAATAATCAACAATTTTCGATGCGCCCGACATGGATTTTCAGTTTTTCAGTATAGGGCCCTTAAGCCGAAAGGGGGTTGTTCCAGAGGTCTAGGCGAACAACTTTTGGAAATTCGAAGTAGTTTTCGAAAATTTTGAGTTTAAAGTTTTCATGAAAATCAGCTGTTTTTTAGAGTTTGAAGTCATTGGCCTTAAGGTGCCCTTTTATTTAGTTTGGACCACTACAATCTAAACATTAATTGGCTTTTTTTTTACAAAAACAGCTGTTTTTTTTAGTGATAGGTACAACTTTAAAATATATATAGTTATATAGAATAGTTCGAATTTCCAAAAGTCTTATAATAAAAGTTGTTCGCCTAGACCTCTAGAACAACCCCCTTTCGGTTTAATACCCCCTCGTCGAAACACCCTGTATAGCCTTCCTCAATAAATGGACTATCCAACACTGAAATAATTTTTCAAATCGGACCAGAGCGGTTCCTTAGCGCGTTCAAACAAACGAAAAAACAAACTCTTCAGGTTTATAATATTAGTATAGATATATGATCGACTTAATACAGACAAAATAATGAAGAGGGGTGGGTATATCAGTTCAAAAATCCTCGACAATAAATTGATGATTGTTTAAATAGGTACACAGACTAGAGCGAATGTAACTAGAGGACGAATGTTTCTACTAGGAACGAAATAAAATCCTATAGTAGATTCTTATCTAGGACTTCTTTGTATTTTGAGCAAAGCAAATCTAAATAGGTTCCTTAGAGGATAGATCCATTTTCGCGACGACGACGCACCTTGTTGTCAAAAAATGTTTCACTGCCTGATAAATATGTTTGAAACAAAAGTTTCGTAGCTCGTGAACTCGCGCGGCCTAAGACCATGTGGCCCTTTTGGACAGCGCCTCAATACGCGTGATACTTCGTTCAGATGTCGTCATATGTCACACCCATGTCACCCCTTATCACTCACTAGCAAGAAACTTCTAACGTGATCCATATAGTGGTACCCATTAGGGGAAAGTGGGGGAAACGCGAACACCTAAGGGAAAACTTAAATAAAACAGTGGAATTTGATCATAGAGTTCCTATATTTTTTTAATTATTAAGTTTACTTATCTGTCTAACGAATTTACTAATCGACATTTATATTGCTTTTAAAAAGTGTAACAATTTGACTAAAATACGAAACCCTTAGTGTTCGGCTTTGCGAACACCAAGTGGGGTAATTACGTACTAACATTAATAACGAAAGTGATCACATTTATAACCCAACGATGTTCACTTTCCAGCAGTACAACTCTCGTAAGTCCATTTTTACACATGTAGCATAAAATTCAGTCTTCACCAGGGGAATCTATATATTTGGTCAAAAATTGTTGTTTTTGAAACATTATTAGATCCTGCTGCTCTGCCGATGCTAAGTTTTCAGATTTTAACACCATCTACAGCCTTTTTGAAATCTTCAAGACTGCACTTCGGGTTGATCTTTCTTTTGTAATAACGGGGCATCTAAAACAGTAATAAAATGGGAACTAACAAAAGGGAGCGGGGGTAATGCCGGATGTTCGAGATTGCCCCACATGGAGTGTTCGCCTTTGCCCCGCTGGATTAAAAACAATAAATTAAGTAAAAAAAATAGATTAAGTATATTTCTTTTCCCTATTGGGTCATTGTCATATAGCTGATTAATGTGTGGGTATTCCACTATGTAAAAGTTAATTTACCATTGTACATAGAAATAAAGCAACAACAACTTGAATTTACCAAAAATATATATCAAAAACATGCAAAATATTGAAAACTGCATACCTTGACAAGTACGTGCGTTTGCATCTTTCTTGTCATTGACTGGCACTAGTCGTGGAGTGGTCTCCGAAATGGCGGCAAATAAAATCTGGCTACCTGCTTCTAACACATTAGAACCGTTGGATTCGGCATTACCCCGCGTTCGTGTTTCCCCCACTCTCCCCTACTATTAGTTAAATACTATAGGCACAGTAAGTATAAAGAACCTAAAGCTCGATTCCCATATCTTCTATCTTCTATTATCTACTAGCTGGGTCCCGCGGTTTCACCCGCGTAAGTCCCGATCCCGTGGGAATATCGAAGAATTTTGTAAATCGGACCAGCGGTTCCTGAGATTATCGGGTTCAAACAAACAAACTAACAAACGGGTCCGCTTTATAATCTTCTTCTTCGTCTTCTTCTAATATATAAAATTTCCATGTCACAATGTTAGTTACCGTACTCCTCCAAAACGGCTTTACCGATTTTTACCAAATTTTATATACGTATTCAGTAGGTCTGAGAATCGGCTACTATCTATAATTTATAAGGCAAAACAACGTTTACCGGGTCAGCTAGTATTAGTATAGATTATCTTCTATTATTATAAAGCTGAAGAGTTTTTTTTTGGATTTCAGTTTTTTTGGACGCGCTTATCTCAGGAAGTGCTCGCGCTGGTAAGATTTTAAAAATTACTTCAGTGTTGGATAGTCCATTTATTAAGGCTATATTATATTTTCAAAATATATAGGCGGACGAAGTCGCGGGCACTGCTAGTTTAAAATATAATTCGGTTTAGTACGGACAGTAGTTGTGGTAGTATTTTCTAAAATACGAACTTAAAACATTATGAAAAGACTTTGTAAAACTTTACAAAAGTTATAACTGTTCACAATCCAGAATAAAGTCTAGTACATTCTCATACTTCTTATTTATTAAATGAATTTGTAAAATTCAACACAGAAACTCCGCGCTCAATTATATCGAACGACTCGGATTTCATTCGTACACGACTTCTACACAAATGTAGAAATGTTGCGCTCAGTTGTGCTGCATTAATGGGACGTTAACGCAACGTTACTCTGAAACGCCGGCGGATTCTTAATTAGAACGTTTACTACAACGTTCAAATGTTTCAGTCGTTTTCGTCTAGTCCATTTAACACAAACCACAGATTAGATAAGAGTTTCTAATGGAATTGCCCACTGTACGGTGTTAACACATCGTTAAATACAGGGTAAATAGGTTTACTGTATCTGATTCGCTTGAAGTACGAGTAGTTGTATTGGCTATTAACGTAGCCATACATGTTAGGTTTCGCAGTTAGTCGTTACGTTAGCTACGATATCTTGTCTATTTCTAACTCTATATTGTGACTATTTCTACAAGGATGAAGATCAATATTATCTATACTAATATTATAATGAGGAAAGATTTGTATTGTGTGTGTGTGCGTCTGTATGTTGGTTATGAATAAACTCAAAAACTACTAGACCGATTTCAAAAATTCTTTCACCATTAGAAAGCTTCGTTCACCCTGAGTAACATAGGCTACTTTTGATCTCGATATTCCTACGGGATTGGGACTTATGCGGGTAAAACCGCGGGACGCAGCTAGTATAAAATAAAGTCATGTTAGTAACACTATTTAGAACACAAGAACTGTTTTACCGATTTAGTTGAAAATTGGTGGGAAGGTAGCTTAGAACCAGGAGACGGATATAGGATACTTTATTGCCTCTAAGGCGGAACAAAGTTAGCCGGGTCAGCTAGTACTTACTTACTTACTTACTTACGTAAGTAATAAAGAAGTAAACGTAATAGACAAGTGAAGTAAACATAAAATAAAAGCCTTATTTAAAAAATAAGTAAAAACACATTACCTATCTTGTGAAATTCATTTTATACGCGAGTCGCGAGTGCTATAGAGTTAAATAGGTTCTTGAAAATAATATTTTTTCGCAGAAGTATGTCGGCAGAAAACTCTTAACAACGCAACGTTAGACTTGTTATGTTTTAAAAGTATTATTGAAACTTGTAGGTGCAGATTTAATTTAGTCAGATTCTACACTCAATATAATACAATGAATAATCCATCTTACATTACATTAAACTTAGACCAAATTGGATCTAGGATTACTTAGCGTCACTTTTTTATCTAGAACTTAATGAGTTATTAAGTTAAAATAAAATGGAAAAATAAAGAAAACTTAACACAGATTTTAAATAACAATTGTAGTGAATTGAGAATAATCGTAGACCATGTAGACGTAAAGGTATTTGTGTGTATGAATATCAGGGTGGTTTGTGTATGGATGTGGATTATAAAATTTACAACATGATAGTTCAGTTTATACCAAAAGAGTCAGCTGATCGATACATAATATAATTCAAATAACGTTTTTTAAATAACTCAACTTTTCAACCGAGTCGCATCAGTTATAGTCAATGCAAGATATCAGAATCATATTTCAACGACGACGCGACGTTAAATTCACTAGTTTTATTTACCTAAAACTAGAAGCTACGCTCCGACTGTCAGTCCACTGTATAATAATAATATCATAACGATCAAAACGTGTTGGTATTGGTAGGTCGTTGCTATCCCAAATGTAACAACCCGATGACCTATCTGTGCACCTAGTGGGGACAAACTAATAACAACGCTACAGTAGATATAGGTCCGTATCGATAGTAGCGACATTTGATAAACTGAGGGAAGGTTTACCGTAGTCGACCACATACACGTATATCTGGTTATTAATAATTGGGCTTCGAGCTCGGATACCATTGATCTTCTTGCTAGATAGAATAAATATAAGTATTATATCCGTTGTCTAGTCACCGTAACACAAGCTTAGTCGCTTACCACGGGGCTAGATGGCGCTGTGTGTTGTTCGGAGAAATTATTTATTTTATTTATTTAGATAGCTTCCATTGAAAGGAATGCATCTAAAACAGCCTTTACAGCTTTTGGAAGAACTTCATTTTACTTAGATTGATAATACATTGATCATTCCAAAAAGCCTGTACAAAAATAATGTTAAATACCCTATATAAGTATATAAACTTTTTAAACTAACATGATGGGAACTCATAATTTTATATTTTCCCGGGTCTTAATCGCGTGATTTTCGACGGGGACTCCACAACGGGACCAAGACCGTTGTAACATAGTCGAAACGTCGAGGTAGGAGAATTAAAAAGTAAAAATCACGCGATATTGACCCGGGAAAATATAAAAATATGAACCTATATAAATATCAAATCCACTTTGTGGACCTGACTAGGTACCTCCTTATAAATATATATTATATTACCTGTTTAGAAAAAGAATCGATAGCATCCCTTGTTCAGTAGAGATATGAAAATGGAAATAATTTAATAAATTGAAAGCCGTTACATCGAGCAAAACAAAACGACGGCGATTACGCTGCGGACCTTTCCGGAATAAATTAATTGAAAATGAAGCAATAACTCTCATTCATTTAGTACACGGAGTAAAAAAACGACTGAGGAACCTTCCTATATGGCTGTGAACAAAATAGGCGAAGGTACGAAGACGAAAATAAATTTTAATAGCACCAGTTCTCCAAAGAATGAACCCATTGTTGCTTCCACACGTCTATTGTCAACTATAGGATTCATAATGAGGTCCCATGTGTTACAGACCTAGTTTAAGAATTTTTGAGATAAAAACTTCGCAATTAAATATTCTTATCATTTAATAGAGAAGTTAAATGGCGGCGGGAAGCATAAATACGGGCTTGATAAGATTTTATTATCAAATTTTTCAATTAATTACCAAATGCCAGCTTTGTCCAATTAGATGTTGACATAAAAGTTTTATATTAGGTAGGAATTTAAATAGTTTTTTTTGTATAACTTTCTAACGATGACCTCTGGTCTTAAAACTGTTTTTAGACTGTGTTTTCACTAGAGATGTGCGGTGCAAGGATGCGTAATGAGGGATTTTTCAAGAACCTATGGAATCACTCCATTAGCATAGCCCCCATTACCTTAGCATTTTGTTTTTAGTATTTGTTGTTCTAGCGGCAACGGAAATACATCATCTGCGAAAATTTCAACCATCTAGCTATTACGGTTCATGATATACCAGACGGACAGACGGACAGACAGCGAAGTCTCAGTAATAGGGTCCCGTTTTTACCCTTTGAACACGGAACCCTAAAATTGGTACCTATATACGTAGATAAATAAGTGAAAGTTTCCATAAAAACTCGTGTGGGTCAAACAGCTCCCTTGTGATACGAGTAGGTATGCCTGAAACCAATTCCTTTCTGGGCTCCTCAAAAGTTGCCCTCTATGAATTATACAAATATAACGTAAGTACAGACATTCATTTTGTCGTGTGAGGAATGAGAGGACCTCGAGGACAATGTAAAGAGACGAATTATTTTACCTTGACTCATTATTTACCTGCTCGTAAAGTTTTTGGATTTTAAAGATTTATTTTAGAAAGTATTTTAAGTAATTAAAATCCTGTCCAGTAGGTACCCATAGAACAGGATGAGTTGCGACAAGGACAACGTTCTGCGATCCATACCTATAAAATGCTTTGTCCTAACTGATTAATGGATCAACACAAAGCCTAAACCGCTGACAGTAGAGAGTAGATAGTCGAAATTGGGAGATTTTGTGTTTTATATTATTTTGGCATGCGATAAGAAATGTTTTTTTGAAATGCCAACGGGATAGTTTTATAAATATTTTTAGACAGATGTATTTTGAGTAGGTATGATATTTTCAACTAGACACAGCATGTGTAGCTAGATATAAGTACTCGCACAATAAACAGTAGGTATGTATATAGGTATTTAGATGATCCCAAAATAAAATCCCATTTTTAAAAAAGCTGCAAAAAGAACCGAATAAAATCATGCCTATCACAAAAATCTCTGGGCGGAAGAATTATACCTTTCAGATCAAAAGCAAGTCGATGTTTTGATCACTGTGCGCATTATTAGATTACCGTTCTGACTGATGTAATTCCAATTGGTAATATCAGCGAATCCTTAAAATATACGGATAAGCAAAATGTTATATGTGTAGATCTATCTTCTTCTATATATATAAAATTCAAAGCCCTGACTGATCTATATATCAACGCAGAACCCAAACCGCTGGTCCTAGAAACATGAAATTTGAGCGTCGCTGCGTGTTCGTGTTTTATTTCCAACAATGCTGTGTGCGCCATATTATCCGAAGTTACACTACATAAAATAAATTTGTATAAGTACCTAAATAAAATGACACTTTTTTATCTTACCTACCTGGCTAGGTAAAGAAGCTTTAGGTTTCCTACTTTCATATTCTTTAATCTTGTATCACAAAAAGTATAGATTACCTATCGTATTAGTTGGGCGCCTCGGTTACAATTTTCCTAAGACTAGACCAAAATATGCAAAGTTTAAAGCCGGGGACCTGTCAATGGGTTTATAGTTTAAGTTCAAAATAATGGTTTCAGGTTTTCACGACAAAATTAGGGGTTAGTTAAGTCTAATTTTAACGCCTATTAAACAAATGTAGTGATATAAAGTCCCCGTACGATCGACGGGTTAACCGCTAATGGATCAAAGTTGGACCTTTAATTAATAAACCCATAGAAGCGTGAAATTTCAGTAAATTATCTATACCGACTTAAGTAGGTACTACGAATATAATGTAGGAGGAATCCGAATGAACCGGACGTGTTTTGAAACGGATACTATATCTCAAGTTTTTGATCAAAGATATTTAGGTTTTTTGGGCGTTGGCACCATTGATGATTATAGACACATGCTCACAGGTCATGGCCATTAATGGTGCCAACACCCAAAAAACATAAAATATTTTTGATAGAGCCCGTTTCAAAACACGTCGTTTCATTGGGGATTACCCCTATCTAAGTTGGAGGTACTCTGTGGTGAACTTTTCATCTCTTTCGTCCTTTATTTGAGCCTTCTCTTGGTCTATTCTATAGTAAAACAATTTAAAATAATTAAGGTAGAGGTATACTCTATTGCCATGATGTAAGTAGGTATAAGGTAATCTTATAATGTGTCGTGTATAGTCGTACCTTCATATAACAAACGAACTGCGTCCCGCGGTTTCACTCGCGTAAGTGCCGATCCCGTGGGAATATCGGGATCAAAAGTAGCCTATGTTACTCAGGGTGAATGTAGCTTTATCTCTTATAGCAGTTGTTAGTACAAGTTAGAGGCTTTAGGGCGACCTGAAAACTCTAACACTAGGTAACACACACCACAGTGGCTCACACCACAGAAGAAGAAGAACAAATAACAAGGGCGGCTTTATAAGACCACTGCAACTCACATCAACAATTGTTAAAGTTAAGTATCATAACAATTTTATATATACCAAAGCAAAAGTTAGTCTTATTTTAGCCAAGTACCCTTTCATACATATAACCACGTTTCCTTTCATACGCCACTCAGTATCATGCATCGCATCACAATTCATTGCTATTTGCGAACAATCAGACACCTAACTTTCCGACAAACTGTACGAAACAAAAGTTATATAATGTTGTCGTTATATGTTATTCATATATGTATAAGTACATTTATTTTACTTACTTACGTATAATTGTTATATGTTTAGTAAAAAATAATGAATGAATATATTCTTTATTGTAGGTACCTAGAGTACCTACACACCAAATAAATTAACACAACGAAACATAGACAACTTAAAACTAGGTGGCACAATGGGCAGCCTTATCGCTTTAAGTGATCTCTTCCAGGCAACCGTTAGATAGACAAGAAGTTAAGACAAGTGAAAGGTAGGATGTTTACACAGGAAAAAGGGGAGAAAATATACATACAAACATAGTTAAATACTAAAAATTATACATTAGGTATATTATAATGTTTAAGTATGTTTAACAAAATCATTAAGTGCACACCTCGAGGTTTTGCCTATTATGGTATCTTCTGTAACAAAGCAAGTCAAATGAGACTTCTTTTTATAAAATTACGAGGCGAAGTGACGGTCAAATTTCGTTCATTAATTATAACCTAAGTATAAAAATGTTATAAGTAACATTTTAGAAAATGTTACTTAAGAACATTTTTATAGATTTCTTAGCTGAGAAACTAGTTGTTGTTATTCCATTGTTGGAAATCTATTAGTCAGTCAGGCATTTTATAGACATAGATTGTCTAAATAGGTCTCATAACGACATAGATAAAATTCGGTTTAGTCACGTTGAAAATAAGCTATGCAAAAAACTATAAGTTTTAGTTATTGAGCTATTAGCCCATTGTCATTTATGTTGTTAAGTCCTTTTTATAGAATAAAAATAAGTAAGTTTAAAAAAAAACAAATCAAAGTTTTTATTTAAATAAAAGGTTTTAAAAGAATATGAATATAATTTTCGTGTTCGTTTTAATAGCAAAGCGGTTGAATACAAGCTTTAATCGAGATGTTATTTACGAAACATTTCTGTACCGCAATATTTCTGAATTCCACTTCAGAGAGACATTATAGCATCACGAAACATTTACTGTGTGATCAAAAACGAAAGCATTGTGAGTGTGATAAAGATAGATTGCCTACCTTTTGTTTCCTTTTGTAAATATATTACAATTCATCGTGTTGGAATTTCGCGACACTTTGTTTAGCATTTATCTTCATTTCTCTGGGGATTTCTATCAATAATGGTCTGTCCATAAATTAGTTAATCCTACAAAAAGAGGTTATTTAATCTGCAACATATACCTACCTATCTGTACAATAGATGGTAAAGAGTAGACATCCGAGCTCAAAGACGTGTTGTATCGAGCAGGTTAAAAAAGAGGGAATTGTATGGATTATTTGACTCAATGTATGGACATGTATCTAATAGGCAAAACTATATTTGTTTCTTATATTTCAGTATAAGGGGCTGTAGAACTCCGGACCTTTGAAAGGAGTGTGTGAGCCCGAAGACAACACGTAAACGCCACCGCGCCGTATCAGTAACACATTATAATGTAGACAATAATCCAGCGACTATCCCTGTCTGCTTTACAAAATGTATAAAGCAGACTGATCTTATATATGATCCAGGGAAATCCACCGGATCAGATATAGGTATTTGTCACCATATTTGTCTATTATTACCATTTAGCGACCGTATTAAATTCCCCGAACTAGAAACAGTCATAAACTTGTGATATAATGTTAATATATTCCGCAAATCCGGATATTATACGCATCGCTTACTACTTGTGAACGCTTCAGCAAATTAATACTGGTCTGCCATACACGTGCTGACGACACATGCCGCTGTTCCGGAGCAATTTTGTTAATTAGAGAAATAACTACTAAAATAGCTTAGTCAAGATGAATTATTTAAAAAAATACTGTTACATTTTCCCAAGTCTTAATCGCGTAAATTGTTTATTTTCTTACCTCGACGTTTCAACCATGTTACAAAGGTCTTGGTTGCGGGGGTCGCGTGCGTGGTCTTGGTCTGTCCCCTCGCGAATAAGACCATTGTAACATGGTTGAAACGTCGAGGTAAGAAAATAAATAATACGCGATTAAGACCCGGGAAAATGCAACTTAGTTAACAAATCGTGTGAATTTAAAAAGCTTAAAAAATACAGTTGTTCGATAACGAGTGAAGATCATAAGTGGTGTTAGAGTTTTTAGGTCGCCCTTAGACCTCTAATTTTACCTAACGACAGAGATACAAGTACACATGCCTTCTGAAGTACGGATAAGGATAAGCAAGCCTCACTTATAACCAGTCACCCATCCAAGTAATGACCGTGTCAGCGATGTTTAACCCGCGCGACTATATTCTAGACTAGACATATAAAATACCAAGTCCTGACTGATTGACTGCCTGACTTAATGAATTACGAGTATATGTCAACGCAGAGCCCAAACCGCTGCTCCTAGAGACATTTTTGGAGAGTGTATTTTTCGTGGTGTAGTGCTTGCTTAGTGGTCAATGCCCACTAAGCAAGGGATTTTGAAATTCCACACCTAAGGGGGGGGGGGGTCTAATTTTGAATTAAATTTTTTATTCCGTTTATCGATCGACATGAAAATTGGTACACATGGCGCGGTAATCCTTTCCGAATTCTATCCTAAAACTGTTTCCTGTAAAACACGCAGGCTAAGTCGCGGGCAGAAGCTAACAATATAGGCGGGCGCAGCTAGGATACAAAAACCTTCGGGTGAGGGTAAAAACCGCCAGTAGAACGAGCTTGGACCCTACTTCAGTGATGGTTGCACCGGTCTACTTACCGAGAAATACATTAGGATCAAAGCCACCCGCAATAAAACAAAAAACACTTTACAAACGACTAGGTACACGTACAAACAACAACACAATTACAAATTAATTTCTAGTTCAAAATCGTAACCAAAACAAACATTTTAAACAAAGTTCTACGCAAACGTCAAGTTAGCGGCAATAACTAAGGAGACTGATTTTTCCTAAAGTTAATTACTTACTGGAGAACTGTTTCAATTTTCTCCGCAGCCCTGCCCCTATTTTTCCTGCTTTCAAACTTGTGTAGAATTAAAAGCACGAGCAATACAGAAAATGTTAAAGTAGGTACCATCAACAGAAAAAGTGGCTACCCACTGTAAGGTCTGTTTTCGCTTGGAACGTAAATTTAGATTCACTTGGTAAAGATACCTACGACTTTATTGGTAATTGTTAACTACCTACTATCGTCTGCTTGCATGCGAATTTAGATACACAATAATTGTCAAACATTTGATATTTATGGATATACCTACAAATTAAATGTGTGTATTATATGCTTATTCCACGCTCGGCGCTCGGTTCAAACGAATCTTTCGGCTAACTGGGTAGCCACTTTTGTTGCTGATAGGACCTGCCTACCTATTTAAGGTACATACCTACTGTTGATTGCATTCGGTAATTAAACGATGGGTTTGTGAAAAAGTTACGTACCTACCTAATAAACTCGCTTAGGCTGGTATAAAAGTTAGATAACATCACAGGAAAACTCAATGACTGATTGGTCAAAGGCTTTTAATTGGTAATTGATGAACGGGGTAGGTAGGCAGGTACATTGAAATAAAATTTTGATACTCATTTTCCAGTAACAACATTTTTCAATTTGTTTTCCTGTAAATCCCTATAGATTTCGTTATTTAAAAGACTGATTATGATTAATTTGAAAGTCATTTAGACCATCAATCACCCGACAGCGACAGGCATTCGGTTTTTTACCTCAAGTATTTCAAATCTTTGAGGTGAGTGAGAGAGTGTCACAGTTTAATCTTTTATTTTTTAAGGATCAAAACACGAATTTATTTGAAAGTTTTCGATGCATAGATATACCTACTGTTCCGAAAATACACACATACATATATACCCGTAAAAGTACCTAAATAAATAATACTGTTTTACAAATGGAAAACCGAATTTGTGGGTCCTAACGCTGACTCTACAAAATTGTCGATTTGAATTATTCGAAGACTGAAGACCGTATAAACCCTACTCTTATCTCGAAATGGAAGAAAAATAAGACCACGATACTTCACAATAGTGCAATAATACTCCACGACATTGCTTTTAGCAATGGTGAGGTGAAAGAAAACATCGTAATTAGCTAGACGTATTGATGAGTTCTCTCTGAATAAGTTAGATTCCGTTAGTAACCTTATATTACCTACAAAGTAATTGAATAGAATAAGCATCTATACCTAAACTCTATTTCAGAAACTTAGATCAAAAATGTAGACAAAGAACTTTCGATGTTAAAGTAAATCAAGAGCTGTAACTTTCAAATAAATGTTCGGTTTACTTTTGTAAACTTTTGTTTTTATTTTTTATCTAAGTTTCTGAAATAGGATTTTGTAGTTTTTTTACATAAGTAGGTACATACTTTTGACCTCACCTCACCTAGAAGCATCGATAAGCTGAACGATGTAGCATGATTATCAAAAAAAACCTATTAAAATTAAATACTTTTTTCGGTTTTAATCGCGTGGTGTTTATTACTTTTAGCATTGTTTTACCGCTTACAGGTCCCTTCTTCAGGATTGACTGAGATGTGATTTGTCATTTTAATGTATTAAAAAAGTAACAGTGAAACTACCGTCATACCAAAAATTAAATATTAATAAAAAAAGGTATCAAAACGTTCCTGTGTACGCAGACTCTAGAACACAAATCACCTTTACAACGGTATGTTTTATTACTACGTGACTTCGGGAAACGCGCCCATACCTACATGAGAAGAAGTCACAAACTCATGGGGCTCATAAGTTCACACAAGAAATATAATGATGTGATACTTACAACATCAATGATGTGATGTAAGGAGACTCCGAATGTGACAAGTAGAGGGTGTGAGGAGTTTTCCACAGGCCGCACTGAAGGATCGTACTTTTGCATCAGGTGCCTCACCAGTCTGTACTCCTCATCACAGCTTGAGATACCTGTAAATGTTTTAAAAATAATTACTGGAACCTAGTTTATAGTAGGTATAGTTCACGCAAAACTTAATGGCCCCTGTGATCTAGGCGCAGGTAGTTGCGCAGAACGCGAATTATAGATGCGCCAGGTAAAGGTACGGTCGTCGGGGGAGGCGACCGACCCTCCCCGCGTGTCGCGCGTTCTCCGCGACCATCCAGCAACGCATACAGCTGTGTGAGTGCTACGTTCCTAGATCACAGGGGCCATTAAGTTTTGCGTGAACTATACTTATTTACGTTCAAAGATTATAAACATCCGTTTCCGTAGCCAGCGCTTTAGTAGCTTCCTGCTTATCGTTACAGTTCGATATACTGTAAAAGTTGCTCAAGCTGATATGGTGATTTTTTGGTAGCCTACTTTGTCCCAATGCGGAGTAGAAGCCTCCCCAAACAGGTGTATTTCCAAGCAGTTAGGTCCTGCAGAGGTAGCATACTATCCCGAGAAGTTCAGATTTGTTCCTCTTTTTCTCAAACTACTAAGAAGATGGAACTTTTTTCTGGATCGACAAAATGTTTCTCGTACACGTATGCTACCACTGCTGGGTCAGGTTAAAAATAAATTAAAAATAATAACCAAAAAACTATATTTATCTGCTTCGCGTCACCCGCGGTATTTGGAGACCCTACTTGCATTTACGCTGTCACAAACAAGTAGGAACTATAGCGGTTTTTAAGGGTAGTTTTAAGGTTAAGTATGTAACATAGCGAGTTTTAACCGTTGTTCCGCTTGTTAACATTATTACAGCTCTTTCAATGTCCCTAAATATATGTTGACGACAAAATCAACTATATTTTGATAGAGAGTTATCCTTTATTTTTACATACACACTTCTAAATAACCGACCACAGACCTGACTTTTATTTAGCGTAAACCATGAAACTGAATAAAATAAATATCTCAATATTTTTGCAGGGCTAGTTATGTCTCCGTAGCATCACGTTTGACGTGTATTTTTTGGCAAAGTTTGTTACACAATGAAACAATTTAAGTGAGTTCTGATGTTCTGTCTATTGTAGCGTTCAGATGTTCAGATCTTATCTCTTTGATCCAAACTGAATGTTTCATGGTCAAGCATCGCCGAAGTTTGTCATCGAACGTCAGAGATTGGAAACTTCATAATTATCAAGTTGGAAGTTAAGTAGTTTGTTAAAACACTTGGCTCTACTTAAGTACGTTTATATTTAATGTTTTGTAGAGTTATATATTTTATGTTTATTGGTGGTATGTTTCTTACTAGCTTTATCCCGCGGTTTTACCCGCATAAGTCCCGATCCCGTGGGGTTTGTAAAAATCCTTTATTAGCGGATGCTTACATCACATAAAGAACGCAAATTTCAGCTCTCTACTATCAGCGGTTTAGGCTGTGCGTTGATCAGTCAGTCAGTCAGTCAGTCGGGAGAAAGCCTTTTATAGATATAGATAATTTTGATGAGAACAATAAAAAAAATCATATTTAAAATTATATAACTTACCTACCTAAAATAACAACTGCTCCAATGTGTTATTTTTTTGTTTTTGCCATACGTTTGTCTAGTCCAAATAAATGTTTTTCATTCTTTTCTTTCAATGTTATAGGATACATTAACTTATTTTTAAAATGCTGCAACATAGCAACGTTATTATGTTTATAATAGGTAAACCTACATTACAAAGGCCCTGCACCACCATAGCCTCAAACAGCAAAATTAAATTGAACGGAAGAAATCAAAATCCTCAGTAAAACGTTTTTACTAGCTATAAAGACTGTTTGACCACAAAACCCTCCCTAAAGTTGTGTGTGCAAATCGGCATAACTGTTAGCTTTAGCGGGTTTCCGCTTCAAAAATAATATTATCCGAGATTTTACACATCAGAAGATGTTTGTTCAGGCTATGAAAATATTCCGCCGTACGTGACGAATTCAATATTTTTTTCACGTAATGCCGTTTGGATCCTGTGACCAAATGCCTAAATATGGAAATCAAGGAGTTTTATTCGCGAAGTAGTTTGAATAGTGAATTTCAAAGCAATCAAATGGTAGGTAGGTAAGTACTTTTGTACACAATTAACTTAAGAGGACAGTCTACCTACTCTTTTCTTCATACAAACTTTACAAACGTATAGTCGACTGTTTCCTCTTTGGATATTTAAAAAAATATGTTTATGCCATAAGCCCTATGCCAAGAACATGCCGCTACGTTTTGTGTTTGTGTTTTGTTTTTAAATGACAGTAAATTTCAATTTTACTGTCATTCTAATAAGAAAATGAAAAAAAAAACAAAACGTAGGGGCAAGGTCATGGCTGATATAGGACTTATGGGATAAACATATTTATTTGCTCTAATGTCTTTATCCAGGGAGGAAACAGTCGACTACGTTTGTATAGAGAAAGAATAGGTAAACTGTCCTCTTAAGGCCGTCTAATATCCTTCTTATTAATGTCCTTCGTTTTAAACTAACTCTATGGATGAAAGTCTGAAAATAAATGATTTCAATTTCAATTTACAGCGCCATGAATAGCGCGGAATAAAGTTGTTCGCGATGATAAATAATCTTTTACGTTAGACTAGATGTGCTGACTTCAAAATACAAGGTCTAGATTCTAGATAAAACACATTGTTAAATAAACTTAGCAACATCTATTCAAAGGCTTATACCGCTCGGTATAGATTCCATAATGGATGCAGTTCATTGGATACGGATTTCGATCTGAACCGACCGGACGCGGTGACCATTTAGGCGTGAAAATCAAGTTCAGTAGGTAAATAAGCGGCAGTTATGATATCGACCCTATCTCAGTGGTTGGTAATTGACCATGTAAAATGTAGCATGATTACATAGGATTTATTTGTTAACCACCTTCATATTAGATACATTAATAATTCAACATTGAATTGAATTAAAACCCTCTTCTCAACTTAGCGAATTAGCGATGTTCCCAGTTGCATGTCTCCGAGAGCCGAGGGTCACCTACACCCTTAAATTATTTGGGTTCAGCACAGTAGGTAAGTCATCATTGACTATACCTACTGCAAATAGATTTGGCAATAATTTTACGACCGGCCGCCTGTCTGACACCAAACCTCCTAGGGATCAAGCTTTACTTTATTTACCCGCCGCCGCGCGGGGTGAACGTGGCGTGGGGTGAACGGGGTGAACGCGGGGTGCAAATCCCTCAGATCCCTTAGTCGCCTTTTACGACACCCACGGGATAAGATGGAGTAACCCTATTCTATGCTGGGGGTACACGGCAACATAGGTTCATATTAGATACATTAAAAAAATTACATTGAATTGTATAAAAAATGTTAATAGGTAAGGAAGGCATGGAAGGATCTGAATCATGGCACACACTTTAAAAAACTAAAGCTTCAAAAAGGTTTTGTTTAACTTATAAAACGAATATCAAAGTGTTTTCTAAATATAATTTAAAACAAAAATCAAGGCTCTTGCTAATAAAAGTTTAAAAGATGCCCGTGGAAAGTTCGCCTCTTGTAGAACAAGTGAGTTAGCGAACTCGTTGAGAATTCCCTTACTATTATTTATCAATTTAGCTATCATACTCGTATGTTTTAATATTTGGATAGTTAAAAGATAGCTACTCTTTAAGGCTACTCTATCTGTTATCTTATATATGTCTCAGGCACAGCACCATCAATAGCATAGAATAATATTAAAATGCTCCCCCTATAAAATCATGTAGATAGTAATGATGTAAAGGTCAATATTCATTATTATTAATGTTTGACTCATCTCTGATACAATTTTGAAAGCCTTGACCTCAAAATGTTCGGAAAAGTTAAATGTTCAAAAGTAGGTCTATGAAGACGATGATGGTGACGGTAATCTATAAGATTCACTGTTAGTATAGTTGTTAATGTACTATGCTGTAGCATAGAGCTATAGATATGTAGCTCTATTTTCTGCAGTTACATATATTTATTTATTCAGGTAAAACTTCTATTTACAAAATTGGCGTTACAAAAGCCTTTTTTGTTCGTGTAGGTACTTATAGTGGTGTGGCTCACCTAGTGTTAGAGTTGTCAGGTCGCCCTAAGACCTCTAACGACTGCTTTTAACGTGCCTTCCGCAGCACGGAGAACCTCCAGAAAGTATTTTTTGCCACACAAATTATCGGTTATCCATCCAAGCAATGACCGCGCCAAGCGTTGCTTAACCCGCACGACCATTCAAAATCAGCAGGTGCAGCGAGACCATTGAGCTCCTCAAACCAAAAGTAACAAAAGGTGTAGATATTGGATTATTGGATACGGGAACAATCAAATTTGAAATAGACGGATGTCAAAAGCCTGTAGGAATTTTAGACTCGCATCCATCAATCTACACTGAAGGTTTATGACAAATTTTATTTAGGAACTTTGTCTGAATTGGATAATTTCGTTTGTATTAAAACCATTTATTCACTTAACTAAAGAGATTAAACTTCGGTTCTTAGAGTGGACATTAAAACCATTCGCATGCAAAAAGATTTCTTACCTGCCGAGCTAAGGTGAAACAACAAGAATGTTATTCGAACAGAGTGATTTCGTAGGTTTTTAGGTACTTTACTGAAAACCCTTAGATGAAAACAAAGTAGTAGATACGGTATATTCTAGCATTGCGTATTCGAAAATTGAGCTAGAAACACCTACATGCAAGTACACACCCCCACATAAACATTCCCAATGTCATGTACATTGTGCGTCAGGTGACGCAGTTTTATCGTCTCATTTGCCGTGGCTAGGTACCGTATCTGCCCTTATTTGTTTTTATCTAAGTGTTTTCACTTATTACCCAATCAGTTGAGCCGGATAATTTTGAACATTTTTCCCTGAATGCATATTATTATTGTGTATCGTTTTTTTAATTAATGACTACGATTTGACACATCTTTCTGCAGAGATAATGTCAAATACATGGAACCAGAACATCAGATTATAGTCTGAAATTAAAAAAAACGTTCTATAGGTAGGTACTGCTTTGTTCAGTCGTGGGTTAAATTAGAACAACAATGTGTGATATTCTTAACTTATTAAATCTCATTACCATGTTTTATTATCAAAGTTTTGTAGGGTTTCTTTGGTTGGAATTGTCTAAAAATTCGGGGAAAAAAAGATACCACCTTCTTAAGAGGACAAGTCTACCTACTCTTTCTCCATACAAACGTAGTCCACTGTTTCCTGCCTGGATAAAGACATTATAGCAAATATGTTTATGCCATAAAACCTATATCTGCCATGACCATGCCGCTACGATTTGGTTATTTCCATTTTCTAATTAGAATAGAAATAAATATCAGAAAACATTGAAAAAAAATGTAAGGGCGTGGCTGATATAGGACTTATGGCATAAATATATTTTTTCTTATATCTTTATCCAGAGAGGAAATAGTCTACTACGTTTGTATGGAGAAAAGAGTAGGTAGACTGTCCTCTTAAGAATCTATTTCATTCTTTATCTAGTAACTTCGTTCATTCTTTGTTCTGAGTTAGGGTAAATTTAACCAAATTCTCTTTGAACACTAAAAAGCTTCATTTCATAGCCATTAAGGTTTGCTCTGATTTTGATAACCGGTATTATTCTAATATTGAGGCTTTGCGCGATAGAATTTTATATTTCAATTGAATAACGTTTATGATAATGTTTTTTAAGCGTTGAATATTTAGATTTGATAAGCAAATAATAAAAGAGAGCAGAGTATAGTGGAATTATCGACAACGATACCTAGACATTTATAAAATAGTGGTTCAAAAGACTTCGTAAGTGGGCGACCACTGCTGAACATAGGCCTCCCCGATATGACGCCACAAATAGCGATCGCGAGCCACCTTCATCCCAACGACTCCCCGCGACCGCTACGATGTCGTCGGTAAAAATGTGTGTTTCGTATTAATAAACTAAGTAGGTCGCTTCATTCGTTTGGAGGCTATATATACGATGCTACAGACATACTTACACACAGATACACAGACATCTCAAACCTATACCTCTTAACAGACAAACGTTACATAAACTTGGCATCGTTTATCAGTGAGGGGGTATGTGTTCTGTTGTCCTTTCTGTAGAACCAGTAGTCCGTTTTAAAGCGGTATGTATAAATTACTCCAAGGTCATCACAGATTTATCGTCTATGTAATTTGCGCAAACATTCGAGTAGTTTACTGAGTTGCGAGGTCCTAAATAACCAAATGTACTTTGATAAAATTTTCAGTGACGTCCAAAACATCCTAAAACTTGTTACAGAAGTACTAGGTATAAAACATTAATTGTTTAAATAAATCCTAAGCTAACAATTTAGATAGGTACGGAAAGGCTATGAATGTAGAAACTGTGTGATACTGATAAATGAATCTAGTTTTAATAATATTTAACACTAGGTACCTAATTAGGTAAGTCAAGTTATTAAATCATCATAGAGATTTAGCTATCCCAAATCAAATTTCAACAAAATCGGTTTAGCTATAGTTTTTACCATGGGCACGATTTTTGGAATGGTTCCCTCCTTTATAGTAAATTCAGAAATTCAATTCACCACAAAATAAATTAGGGAGGTATTAGATGTTTTTTCAGTTGAGCGATGGCTTATTTAATCAAATATGATATAATAATACGATATAATATGATATGATATTACGAAATGCTGCGATATCATATTTTTTACTTACCTAATTTTAATTTGTGTATTATATTGTTAATTATTAAAGAAATTCTTCATAATGTGTCGGTATAAATAGAGAAACTACGAGTCCCTACCTATAAACCAACCAACAGTAAATATATGCTGTTTGTTTCGTTGACACTCTGAATCGGGGATGGATCGAATTCAGGTGAGCTGGGATTATAACGCCAAGGCCATTTAACGCGAGACAGTATAAGGTCTGAAATGAAATTTGTATCTATAACTTTGGGAATACCTAATTAATAAAGTGTATATTGGCCTAGTAGTTTTATATTTACCTAGTAGTTTTGCGAAAAATGTTAGGTCAGGTAGAATTGATAATTAATTTTGAAAGTATTATTTGTTTATTTAATCTCTTTTAATTACCTAAATTCT
The DNA here is from genome assembly GCA_958496205.1 of Idaea biselata. Taxonomy (NCBI): domain Eukaryota; kingdom Metazoa; phylum Arthropoda; class Insecta; order Lepidoptera; family Geometridae; genus Idaea; species Idaea biselata. The sequence continues at coordinate 27,158,842 of OY292396.1, read as the reverse complement.
ACCAAAAGAGTCGCTGACGGCAAAATTTCGGCTCCAACTTGGTCATTTCAACTAAAAACTTATTTTTCTGATTCGGCGAGCCGAATGTTCGATATGACCTTAACCATTCGATAATTCGATCTGGAAAAAAAGTATTGGACCCGTGGGAATATATTATTTCGTATGGTTTGATATAAGATATACGTCAATCGGCTTAAGCATCCAGAATTCAGAGAAATACATCCTATGCCGGTCAAATGGAAAAAATCGACAAACAAAATCGGTAAAAAGTGTTATTCTGACAATAAAAATATTGTTTGAAAGATGTGATGAGGGTACCGAACAGGTTCTCGGTCCCTCCACAACGTGTGCCCAATGGGCACCAAATGGCACCTCTAAATATAACTTGACAGTTATTGCCTACTGTTATTTATATAAATAATGCTTCAGAAACTTGACTAATTGCTTTCGAAAGGGACGAAAAAGGGTCCTCCGCCTGAAGGCTTTCCACCAATATCAGTAAGTAACCACTTACACTGTAGATAGGTGAGGATGTCTGAAGACTAGACAGATTGTACATTGGTTGTTAGTCATGAAACCTTTCATTATGGTGCGTGTAACCTAACCATAATATTATTACTTTTAGCATTGTTTCAATGCTCAACGTTTCGAGACCTTTACCTGTCTCTTCCCTAGGATTGACTAAAACAATGCTTAAAGTAAAATACACCACGCGATTAAAACCGAAAAATGAGTTTAATTTTAATCCAACATCGCAAAAACCGAAGAACAATCTACCACAACAATATCGACAAGTATAAGAATGTGTATACAAAAATGTTATTTAGGTATAGGTACATTCACAAATCGACATTCAGATTCTAGCACTCCAGATTCTCTCAGAAGTGATAGAAGATTAATATTTTATTGACATCATGATATTTATTCAAAAAAGTTTATTCTTAATAGATATCTGTTCATATTCAACTGAAAACTCAAAAACTCAAAACTCAAAATTTTTTATTCATTTAGAACGTATATTATACACACATACGTACGTTTTGAAACGTCGAGATTTTAATTTACCGAGGTTTCGGAACGCGCCCTCCGATGAGAAGAAACCACAAGAAACTCATGGGGTTTTTTTTTTCAATTACTTATTTTTTTTTTATCATGTTTTATATTACAATCGTCATAATACAGATCTTTAATCTGAACAGGAGCAGTTAACAATCATGTCCATGGATTCTTCTCATCAAAATATTTCGACGTGCTATAGTACGCCTTATTACACAATTTAAGTTTAATATATTTTTTGAATCTTGTAATGGACATGTCAAATACGTCTTCAGGTAGTTTATTATAATAAAGTACACTAGTGCTACAGAACGACTTACTTATTTTCTGGAGCCTACTATAGGGCACAGTCAGATCATCCTTGTGTCTCAAATTAACCTGACGGACATCACTGTATTTGTGAAATTTACTTGATTTATTCTTATGTACGTATAGCAGATTTTCATAAATGTATTGAGAGTAAACAGTTAAAATGTTTATCTCTTTAAACTTTTCTTCAAGCGATTCCCTGGGGCCCATTTTGTAGATAGCTCGCACCGCTCTCTTTTGCAAAATAAAAATGGTTTCTATGTCAGCAGCACACCCCCACAGCAGGATACCATATGACATGATGCTGTGAAAGTAACTGAAGTAGACTAGGCGGGCCGTTTCAACATCTGTGTATTCCCGGATTTTCTTAACTGCGTAAGCTGCGGAACTAAGCCTTTTTGACAGAGCTTCCACGTGTGGGCCCCATTGAAGCTTAGCGTCTAAAGTTATACCCAGAAAGACAGCTTTATCGACTATTTCGATCTCCTCATTATCAATTTTTATAGAAGTTTTAACTTGTTTTACATTTGGTAGTGTGAATCGAATACATTTAGTTTTAGATCCATTTAGTAGCATATTATTAACATTAAACCAATATACTAATCTAGAGAGAGCATTGTTCACGTCGTCAATATTAGATTGTCGTCTTTTTACTTTAAATACCAATGAGGTATCATCTGCGAACAATACTATCCCATGATTTTCCTTCACGAGGAAAGGTAAGTCGTTAATATATACTAGAAATAAAAAAGGTCCCAATATGGATCCTTGAGGAACTCCTAAAGTTACAGGTGATCCAGGGGAACGTTTACCGTTAATGTCGACACACTGGATCCTATCACTCAGGTAAGAAGAAAGAAGATCCAATGCGCCGTCCCCGATACCGTAGTGTCGTAGCTTCATGATCAAAGTATCATGTCGAACACAATCGAACTGACGTCAAAAAAAGAAAACGTAACCGGATATGTTCGCCTTTCGAGGTGCGACCGGAACGGAACCATCCTACTTCCTACTATAATATTATAAACGCGGAAGTTTGTGTGTCTGTTTGTATGTGACTTTGTTACTCCTACACGCAAAAACTACTAAACCGATTGCGATGAAACTTGGAATATAGATAGACGGAGACCTAGAATAACACATAGGCACATGGGGACTTACACGAGTGAAACCGCGGGGCGCCCGCGCCGCTAGTAATATTTATAACATTTAGTATTACTTTATCACAATCGGCCGAGCCGACTTCGGGTGATCGGATAACAAAGCTACATAAAATATACCAAAATAACTGAGGTACCTACCTAACCTGTGGGACGAACTAAGAACTTGCTTCTTATTTTAAAGTCGTTTAGAATAAGGTACAGAAATAAAATGTGTGAACTAAACGTTCTCTAGCTTGCGGTGAAAACAAATTTAGCGAAGACCGACAAAGCTTTTGCAGACAAAGTGCAAGTGTTGTACGGTTTTTCATTCTATTCTCGTCGTGAAAACCACTTTGAAACTGTATAATAAAAGAATGCTTTTCTTTACCTAGCACCTCAGATTTAAAACTTAATATCAGTATCATAAAATTACTGGACTGGCATTTTAGACTTATTTAACGACAAGGAAATTTAAGTTTTAACAATTAACTCGGTAAGACTTCTTCAAATAACAACATTAATAACATACAGTAGATACTGTGGTAGATATGTCACATACTCGTAGATCTATATCTACTCATTGAATTGATCTATACATTTAAAATTCTATGTCCTGATCGACTAACTGAATGGCCTATTTATGTAAGTACCTATATCAATGCAGAGCCCAAACCGCTGGGTCCGAGAGACATGAAATTTGGAGAGTGTGTTCTGTGTGATGTGAAGGTACTTACCCTAACAGAAATTTCAAAATAAACAGAAGCCGAAGGGTTTACCAAAATTCAACCACTAAGGGGAGGAAAGAGGGGGTTCTATTTTGTATGAAATTTTTATACTCTTAATGAAATTTTGTACTCAAACAGTGGGAGGCGATATATTCCTAATTTCATCCTAATCCTATCCCAATTCTATCTTAATCCTGTTTCCTGTAGGACTTGCGGGCGAAGCCGTGGGCATAAGCTAGTTATAAATAAAGCAGATTGTTTCAGTGAATTTGGTATGGAGGGTTTTAATTGCCAATTAACATATATTAGTACATCATCCATCGAGTCTCGTCTACCCTGGATAAATGATAGATAATATGTGCTTCTACACATCCAGTAGGTGCCTATTAACCCGAAATTTGCCCAGTTTTCTACCTCTACACTAATGTTATAAAGAGGAAAGATTTGTATTTTTGTGTGTGGGTGTGTGTGTATGTATGTTTGCAATGAAAAAACTCAACAACTACTGGACCGATTTAAAAAAAAACACCAAAAGTAAGCTACATTATCGAGTAGTAACATAGGCTACTTTTGACCCCGATATTCGCGCGGGATCGGGACTTACGCGGATTAAACCGCGGGCAGGCCTCCTTCACTCTATGTACTTGTGCGCTATAATTACCTACCGCCCGGCCGATCGGTCTCGGACCGCCGGCGCCGGCGATCCAAGTTCAGTGCGGTTGTCGCAAGCGAAGCGCGCGTACGTTGTTAAATTTCTCATTAAAGAATACCTAAAATTTTAATTCCATTCGTTCGTACGCGTACCTACAATACAATACGTACGTAATACGTACCTACCTACAAACATTAAAGTTTAAAATAGGTACTTTAGAGATGGTAAGAAATACATACAACACTATATTAAAGTTAAACAATTGTAAATACAATAAATGATTTTCTTAAAATTGTGTTGTTATTTATTTTACTTTGCTTATGTACAACTCAACTATTATATAATTATAGCTGACCCGGCAAACGTCGTTTTGCCTTATAAATTATAGATGGTAGCCGATTCTCAGACCTACTGAATACGCATATAAAATTTGGTAAAAATCCGTCAAGCCGTTTCGGAGGAGTACGGTAACTAACATTGTGACATGGAAATTTTATATATTAAAAAAAAGATACCTACACTCTATGGTACAACCCTGACGCTTGAACTGAGGCGTAGGTAAATTCTGAACACAAAGGAATTGCGCTCTTATGAGCTTAGTAGTAACACAGTAGTAAGGCGCGATTTCGAATGCACCAGGTGCGTCGGAAATTTTGTAGGCTATTAAAATGGCGGCTTTCTTCAAGATCAAAGCCGTGCAGCTTCTGTACGTAGTACTATTATTTATTCTGTGCCGCGGGACGCAGCCTAAAACATATAAAATGAGAAGTCATTTTGATTTCGATTAGAATATTAAAATCGATTGGTGAAGTACGAGTGAGTACTATATGTTTGTATGACAAAACAATAGTGCCACTGAGGTAGGCATGTATATTATGACTAAACTACCTGTGTCCCGCGGTTTTACCCGCATAAGTTGTGATCCCGTGGGAATTTTCAAAAATCCTTTCTTTTCGGATACCTACATCGTATAAAGAACATACTCTCTACCATCAGCGCTTTAGGCTGTGCGTTGATCAGTCAGTCAGGACAAAGCCTTTAAAAGATATAGATTGTCTCAACATCACCATTTTTAAATATTTTGCCTTTTTTTTTTAAACTAAACGTTATGTCACATATAACATCGAATCAATTTACTGCAGAAATAAATGAATTCTAGGTTCTAAGATCTCCTGACACAAGTATTGTTTTTATAACTTACTAGCTGACCCGGCGAACTTTGTTCCGCCTTAAAGGCAATAAATAAGCATTTTTTTTTATTGAAAAAAAAAGTATCCTATGTCCTTCTCCTGGCTCTAAACTACCTCCCTGCCAATTTTCAGCTAAATCGGTTCAGCCGTTCTTGAGTTATAAGTGGAGTAACTAACACGACTTTCTTTTATATATATATATAGATTAGAATGTTTTTTAACATTTATAATACAATAAAGATTTAAAAAGTCCTGATACATATTATCAAAATGTGCAACTTTTATACAATAAGTATACGACTTTTAAACTTTACTTAAAATAAACCTCCTTACTGCGATTTCACTAATATAAAGTCTTACAAAACAAGATAAAATATTTCAATTTACCTCTTACGAAAAACGACGCAGCCATCCAAATCACTTGTCGTACAAGACACGACGATATCATATTGAACTTCAAATATATCTGCTGCAATATTAAAAACTTGGCACACTATACATACATCTACATACACAACTAAACTTTCGACTTTCAATTTTTGTCTAATTTTAAGGTATTTACACCATAATAAACAGGTTTAGGTTCCAATACTGTGGTTAAAGGTAAATTTAGTAGTATTTTTACGAGGTTCATAAACGGGAGTTAACGGTGCGTGTCGAAGTTTCGTGTTTTGGAGGCGTCATCGCGGGGCGGCAGCAGGCCGCGGCGGCGTTCGTAGCACTGAAACTTGGATCTCGTAGCGCTACAGTGCTACGGCTACGGCCTACGAGATAACTACAATAATTAAAAAAGTATTAAAAAAAATACTAGGTCTGCAAAAACCAGCTTTGGGTTGCTCTAGAAATAATATCTGTTTTATTGTGTAATTGAATAAAGGAATTCCCATCCATTATTTGGGAGAGTTACGAGTTACAACGTTTTAACTATAATTTTCATAGATTGTTCTTCTGTTTTCGTTTTCGCCAAATTTAACTCTTTTTTGGTTTTAATTAACTTTAAAAGAGACATGTAAAGGTTTCAAAACGTTGAGCATTGAAAGAATGCTAGCAATAATAAACACTACGCGATTAAAATAGAAAAATGATTTTAATTTCTAAAATTTTCATTTTATCTAGACCTCATTTACGTTATTAATAATTCGTACATGACTTACCTAATTAATTTTACTTAGAGTAATTAGATGGATATAACATTACTTTACATTACTTAACGAATTGAAATAGTTAGTACTTGTAAGTTTGCATTTTAATTACTTGATACACATTTTAAGTTCATATCAACTTACCTCTCTACATAATAAATAATCTACAGGCTACAAGATTGACTAAAGAATATTTGCGCTTTTACTTTCTTAGATCATGGTCCCCACGACGCGGATTTTAGCCGTTCTGCCATTTTTCAAGTTGTTAATGTTGCCAGTGTTCTTGTCTTCATTTGTATTGTGTTCTCCTCATTTAGGTAGGAGGTTTGGTGAATGTGCAAAGCGAAGGTCAAACAATGAGACTTGAGCCGAATTCTACAACTCAAATGTCTAAACTATGCCCCAGCTCAGCTCAGTTTGTTTTTAAAACGGCTCAGAAATTGTTGGTTAATTATGCACGAAATCAGTAACACTTCAAAAGCTTGAAAGCGCGAAAGTATACAAAATTCCAACTACCTAATGTTGAACCATTTAAAAAAATAAATAAAAAGAGCTTAGGCATGGTAGAGACATTTTAGTTGTGGAATAACTGTTATGTGCACCCACGCGGATGCACCTGGTGTTTAAGTATAGGAACTTCGGGCCGTTCTGTGAAAGAAATAAACTATACGGACCTTATCCATTTTTATTATTGATACTGTTTCAAACGTTATTCTACCAATAAGTAATAGACAACTGACTATGTAGACCACGACGACGCAGCGCCCTTATCTATTAAGATATCGTGACTTACTAGTCACTTAAAAGAGTGCAGGAGAATGGAGTCCTAAGTTTTTTGTTCCGAGTCCCGAGTAGAGAATACCTACCGAATTCAGTAGAATGGGGTCCTGATTTTTTGTGACGAGTTCCGAGTATCTTAGTGGATACGCTACCGTAGCTTGTTTAATATTTATCTTTTAAGTAAATTACGTCCTCGTTATTAATAGTAAAACAAAGGTTTTAAGGAAGTACATACAAATTTAAATTGCTCACAGGGGAGATCTGTAGTAAACTAGATACCTACAACTCAGGTAAGCTTTGTTAGTTGTTTTGAACAAAACTAAGCTGAGGCAAACATAATTTTAATTAACATTCCTTGTTTGTTAGCTCTAATAGTAATTTCGATCTCAATTAACGACTGGTTAGTTGTCAGATTTTAGTTTAATTACCTACCTACTCCTAACCTTTCCAACAAAAAAGATCGAACCAGCTACGCTAAGATTTTTTGTCGTTTTACCCGGCTGTGCAACACAAATAAGGGTATGTGTTTTTTCACAATTCGTTATTTACGCTGAATCTATAATTTAGCACTTTAGATAGATAAATGTTGTAATTATAAACTTTTTAAATTCATTCAAGGTTAATTTGAGACGAGACTATTGTAACATAGTCGAAAAGTCGAGGTCAGCAAATAAAAAACACTACGCGATTAAGACCCAGCAGGTACTTATTTTCAGAAGAACGTAATCCATCTCATTCAATATAGGTAACTCCTGTTAAATTTGTCAATTTGTGCATTCTACCAGTGCAGCGCAGTTTAGTTCAAATTAGGCGCACATTCTTCTACCAAAGATTTTTTTTTAGCTTCATCGCGCGGTTTCATTAGCTTTAGTCCCGATCCCGTGGGAATACCGGGATCAAAAGAAGTCTATGTTACTCCTCATTAATGTGGATTTTTGAAAAAAAAAAATAGACATTTCGCTCGATTTACCACACTATGTTTGGTATCATTATTATCAGCAATACTATCGGTCGGTACAATAATATAGGATGTTTATTTTTTATGCAAAAAGACTAAGTTCGATCTAGCTAGGTAATAAATTTTTCAAAAATCTTAATAATGCCATTTTAGTTTTTATCAAAATCGGGGACGCGACTCCTTTCAACATTTTTCGCTATCTCTTATAGTTTAGGATATCCCTCTGACGACCAATTTAAATGGTTCACCCTGTAGGTATATATATACCTAGTAAAAAATAATCAGTAGGTAAGAAGTAGTTACTTATTGGTTTCCGTAATCAAACACCTCATCGCTATTTTAGATCATGCCCTTACCTATTTCAGTACTTAGGTATGCTCGACTCGTTTTCCAATTTAGTGTGAAGTAGTGACGGAGTTACTTGGATAATACGCGCGTAAGCCTCAGTCTCGTGGGAGTATTGAAAGGGAACGTATCTAACCAGTGTCTTATTTTATGGGTTCACCTACTTACTTAATATAGGTACCTACTTATCTGAGTCTAAAAATACAGTTTCCTTCCTAGTGGGGATGAGTAGGATGGTTACATTAATTAGCTTGAAATTGTACCCAAGGGGACAAAAACTTATTTACGAGTTCAAATACTTCAGGTAATAAAATTACCTACCTACCTAATATACGAACTTACTTCTTACTTATTAACGATGAATAACAGATGATTAACTTATGTAAAATTTGTCTCTGACTGTCACATCATGAAACATCATATCACAGTGAAACAGTGACATAGTTTTGACCGTTTATAAGAAGGGGGTTAGTTTAGGGAAAATCTTTACAAAAGTGAAGCATTGTCACTATGAAAATTCATCCACCGTACGCACGTATGACGAACTTGTTATTTGCAAAACACAAAGTACAGATAGCTACAATACATTTACTAAGCTTAGATATAAAACGTCAATCGCTTAAAGCTATTTCTTCCACTGGTACCTACATATATCACGACTCTACAGCTCTTGCGAAATATTCCTAGCAGGCGCGGCGCAGGCGTTTTAAGCTTAGACACAGAATGCATAAATAGTACAAGTAGCTTAGATACGGGTAAAAGGGCGAGACAACGCATCAATTTAATTTTAAATGATTTTCATTATAATTGTATTACATGATCCCCAGGTCTATAAAACGACCATTAGACCTGTCCTTTTGTATGGTAGTGAGGCGTGGCCATTGCTTGAGCGACATAAGCAGGAGCTGCGTGTCACGGAGATGAAGATGCTGCGCTGGATGTGTGGAGTGACGCGAAAAGACCGCGTCAGAAACTTCCGCATCAGGGGCAGCCTTCATGTCCGAGACATTGCAGACAAACTGCAAGAATGCCGCTTACGGTGGTACGGCCACGTTCTACGGAAACCGGCTAGTTACGTGGGAAACAAATGTCTTGCTATGGCGCCTCCGCCCGGCCGCGGCAGATTGGGAAGACCCAAGAATTGCTGGCTTGACGTTGTAAGATCGGATATGCGTGCTAATGGCCTCACTACACGGGATGCCGAAGATCGTGCGAAGTGGAGACGTAAAAGTAGGAAAGCGGACCCCGGGCTCTCGAGAGAGATGCAACCGGGAACAACGCTCGGATGATGATGATGATGTATTACATGATCCCCTCTATGTTCTACCATATGAGCGAAGGTTATGTACCTCCCAATACAGATTTTAATAAGTAATAACCGAGTCATTGTTCCCGTAATAAATTAACCACAAACGCGAGTTGGGGTAATAGGAATTCCACTTAGATTAAATTATAATTTCCCTTATAATATTTCATTAATTACCAGATGTGTAGGTACAAAGAAAAGTAATTTGGGTCGAATGAATAATTTACGTGACATCTAATTTTGTCCTGTGTTTATTTGTTATGTACCTAGTCAAAATGATTTCTTAAACTTATTGTAGGTACTTATTTGTTTTATTGTTTTTATTTGTTTGTAAACTTCCCACAGCGGAGGTGAAAATGTTAAGGTGGTCCGGAGGTTACAAGACTTGTCAAAGTAAGGAACGAGGACATTCGTGGGAGTTTCAAAGTTGCCTCCTTAGCAGAGAAGCTAACCGTCTCAGATGGTATTGCCACGTGATGCGTCTAGACGAAGCACACGGAGTAAATATACCTTTTTATCCCTATATTCACACTAAATCGGAACTTAAGTATGATTTTATACTAGACCGGGCCGTGTCCGTTTATAGAGGACAGGTACGGACGTGGCACGGACCACATGCAAAACAAAAGCTGACGTCTTCTTACAAAAGTAGCCCGTCCCGGGCCCCGAGCCCGTTCTAGTAAAAATGATCCCGGATACGCGGATAAAACCTTAGAGCTGAGAGACTTTGATATATAATATACCTGCTGGTATATTATATATCAAAGTCTCTACTCTAATAAGGTCTCTACGTAACAATGAAAAGATCACCGAAGCGAACATAAATGTCTTGTAAGTTCTAACAGTAAAATATAGGTAGTATATCCTATTTTGTACTAAATATGTGAGGTGCAAAAATCGTCTTTTGTTGTTTGCTCACGTCTGGAAACCAATTAGGGTTGTCGCTCAATCGAACCGGAAAACTATACCCACTTTACGATTTGCTGGTTGCTGCACCCACTAGTACGTCAACCCTATGCGGAAAACACGGATACAACCTTACAAGAATCCTAATGAACGTTGTTGCAAACCTTGCCCTTAACATTCAATCATATTGGGCCACCGGAGGTTGTCTTCGGCTCAATACATTACTTCTTGTAGAATTAGCAACACAGTGACTCTTTTGACTATTTTTTTGAAAAGCTCGCACTCCTAGCATCGCGTGGGCAATATTTTATACCGGCAGTAGATATTGTTTCGATCGCTGCGGGAGGAATTTAGCGATGTGCGGTTTTCGGGAAAAGAAAAGTCAATGTATTTGTGGAGAAACCGAGCAAATTTAGACAATGGATCTCCTCTTGTCTGTGTGACTCACATGTGACATGACATGCTATGGTATGTAGTGGAGGGCAATGCGTGTATTGGAACTGCACACCGAAAGCAATAGGGCTGTACCTACGGTTGGTTTGTAGTTTTATTACAGTCGTATTTACTGCATTCAAATTACAAAATTGTAGTCTTGATGCAAATTTGCACTTTTAATGCAGTTGAAATGTAGTCGGTCTGTTTTGACACTGAGTTCGTCGCCCCGTTCACTATGATCCTTATCGAAGAGTGTGACCTACGGATAATGATTGCAATGTTTGAATTAAGAAATGCGAGTCGAATACGAACAACATTATTACGTTTAATGAGAGTCATTAGCCGTCTTCTTGTTTGTTTTAGTGAAATAAACAACATTTTGGTTGGTAATTACGACCTAGTTTTGCGTAATGGAACTTAAATTACGTCATTTTAAGTAATTAACGTCATGTTTAGTGCCCATTTTTATTCATCGACACGATACTGGAACGTGAAAAAACTAGACACAAGTAAGATTTAAGTCTAAAGAAAGGATGCACCAATATACTTTTCTACATACTTTTACTTACTTATGTATTTACTATTCTCTAGACATAGATACAATAATTATGTATGAAACATTTATATGTTTCACACACAATTATTGTTTACTGCTCAAGCACAAAGTTGAAAAAATAGAGGTGACGTTGAATGTGAGAAAGATAACTTACCAAAGCAAGAATAGTATCATACTTTTTGGGTGTATTTTATTTAAGTATGCCTATCGAATGTAAGTATGGTATTTAATTAAAAAAAAATGATATGCAATATATCCGTTGTCTTTGAGCCCATAGTACAAGCCTAGTCACTTAGTTTGAGACTAGAGTGGAACCTCCTGCAATAAGGTTTTTTTAGAATACTTTTTTTTAAAATAATAACGAGAAAGTTTATAGGTACCTAATTAATTTTATTTTACTATAACTTCAAAAACATTTTGGGTAAATAACCCGTAAGAATAATTTAATCTCAAGGAAATGTATTTTTGATGTGATTATAATTATTTCATGAATTTATACCGTAAATTCTTTGTTCCAATTCGGACTTATTTTATACGTGCAATTGCTAAAATAAACGAGCTATAACAAACAGTCGTATAATTTAGTTTTATAACATCTGGTTTTAGAAATACGTCATATAATTTTAACTGTTGTTTCGCAATAAAATCATTTTTCTCTTGTCCTTAATGATTCAAAAACGCGCTCAGAAACCTTACTGAATGGACTTCCAAAAAGGAAAGTATTAGTAGGTAAATAACCTTTAAATCAATATAGCTTCATCTGTTCTTGAGCTATGGTGCCACAGGCAAATACACAGACACGCAGACAAAGACCTCAAACTTGTAACACCCCTTTTTCCCAACGGGGGGGGGGGGGGGGTTAAAATGTAAACAAGTTAAAATATCGTTATTTAACTAAATCTCCGGATGTCTCAAATCCGCTAGTAAACACCTTATCCCCATCGATCAATAGGATTATCAGAAGTTAAAAGTGGAATAACTCTGAGTATGAGTTTTGACTCCTTTGTTTTTAACCGACTTCCAAAAAAAGGAGGAGGTTCTCAATTTCTTGCGTATTTTTTTAATTTATGGTCATGGATGATTCGAATACGCATTGACCGATTGAGATGATTCTTTTTATATGATTTTTTTTTTAGAAATTCGGTAATAATCTGCAGAGGATCTTTGGAGTGATGAACAGGATTGCTCTTCAAAATTTCTCGAAGATGGCTAGACCGATGGGTGTCGATAGACTGACTTTTATTGGGTTAAAAATAGATTGATCGAATACTTATTTTCCTTACGTGAACGTGGAGCAAGTAATTAAGTATACTTACCCCTTTTTGTTTCTGTCTGTCAACTTTGATATAAAAATTCTTGTCACGGAAAAAGACAGAGCATGTTCTCAATATACGACCTTACCCCACGTTTATTAATAAGGCTAATATGAGTTTTAACAGTGACTATCCATACATTCAATGTTAACCAACTTTCTGTTACAAGAACACGAATAGTCGAATATCTATCATGCCAAAAACTATCAATAAAAGTGTGCCAACCTCTGCCCGCATCCAACGAAACATTTCCGATATTTTTCTCACTCGATTGAAAACATTTTATAACAATATGAGTTGAAAAGGTTACCCTTAACGTTTTTAAAACGAAATTGTTTTCGAAATGTTTACATAACACGTTTTCTGCTAACGTGGATTAATTAAATAATTTCCAATTCGCGGAGCAGAAGCAGTGCTCTCTCAAAGCCTCTCGATTAATACCTACCTCACGGATTATTCTTAATAAAATTAGGTACCTACAAGTAGTAGTTTGTGTATTCTGCTATAAAAATTGAACTTAAACTGTTTCAGAAGAAAGTTCATATAGGATTTAAAATTTTAGCGAGAATCCTACTAATATCATAAACGTGAAAGTTAATCTATCTACTAGGTACTTTTAATTTAATCAATATAGCTTTAGCTTTAATTTAATCAAAATATTATAAAGAGGAAAGATTTGTATTTGTGTGTGTGTGTGTTTCGTATGTTTGTTATAAATTAACTCAAAATCTACAGGACCGATTTCAAAAATTATTTCACCATTAGAAAGCTACATTCACCCTGAATAGGCTACATAGGCTACTTTTAATCCCGATATTCCCACGGGATCGCGACTTACGCGGGTGAAACCGCGGGACGCAGCTATTCATGAATATGTTTGTTACTCTTTCTAGCACAAACTACTGTACGGATTGCGATTAACCTCGATATGTAGTAGCTGAAGGTTTAAAAATAACACTTAGGCATAGAACTGGACTGGTCTCTATTAGAGACTAGAAGGGGAAAGATCGCCTGATAGTAATCCATTTCAAACTCGTCTCTAACGGACGAGCTTCACCAGTTACAAAGTCAAACTGTTCGGGAAAGAACTCACACACCTTTAAAAAAGATGGATCAAAATTTGAAGGTCGTTGTTAGAATACCCACCATCTAGGTAATCTAAGCACATAGGCTACTTTTATCCTGATATTCCCACGGGTTCAGGACTTACGGATGAAATATCAGGGCGCAGCTAAAATACTTATAGCTATAATACTTATAAACGAGTAGGTATATTTGTTAGATATACCTACTCGTTCACACAAAAACTACTGAACGGATTGCGATGAAATTTGGTATGCAGATAGCTGGTGATCTGGATTAATACAAGCTACTATTATTAAATAAATAAATAAAATAAATAAACTCTGTGAACAACTGAATTGTGTAAATTATGTGTAATGAATTGTGTAAACTGTGTAATTTTATTTCTACTTTGTCTCGTTCACATTAAATACGGGTAGAGAAGAATAAATAGCAAAAGGAAAAAATAGATCGATACCTCTGCAAATAACAATTTATACGTGCAATTTATTCTGCGTTGGCATTTCCTTGAAATAGACATCTTTCAATCTCGCCTCGACTTATGGGCACAAGAGAAATTTATATTAAAAATTTTGATAAATGATAAATGCAGACATGTCACACAGATGTAAGCGACGGGGCTTGAGTGATGTACAAGGATGTACATTTAATTATATTAAAATGTACAGAAAAGTATAACTTAAATATAGCCATCTTATTAAAGGGTATGTTCGACCAAACTAGAATAAGCAATAAATTACAATTCTCCGCATAGATCGTCATTTAGTTAATTGAACAGCTCGAGAATGTCTCGAACTTGTCGAAATGATTTTCGTAATTATTCAAGTATGGTCGAACCAAGCCTAAATAAGTTTACCTACAGTTTCGTTTTCAAAAACTAAAAAAAAACACTTTAGTTCTATTGTCTAACTGTTTTTTTACCCCAAAAAAAACTCAGCCAATGAAATCTAGTTTTCCTCTTATTTAACTGTTTTAATGTTGACACAAGTGGGGAACTTACACGAATCAATATTTTTTTCAGAAACCTACTCTTTTCTTCATATAAAGTTAGTCATACGTAGTCGACTGATTCCTCCCTGAAGAAAGATATTAGAGCAAATATCTTTATGCTAAAAAATCTATATTATGTCATGATCATGCCACTTCCACATGCCACAAAAAAAATCGTTGCAATATTTTTATAGATATGTAGATAGAAACGCTTCACTTCGCTTCGCTTCGCTACCCTTAATTCTATTTTTTCTAAATTCTATTTATATAAAAACAAAAAGTAGGGGCCTGGTCAATACACATTTGAACCTACTTACTGTCTAGGTTAGGTATTAATCCTTGACATTTCTCCATCCCACTACCCTAGAAAACGGTCTGCCTGTTTGATGTGCGACCGCAATCGAAGCGTTGAGAAACTTTGTGGTGGGAAGAAATCGGACAACTCTATTAGGAGAGAAGGGTTAAGGGGCTTTACCACAACTTCGCAAATTCAAGGTAGGTACGTAAACCTATTACCTACGTTCTTTGGTCTTATATTAAGGTATTAAGTAACCCATCTTCACTTATAACTTTGTTGTTTAACTGCGACAACGATTTGACACATTTTCCTGAAGAAGAAATGTCAAATACAATGAATCAAAACGTCAGATTGTAGTCTAGAATTAAAAAACGTGGTAGGTATACTTATCTACTTGTATGCAAGTGGACTTGTATAAAAATATAACTTTGTTACCCGGATGAGTGTGGTCCTAGGGTGCATTCCTACTAAAGCGGAACTGAGCGAAGTGGACAGTGAATTGGCTAATCGCAGTATAGTACACATATTCTATACAAACTTTCACCTTTATAATATTAGTAGGATGGTCCGAAAAACCTTCCGAAGATCAACTTCTGTGCGAGCTAAACGCGAGTTCGAGTATACCGCCAAATATCTAATCCTATAAATGTTAATATCGTAGTAGGCAGGTAAGTACATAACAATATTACAAAGTTTTGATGAGAAATTATCTTAGAGACTCGGCTGTCCTTTCAATTTCTACAATGTTGCCTACCTACATTAATTTAATAGGTATACGTCCAGGACTAGGTACCTACCTACCTATGCCAAAACGTGGCAAAGCTTTACATAAGCTAATTTATAAACATGTAAAGTAGACTGGATGATTGTTTGTTAGTAAGTAGAAGCCGTAAGTTATTCTCTTACTTTGTGACTTAAAAACTATTTGATAGGCGCTATACATTGCTGCTTTAGGAGGTGAGGATGGATAGGTACTTACTCTTTTCTCCATCTCTCTCTTGCTGTATATGTAACCAAATAGCTTTTACTAGCAGAGTCCCGCTGTTTTACCAGCGGAAGTCCTGATACCGCGGGATTTTCCAACATTCCTTTCTGAGTGGATCTATACATAATTATCACAAACACACTCCCAAATTTAATGTAGGTACCTAGGACCAGCGGTTTGGCCTCTGCGTTGATATAATACTAGAGTTAATCAGTCTGGACATTGTTTTTTTTATATATAATTGATGATGATGATGATATAAATAATAAATAATAAATAAAGTCCATTTATTGAGGGAGGCTATATTATATTTTTATGAAAATTAGGCGCACGAAGTCGCGGTTACTGCTAGTATAGCTATATATGCGCAAATGATACGGGTTCATTGCTTGCTGTTTTTTAGCGAAGTAACATTTACCCTAAAGGTTTTGAGGCGTAACCAAATTACTTCGAAATAGGTAGCTATCAATCAGAGACGTTAGCTTTCAACAAACTGATTTTCGTCCCCGCTTCCCGGTTTTCAATTAATTTGCGTAAAAGTTTTATTGGGTTACCTACGTTATTTTAATTTAAAGGCAATTTCAGTAGAAATATGGCGACTTAATAAGATCGTGTAGGAATTATCTCTGAAATTTAATTGGTATCTGATGAAGTATATTATATACTAGCTGCGTCCCGCGGTTTCACCCGCGTAAGTACCGATCCCGTGGGAATATTGGGATCAAAAGTAGCCTATGTTACTCCTCGATAATGTAGCTTTCTTTTAGCGGAAGAATTTTTGAAATCGGTCCAGTTGTTTTTGAGTTTATTCATTACAAACATACGACACACACACACACACACACACAAAATACAAAATCTTTCCTTTTTATTATAATATTAGTGTAGATCATTGAGAAAATGATTTATTTATGATCCCAGTAGGTAATATTGTATATGTGAAAATTTAAGCTAGTAAGCTAAATAAACGAGTATGTTTGTTACTCCTTCACGCAAAACTACTAAACCGATTGCGATGAAACTTGATGTGCAGATAGCTGGAGATCTGGATTAACACATCGGTTTATATTACTGTCCTCGAAACACATTGTACATTATGTACATAATCTATTCAACATTACATATTTACAATACATTATGAAGTAGTAATGTTACAAAAAGGGTAGCAACCAAACATTTCCCTTTTCAACTTGCAAATAATCGAAGCACGGGATATCAATTTGCGCAACTTCTGCCAACAGTCTCTAAGGTACTGTATCCAATAATGGCCCAACCCCCTTAAAAAGTCCACCTTAAAAAAACTCACTTCGAATAATCTGAATAAAATGAAATATAATTTGATATTATGTTTATTGACATATTTTTGTTTTTCTATAACTTTTACTTTTTGATAGACTTAACAAGGCCCACAGGGATTTATGTTCTAAATTACGAAAAATAATTTTATTCCAGATAAAGCAATCAGTATCCTTTGTTAATTTAGCAAGAAATCAATAATTTTAACCTGCGTTGTTATATTACAGCCTTTTCAATGTCGGGCCATAGAGGGATACCAGTTTCGCAATAAGGCCCATCAAAGACATTTTTTAAATTTGCTTTTTTAGTGTTTTACTAAGGTTTATTATATAAAAAAAATGATTTTTCATTTAAAAATGAACAGAATTGAATTTCCCATTGTTTTATCGCATTTTTTTATTTATTAGCGTTTCTAAAAATGGTGGGCCTTATTTGGGCACAGTACCTTATAATATGTAGATTTTAGAGCAACCTGTAGATATGTGGGTACCTAACTAAAGTATATTCTTATACCTGTCTGCCTCCAATATGCTGCTTGAACTTCCGAAAAGTTCTTTGCTCAATTTCCTCCCCATACCTTTTTTATTAAATCACCAACTTGTACTATTAGCATAAAAAAATCGGGTCGATTTTCGACTTTATGTCACAGCGTCAAGTTGTTGGAATCATCCCGCGTTTTTACAAAGGAAAAAGTTTTTTTTTAGAAGAAATAAATCCTTTATAACGCTGATCATATTCGAAAGTTTTCACGATCTTTATCCTGTTTTATAATTAAGTATAATAATATATATCTTTATTTATTAATAGATACAATTATTGCAATAAATACGCTCTAATTTAAACTAAGTATAACTTGCAACATCTGCAATCGAAACTTCATCGACTTAAAAATGCAGGTATACTTAGAAAACGGTATTCTCCGAAGAAAAATCCCCTTAGTGCCAAAATGTTGAACTCCCAAAATGATGAATTTCCCAAAATGTTGAATTCCCAGAATGTTAAATCCTGTGATTAAATCTCAAAATGTTGAAAGCAACAATAGTGCTTTTTTGAAAAAAATGCTTTCAGAACTTTAGTAGGTACCTATATACCTACCCAGCGGGATGTTTATAATTTACATGTTTAACACTTATTGTGTTAAAAACAAATTTTAAAACTTTGTTTCAAGTCTTAAAAGTCAAAAAAGTCTTTTCAGAGGCTATTAGCACCTATTAGTGAAAAACAAAACGATCGAAATCGACCGTAAAACGTCAAAATGCGTTGTAGGCGAGTATTCGCCCGCCGCGCCAGAAAGGTTAGCACTCTGCTACACAAATGTAATTGCAAGTTTGGAGACCTTCAGATTTCACAAAGCTGATCCAACGGCAAACTTGGCCCGACAAACTTAGTTACTAATCCTACCTAAAGTAAATCATTTTCATGATTGCATGAATTGGAGATTAGTTGCAATCCCTGTGATATTATCTTCGAGGGAGAATAATGTAGGTGTCATCTCGGCTATATACCTAGAACACTTTACATGTATTTATTTATTTTGTTTCGTTTTATAAAGGTGCAGAGCACGCCAATCCAGCTTGTTTCAATACCTAAATATTAATAATATACGAAGAAGCTCAAATCTGAATGATCTCGATTATTGTGGAGAAAACAGCTTTATATCGTAAAGTGTACAGTGTAAACAGTTTTCAGTTCAGATTAAAGACAGTTAGCTGTACGTAATCAAAACTTCGCGTATAAAAAAATAATTCGACATCATCAATCACGGAAAATATGTCAGTTTGTCACAAATCAATCACACAATCTACCAAAATTATCGGATCGAGTGTAAAAAGAATACACACTTATTTATTATGAACACCTAATATTATTACATGTATTTTATACCTTTTATTTATTAATATTTACATTTCGATGCACTATACAAATCTGCAGTATGAATGATTTTGCGAATCTCGAGAAAACCATTGTAAGAGAATTATCGTGTCGTCTGTGTTTGTGTACTGATGTGGTTAAATTGAAACCGCTAAGTGCCGAAGTTAAACGGAAAATCAAGAGATTATTTGATATAGTGGTGAGTTCTAGCTGTTGTCCTAACTAATGTGCTAATAGGTAGGTAGTAGGAACCTGGTTACGGGCTTGTAAAAACACATTGTTACCTACTTACTCTCATAGTCTTGTTATTTCTCCACGTGGGAGTAGGGCTGATAATAAATTAATTTGTATGTCAGTGTAACTAGCACATAAACTCATGGTTGTACCCAAACTAATACGACTTTATGCCTCTGTTGATAAATACAGATACGACGTTATTCCTTAGGCGACTTATCTCACAATGATGTTCCTCCATCACAGGTTCGTGCTGACGACAGTCTCCCGAAAGCAATATGCCACGACTGCCTGCAACAAGTAGCTGCATTGCATCTCTACTCAGTCAAAGTGGAGAAAACACAAAAATTTCTAGAATTTCACAGACTCAAGTCACACGATGAGAAACGCGATACGACACAGAAATTGCATCCTATAATAGCTGCGTTGTCTGTCCAAAACATCGAACCCAACCAAACCAAAGCTTTGACACAAATTGCATCGGCACCAAACCCTGAACAGTACCAAGGAGACGCACCATCTAAGTCCAAAAAAAAGAAGACACAGTCGGAATTACAATTCATGGAATCGCTGAGTTTAGACGAATTCGCCCAAGCTGAGAAACTAGACAAAAAACTCCTTAGCAGTACCACGTCTCATTTTAAACCAGCATTGGAAAAATGTATTAGCAAGGAGCATAAAAAAATCCCAGAACCGCCAGACTTTACAAACGACACCCTTGATCCGATAGTACTGATAGAGGGCAAACCGGCCAGACAGGGGGCTGCGTTGGACAAACAAATCACGCTGTTCTACAGAATGGAATGCTGCATTTGTCACGAAAAAGGCTTCCATTTTAGATCATTAATGAGACATTATAAAGATCGACATGGTGTCCCAGGTTATGTGACGTGCTGCGATAAGAAATTTCATTATTTTTATCCGAGGAAAATTATAGAACATATGGCGTTCCATCTTCAACCAAACATTTTTATGTAAGGCTATATTTTACTAACTCAGATTTATCTCATCATCATCAGTTGTCGATTGCAGTCCTCTTAGTACCCGAGGACCGCGCTTTTCTGCTTTTGGGTCTCCATTTTGTACGATCTTAGGCATCCCGTGTAGTGAAGCCCGCACATTACCTTCTACGACGTCAAGCCAGCACTTCTCACCGACTCAGATTCGTCTGTTACAGGCATTTTTTGACTAGAATATTTTTGTCAGGTGTTCGAGCTGCCATCAAAATTTTCAAACGTCTCAAGAGCTGGCCGAGCACCAGAGTAACGGCGGAAGATCTGAGGGCAAGATCGTGTGTCCTCGGTGTTCGGAACGGTACCCGACGTATCATGAGCTCGGGTTGCATCTTATCACCCATCGCAGTGATAAACTACAATGCGATTATTGTGGGAAACAGTAAGATAACATTTATTGACATAATAACTTAATTGGCTGCGCCCCGCATGTGTGACTGCATTTGCCTCAGATCTTAGCGGAAAATTGAGAGAAATAAAGCTAGGTCCTCCTATCCGGTTACAAACCGGTTGGTGGTTGAGTTAGGTTAGGTTGACAACTCCCGCCAGAGAGTACCTACCCATCTAAATATCGATCAGTCTACTTTTTGTTTGGAGAAGTGGATTTAATTGAATTATTTATGTCTGTTATACGACCAGTATCACGCACGGGACTATGGCGGGGGGAAGGCGTGCGTGGAGCCTAAGCTAATAAGGCCCTTTTCAAAAATAATTTTACTCACAAACTATTAAGTGACCACCAAGCCGGCGATTATCCCTGTCTGCACTATAAAATAACAGCCAAGGACAAACCATCGCATCGGATAGAACTATTGAGAAATCTACTGATGAAAACAACATAAGCTATAGTGATGTGATGGTAGTGGATCGACTACAGACGGAGACGCCCCAACTCACAAACGGGCTACCCTAATCAACTGAGCAGTTATGAATTATTTATCGTTTTTATTAAATTGAACCCATTAATTTATCCAGGTTAAAACATCATCATCGTAAGAAATCAATTAACCACATGGAAGACGTGATCCTCTGTTCACAATGCATACGCAGTCTGAGAAGCATTGAAAAACAAGAAAAAGAAATTGTGAGTACCAATCCGCAAGATCAAGCCAAACGTAAAATTAAACATACTCTTTCCGGGATGTGACCATTTGACCATAAGTAAAAAAAATAAAACGATAAAAATAAGCAAAATTTGTCGTAAATTTGATGTTTATAAATATATTTTTTCTAGTTTAGTAACTGTCCAAGTCATATTTAACTTAACTTAAATAAAAATAATGCAACTTTATTATTTGCAAACGTTACTGTATTTTATTTTAAATTACAGAAAGAAAAAATAAAGACTAAAAGCAACGACACGATAACTTTGCAAAAATATCAGAAGTTCAGGCAAGCTATGGGCCTATCTGGAGACGAGGACGGATCCACTGATTAAAGGTAGAAACATACTTAGCCCCCACGCGCCACACGCACCATCACTCGCCGATTTGGATCTTAACGTTTTGTGTAACGCGCGTGAAGACGTTGCGCGTGATAGTATGTTTCCAACTCAACCGATTTCATACAAATTCACGAATCGTCACGCGTTGCGCGTGTGGGCTAAGTATGTTTCTACCTTAAATAAATGATTGATCATTTAAAAATACGAGTGACAGCGTTGTACGAAATAAAACTATTTTTACGACACACCACTTTTATTTTATACTTAGGTTAGGGACAATTTCAAATGAGATACCGGATTATGGATTACGGATGATACCGGATATTCGGAACATCAGGAATGAGATTATCATACCCAAATACATTTAGTATTGACTGTACATATATTTAACTAGCAGTGCCCCGCGGTTTCAACCGCGTAAGTCGCAATCCTACGGGATTTTTCAAAAACCCTCTAAAAACGTACGCACGACAAGGAACACACTCTCCAAAAGTTATGTCTCTAGGACCATGTTTGGGCTCTGCCTTTTTATATATAGTTCGGTCATTTAGGCTTGATTCAACCAAATTAGAATAAGCAATTATTTGCATAAATCGTCATTTTTTTTCATTGAAAAAAAGTTTGAGAGTTATCTCAAACAAAAGACGATTTATGCGTAGAATGGGCTTATTCGAGTTTGGTTAAATTAAACCTTAGTCGGTCAATCAATCAGACAGGACTTTGAATTTTATATGTAAAGATACACTCCACTCTTACAGGACATCTTAAATCTATAACTAACTGTAGGTATGTATAGATATCTAATCCAGTCGCCGTTTCTTAACTAGAGATCCGAGTAAATCGGAAATAGCTGGCAGGTTGTTAGTCTGATCGTTAGCACCCGTATTTATATTAGACAATGGAATGTTCAGTTGATTCACGGAGCCCTTTTGGTTTTTCATATTCCTATGTTGAGGAAAACTCGGCATTAATTTGGGGTCGCAAGCTGTGAACAAAAAGTTACCGTTCATTGTTTGTAGGTAGTAGGTACGATAATTGGGTATGAAAAATTGATTCGCATACAATATGAGGTAGTACCGAGAAGTTTTAATGCGGGATTATTTTTTTTTGGTTCCGTGCCGAAAGGGTAAAAACGGGACCCTATTACAAAGACTTTACTGTCCGTTATTTTGTTCGCTGTTTGTGTCCTAAGGTTGCCTGGAAGAAATCGCTTTCAGCGATAACGCCGCCCGTTTGTGCAACTTATATTTTAAGCTTTGTCTTTACTCTTTGTATTTGTGTTTTATTTCTTGTTTTATGTTGTACAAATAAAGGTACCTATCTATCTTATCTATCTATCTGTTTCTAATGAACCGTGATAGCTATATAGACAGTTGATCACAGATGATGTATTTCTGTTACAGCTATAATAACAAATAACTAATAAAATTAATATTTAAGTGTGGCTCACATGCAACAAACGTGTTTTTTGTGATAAACATACGGATCCGTTCGTGCGCGAGTTCGAACACACTTGGTCGATTTTTTATACATATAGCACAACGATGTTTCCAGGCGATATAATTAGTCGCAGCTACGCCACTCGGTTTTCGACGTGAAACATCTATAGGTGAGCGTAAACCTAAAAGACGTTGCGATACAGGCCGTGGCGTCGCCTCGCCACGCTTTATTATGGAATATATGTGTCGTCTAGAATCAAACTCCGCGACATCCACTTTTCATGAAAAGAAAGGTTTTGATCTCTACGGATTTATTTTAAGTTTATATCCAACTCAACAAACTATTATGAATCCTTTACTATTGAATATCAATCGCCGCCACATCAAAGTTGACCAATCAGAGAATCTGATTGTGAATGTAGCGGAGTTTGATTCTAGTGATATGTACTATACGTAGCGAGTCGATATTTCACATCTGCCAGGGTCACAGGCGTCCCGGGACGACTCACATTTTTTTTCGTAAAGATAAGGGTACGAAATAGGCTAAGTCGTTTTTCAGTCCTAACTATTTGTGCAGCAAAATTCAATAAAATTGGTTCAGCGGTTTAGGTGTTGAAGCCCAACGACAAAGTGCATCTCATGATTTACCTAGTTAGTGAATTGGTAATATATGTTTGTGTTGTCTTAATTATTGTTTGTAGTAATAGGACTGGTGCATACATTATTTTAACACACTACTATTGTTTTCCGCACAGACGATACGTTTCTAATATCACAATAATTGTGTTCCCCGCCGTGGCTGATATAATGATGATGATGTAGCTTTAGTTATCAAACTCATAGCCAATTCTCAATACTCACGCAGCGGTTGCTCCTTAAAGTAGGAACTCTGTAGACATTCTTCAGCCGTAGCTCTCTTGTTAGGGTCATACATGAATAAAAAGTTTAGCAGTCGAAGTCCAGCAGCCGAGAGCCAGGGGAACCGTTGCTTCAAGTTGTTGTACGGCTGCTGTTTCAGAGTGAAGTTCTGTAAGGCTGGCAGCGCGCTGAAGTCGGGCCAGATCGCGTCTGATGGTGTGCCTGAAGGAAGATCATAATATAAGTGACTAATAACTAACCCCCTCATTTTACTTATAAACAATGTTTAACCCATGACTAAGTTTTGTAACGCTCGTCTCTGTCTATCAACTTTAAAACTTCAAGTCACAGTAAGACAAACAATACATAGTTTATGCAGTTATTAATCATTGTTTATCCAAGTTTCTCCAAGAGTTTGAAAAGGATCACTATGAGGCGGCCTTTCTAATTCAAAAACAACTTTTTTAAGTGAGACTTAACTCTGCCTGTAGAAATAATGTAAAATAATATTTTTACCAGACTACTTACCCTGTTTGAAAACATAAGTAGGTACGCACACAAAAATCCCCCAAGTCAAGCAAAAAAGAACAGCCAAGTTTCAATTTCACGCACAATCATTAAAAGAAAATTTAATAAGCACTTACAATAACATTGGGAAGCCAATCTAAAGCCAAGTTTGAATTTCACGCTCACAACACAACACAAAAATGAATTCAAATAGGTAAGTACTAACCTACAGACAAACATCTAAGAAAATATATCAAAGAACTTACCCAGAAGATCGACAATTAACTCTAACTGCTCGATCTCAGTCCTGCCAGGTAACAGAGGTTTGTTTGCCAGCAGCTCCCCGAGGATACATCCAGCTGCCCACATGTCTAGAGCTGGAGTCTGTTTGGGTGACTGTAGGAGTAGTTCTGGAGCTCGGTACCAGAGAGTGACCACTCGTGGGGTGGCACAACGGGCAGGAGTCCCGAGCCAGCGGGCTAGCCCGAAGTCAGCTAAAAATTATATGAGCTGTTTATTTTATTCAAATCAAGTGACATTAATAAATAATAATAAATAAATAAATTCTGCAAACAACACACAGCGCCATCTAGCCCCGTGGAAGGCGACTAAGCTTGTGTTACGGTGACTAGACAATGGATATAATACTTATATTTATTTTTCTTTTGTAAATACATACATATTATACATAGAGGGACACCCAGACCAGACACAAATATTTATTTTTTTAAGCATAAATACTTGCACCCGGCGGGAATCGAACCCGCAACCTTCTGCATTGCAATCGCGCTTTCGCACGACGCGCCACAGAGGTCGTAACATTAAATCAGTATTTTGATTATGACCATGAGAGGTGTGGTCCGCGGGTTTACCTGTATAGTTCCGTTCTTATGGAAATACCGAAATAAAAATAATGGTAAACAAATATACTATATTCTACTATCATTATAGAATTGTCGCTGCTGAAAAGCATAGTCTGTTCATTCGAAAAAGTCATAGTACCTAACCCACGTTTTTTCGAACGAACGATCGCTAATTCTGTTCTACGGTTTCAATGTAATATAAAATTTCTAACATCTGACTGAAACATTGAAAACATTCATTTTCAATTTGTTGATTTTAAAAATCTAGAAATACCTACCTTTGCTAAATGCAGAGGTATTTCTAGATTTATATAAAACAGGGTATAAAACAGAATTTATACTAATAGTATAAAGAGGAAAGGTATTTGTTTGTTTGTAATGAATAGGCTTCAAAACTACTGGATCGATTTCAAATATTCTTCCAGTAATAGAAAGCTACATTATTGAGGAGTAACATAGGCTACTTTATATCCCGATATTCTCGCAGAATCGGGACTTACGCAGGTGAAACCGCGGGAAGCGCAGATAAGGATAACTTACCAATTTTAACACATCCTTTATCAGTAAGCAGTAGGTTAGACACCTTCAAATCTCTGTGAACTATGAAGTTCGAGTGCAAATATTTGAGGCCTTTCAAAACTTGCAGCATGAGGCATTTCACTTGAGACTCGGTGAATGGTGAGCTCATGTTATCCAGTAGAGACGCCAGATCCTGCTCGCAATATTCCATGGATAGGAAGATACTGGAAATGTTTAAATAATACAGTTTAACTAAGTGTCCATGACCAAGCACCATTAAATCAAAATACTTCTTATTTACCTACATAATATAATACATATTTATTCCTTATTTATTATATGTACTTATGTATTTACAAAAAAAAATATTAAGTGAACCCATAGTACAAGCCTAGTGCTTAGTTTGGGACTAGATTGCACTGTGTGAAACGTCGTGCAAAATATTACATATTTTTGTACCTATGTAGGCTTCTTTTTCTATTTGTTTATAGTGATTTTATGTCACCCTTAAGCTTCTATCTCAAACTAACGACTGCTATCAGTGGTAACAAATGGGACCAGCTTAAATATGTCTATCGAAGCACAGCTGAGATTGGGAAAATGTTTTACAAAAATAAAATTGAAAAAAATTATAGTGGCTGGCAAACAAGTTGGTAAATTTCGAGGTGGAAGGGGAAAGTTAACGCAGTACATTTTACATGCGACTTTTATGAAAAATCAACTTCGCATCCACCATTTTTTTTCTAGATGTTTGCTGGGAATTATACATAAGTTTTAAATCTATTTCCCGGTTTTTTTTACCTCTCAAGAGACCTTCCGACTAGCACTTCTTTCAACTGCACAACATTCTCATGCCTGCATGACATCAGCACCTGTATCTCACGGAGGCCGCTCAATGGGAGGCCATCCTTCTCAACATCCATTCTCACCTTTTTCAGAGCAACTATGTTGCCGTTTAACTTGTCTTTAGCTCTATCTGAAAATTTGTTCATAACATTTACCTATTTATTATGGTACTATTTATAAAATGTAAAAATTTTTCCTTGTGTATGATATATTTATAACAATAAACATTTCAGACAGCTATGTTGAGCAGATTTTTCTTCAAAGCTGTTGAAAGTCATCAACTGCGTTTTTATTTGCAATCACGGAGACCAATATTGAAAAGTGATTGCTAGTTTAGTTTAGTTTCGCCGGGCTTTTCCACACTTAGCCTCAAGATTGGGCCATTGTACGTGAATAAGATTGAGGTGAATAAGAAGTGATTGCTAATAAACATGCAAAAAACTTAAATTTTGACGGTAATCGTTGTATTTTGCGTCAATGGTGCCCTCACTCAGAAAAAAAACGTTATTTATTTTACGATTATTCATGTTAACCTACACCCAAATGGATATTACATCCATCAATAAGTTAAAACTATAATAAATCTCAGTTTTGCTGGTACTTTGACGAAACTGCCTTAACTTTGCAGGCTGCTACTGAGCATCATCTTTAACGCATCACAGAGCATACCGGCCACCGTGGCATGTGAACCTTTTCAAAAATTATAGGAACCTTTGTATAGGTACTTACAGACAATCCCATAAGTCCCTTCACCGATTCTATTTAACTTTTCAAATTCGCCCACAAACCGGCATCTTCCAAGCTGAAATAAATAGGCAGGTAGGTTAAATGTATGACATGAATATGTACATGAATTAGGTAAGTAAATGAAACAAGAGCTTGCAATAATTTCGACTCAGTGGGCCATGAGCTGTTGGTTGAAGTTGAAACACCACAATGTTGACGTCTCATCAAATCTTTATTCAGGTACAAACCACTTTTTAGGTTATGTTAAATTTACAAACTTACAATGTCTTTTTCAGGTATTTCCATGGTTTTACCCGTTCTAAACGATATAAGAACGCCTTTTCGAGCCGCTGGTCCCGTCGGGTCAACAACATCTTGGTTAGAAAGGGGTTTCTCTGAATCTGTAAAACGATATTGATGGTATGGAATTTATACTGTAAATAAAGAACATTTCGATATTGAAGTAGTTTGATAGCTTACTCTGGCTCATTATCTCTTCGTCTGCAGTAATAGTAAGTTATATTAATCCAAAAATAAACCTAAAATTCGATTTGGTGCCGCACAAGTAAACAACGCACGCAAAACAAAAGCAAGTAGCAGTATCAATCAATCAAGCAAGCAAAAAAAAAGAAAACAAACAAAACAAACCCACAGATTAAACAACTAACGTGAAGTGAGAGGCGACACTGACACAAACTGACCCTGGAACTTTACTTAGAGAGCCCACATCTACCAGCACACATGCACGAATCTCCTTAAAATATGTGATGTAGGTGTGGGCTCAGGTAAAGTTGCAGTGTCAGTCTCGCCCGTGTATTTTGAGCTAATGGGTAAAGTTGCAGTGACTGTGTCGCCCGTGTATTTTGAGCTTAGTACTGTACTTATTTTGGCCAACCCACAAAGAAGGTAACAATGAAACTGACAGTGACAATGTCAACGTTCTGTACGTCATCCATCAGCTGGGGCTGGGGGATGTTTGTTTTTATAATTATATTCATCTTTGTACGTTTCATTACAATTTTGACCAGTTTTGCCTAAAAATAAAATGATAAACAGTGTACAGTATTCTTGTGTGGTTTCTTAGGAATACAATTATCATCAATACGAATAAATGATGAATTACTCAACTAGATTTGCTGGATCTCTTGGCGGAATTTGGAAGTCTAAAATGTAATTTTCTGACTACTAACTTTATTTTGAATAATTAAGAATGCATATGTATACAATTATGCGACCAGTTAACCAGTTATAACAGTTTACAACCAGTTAACCATAGAAAAAACAACTTCTATAGATTAGTATAAACATAACCTTAAATATATTTCAGTTTATTTTAGTCATGATATGATCATTAATTACCTACTTGTTCCATCCAAGATTTGAGCTAGTACATTGATAGCCAAATAAAAACTTTATAGTAAAATTACAAACATGTTTTTTTTTTATATTTCAGAAAGAACTTTGGTATATACAATAGAGTATCTCCAACCACAACTACACCAAGCAGAACTGTGCCCGACCACATTGATAAACCACATTATGTCCTGGGTAAAACATTACAGGTCCCGGAGAAGCCTGAGGTTAAAGACATTAATCAGATTAGGGGTATGAAAAGAAGTTGTAAGTTGGCTCACAATGTGTTACTGCAAGTACAGGAGTTTGTGAAGGTAAATTTACACTCTTGTCCTACCAATATTGTAAATGCATGCAATGCAAAACTACTGAATTAATTGCAATGAAACTTTGGTATACAAATACCTAGGGATCTGGATTAACACATACAGAATTTTTATATCGATATTCCCACGGAATCGAGACTTACGCTGGTGAACCACCGGGGTGAAACCTTGTAAGATACATACTGAATATTTAAAGTGCAATATTTGCTAAAGAGACAGTCATCGTTAAATACTGGTAGGGAGATAGATTTTTTTGTAATTAAACTAATATTTCGGTTTATTTATAGCATTGTTTAATGCCAGATGTTTCAATTTGAGGACTTAACACTTTTGGTCATAGGTAAACTAGAAGCACCACAAAATTATCTAAACATAGGGCATTAAAAATTCTAAATAGCAACCCAAATAAAACCGAATGAATTAATAAGTCATTAAATCAATCAATCATTGAATCAGCATAGCAAAAACTTATTACTCTAACTTATAAAATTTGTACCTATTAATTCTCAGCCAGGTATAACAACAGATGAAATAGACGGAATTGTTCATAAACTGTCTATCGAGGCTGGTGCATACCCTTCGCCTTTACACTACAATGGATTCCCGAAGAGTGTTTGTACATCAGTCAATAATGTAGCTGTTCATGGTATACCAGATCTCAGGCCTTTGGAGAATGGGGATATTGTCAACATTGATATTACGGTAAAAATAAATTATAGCATTAAAATAATGTCTCCATAGGTTTATTTATTTATTTAGGTTTATTAGGGAAACATACAGAACTATAACAACTAAAAATAACTTATGAATAATATAACTTAATCCAACAAAGTTTCCACTGATGCTTAATGCTTGCTAAGTGAACATTAATAATAAAAAAAAAGCGAAACAAAAAAAAAATGCATCTAAGATACATGGCTCATGGTGGCTTAATAACAGCTGATTTAAAGCTGGTAGTAGTATATAGTATTCAGAAAAAAATGCTGTTTGTGTCAAAATCTTTATTTCTGAAATACTATTAATTTAATAACAAAATCTGTGAACAACACACAGCGCCATCTAGCCCCGTGGTAAGCGACTAAGCTTGTGTTACGGTGACTTGATAATGGATATACTACACTATACTACTAATTATATTATTTATGCTTATTTTAATTAGAGCCTCACTTCTTTCTAAAGTTACTTTAACACAGATATTTGTACCCAGTTGGAAAGTGAAAATGTGATCTAAGATTTAGCCTGCATACCTAGACTTCAGTAGACAGGTAGAAAAGGAAATAAAAAAATTTGGAGTCATCATGCCGGCTTTTTGGTACCTACAGTTTAAATCGCCTTATTTTTACACCACTGCGCCTCTACAAAGTCATTTTATTTGACTAGAGAACTCAACATAAAGCTAGTCTAGTTCCTAGCTAAGGAATAAAATCTAATACATTTAAAGCAAGTCTTGTAGTCCCTTGCTTTGCTCAGGAGTTACTACAGAGTCCATCGCTATGCTTAGAATTTAATATGACTAAAAAACCATGGCTTTAGTATAAACTACTATTATAAAATTATCTATATAATTTGCTTTTCAGGTTTACTATAAAGGATTCCATGGAGACTGTTCAAAAACTTTCTTAGTGGGAGATGTTGATGACCTAGGATTACAACTTGTTGGCGTCACTGAAGAATGCCTTGATATTGTAAGCTTTACGTATTGAAGGTTAATCATTTATATCTACCTTTTCCCCCTTACATTTATAACTTTTATAAAAGTAAAAGTGGGCTCAAACCACCACGGACTGGGCACCGAATAGCAGGCGACCCCGCGGCAGGCCCAGGAGAAGTTGGTGGGACGAGTTGGACTCACACAATAGGGACTGGGTCCAACTAGCACTGGACAGGGAGGAGTGGAGAGAAGAGAGAGAGGCCTTTGCCCTGCAGTGGGACAAAATAGGTTAAAAATAAAATAAAAGTTATAAACGATTATTACCAATTGAAAAACCTTGGTATGTTTGTTACCACGCGCGCATAGTTGCAAAGATGACAGATTGACGCAAACGTTACGGATAATTTACGGCCGAATACTGAAATACCACTCAAAATTTTAGGGCTACTTAGGTAAAATTAAATAATTGAGCAGTTTCTTAATTCAAAATTTAAAAGAGTTTGAGAGCGAAATTCTACCGAGTTAGTTTCTTGCATGTTTAAGTATAATACATTGAAGGGTAAAAAGTTTTTTTAACAAGCACACAATTTAAGAGTCCTGCGGAGTTGGATATTAAAGTTTCTTCACATGTAATTACTTAGTACAATATACCTACCTATATGTTAAAAATACGAACTTTCCACTCAGATTTTTTTTTTCTCTTAAAGTATGTCTATCCTTAAAAGTAACATCTAATAAATATTTTTCATCCCCCTATTGTAAAAACGTCGGTAATCTATATTTACAATACCTATTTCTATTTCACGAAAACTTACTTTGATTGTGTTAGCCGTGCAATCCGCGCATGTAATGTAAGTGTGTCCAGGGGCGTCTCTAGGTCATGTAGCGCCCGTGTGCAAATATCTCCTTGGCGCCCTCTAGTAAGAGTTAAGAGTGATTCCAATATGGAATAATAAAGGTACAAACAGCAGTAGGCACTAAACTTGACGTAGGTACCCCTAATATTATTTTATTGTGAAGTTGAAAAAATATGTCGGGAAACAATAGGTACAACATACACCGATATCTTTTGAATGAAATGTCCGAATTGAATAATTCAAAAAGTCCTAGAAAGGTATTGAATTTATCTTGAATATGAAGTAATTTATTTTACCATTAATTAATACCAAGGTACGAAATAAAAGGTTATTAAAGCGAGGGCATGTTCACGAGTTCCAGGTCGGCAGTGGCACACGAACGTAGGGTTTTTTCCCCTTCCCCATTCCGACCGCCATATCCGTAGCCTCCATGAACACGTTCAAATTCCATCCCCATTTCACCCACATGACCGTTCAGATCACCACCCAAAACGATTCCCTGTGACAACGAGATAGCCCCAAGGACCTCGCCGAGTTTATCCCAAAACCACCTCTTATCAGCGTCGCTACAACCGACTTGTGGCGCGTAAGTACTTACGACGTAAGTAGGAACCTCCCCAATAAACCTTCACGCACATAAATCGATCGCTAAAGCGATTCACCTCCAAGATATCGCCATGCAATCCTTCAGCGAGCACCACAGCCACCCCGTTCTCTCCACCAGGTGCACCCGTGTAGATCAGTTTGTTGCCTTCCGCCTGAAGAGTACGTCGGCCAGCTCCCTCGCGCGTCCGGATAGCGTGAGAATGTTCCACGTTGCGAAGCCGAGTTTCACCTTGTATTTCGGGGCTCGCGTCTTTGGCCGTACCCGCCCGGTAGCCCTCGTCCACTTACCACAGGAGTCGGGCGAAGCTCCTGTGCGCCGTTAT
Source organism: Idaea biselata (assembly GCA_958496205.1). Classification (NCBI taxonomy): domain Eukaryota; kingdom Metazoa; phylum Arthropoda; class Insecta; order Lepidoptera; family Geometridae; genus Idaea; species Idaea biselata. Next base: position 27,125,938 of record OY292396.1, on the reverse strand, counting down.
GCGGCGCCCTATCCATGTGGCAATAATTTTTTGAACTCCCATAAAAGATTTGGCGAATTTCGACTTTTACGGGAGCGACTGCCGTCTGAGTTCTGACCTCCCAATCCCAAAAACCCCGAAGGGAAAGTCTGCGCCAGAGCCTCGTCCGTTTATCAGCAGGTGCACCAAGCTAGCAGGTGAGGTTGGCTTGGGCCCAACGATCTTAGTGGGCCCCATTCACACCCAATGGGCCCCATACACACGTTTCTGTTTATTAATCTAAATATTATTTAATTCTTTATGTAATTGTATTTTGATATAAAGAAATGATTCTTAATTTACTTGTTTTATGTAATTCTTATAAAATATGCTATTTTCATACCTTGATATTTACGCAAAATCATTAATCGTATCAGGCGTCATTTTTCCTCGCCACTCAATCATTAACATCGACACGTTGTCATTATCTTCAGTCATCTTTTAAAAATTTGATATTTCTCCTAAAATATTAGCTTTACAGTGGTGCCTCTTTTACCATTTTCTATTATATTAAACAAGTAATTAATAAAGTACAAAAGATTTGCTCTGGCACGCGGTTTAATATTTTTTCATAAAAATAAGCAAAAAAATATTCCGGTCGAAGAATCACCCTCCCGACACGCGCCTTTGAGTAAATAGCGATGCGACATTTAGCCCTAATATACTATTTCGGATTACCATCTCATACCTACCTACCTTAAATAGAATCTTTAAAAATAAATATGAAATAAAATAAACCTCATAGTATCCGAAATGCGATTCTGATACGGGAGCTGGGTGTGGGCGCCGCGGTCTCAGGGGCGCCGCGGCGCCCCTGAGACCGCTGCGCCCGTGTGCTGTGCACACCCTGCACACCCGCTAGAGACGCCCCTGGGTGTGTCCCGCGGTTTTATCCGCGTAAGCCCCGATCCCATGGGTATTTCAAAAAGCTTTTCTTATCTACATCATATAACGACTTTATATGATGTAGATAAGAAAGGCTTTATGCCTTTCTGCTGCAGCTGAAGTTAGGAAAGTGATAATAAATAACACACTTTCCTAATTTCAGCTCTCTACTATCAACGGGTAGTTAGGTAGTGTGTTAATCCAGTCAGTCACTTCACTCGGGACAAAGCATTTTATAGATAGATTGTGTTAGTGTGCGAAAGTGGGAGCGCCAATCGTCATGGGAGCACTGATTCACACACGCAAACGCCTCATAACTACAATGAAGGCCAAACGTTTTACGTGAAACGGAATACGTGGTTCATTCTTCCTCCAGGGGCCTCTTAACACTGCGATTGCATGTCAATAACTATATTCCACACTACCGCTTTTTAATGCCTATAAAAATATTATTTTGTAGCTAATGCCTGCTGTTTTACCAGTTTAAAGCTGGCTAGATAACAATAATATATTAACCATATCTGGACTTTAAACTAATGCCAAATTCCATCATAATCGGTCTAGTAGTTCTTTTAAGACAAACGGACGTTTAAAAACTAAAGTATCATCCACGCTAAGTAGCTCTAAGGGGTCTTTGAAAAAATGAAAACATTTTTTTTATTGGTAAGACTCCTTAGGACATAAGACTCCTAAGAGTTTAGGGTAAAAACGGGACCCTATTAGAGAGACTCCGCTGTCTGTCTGTCACCAGGCTATATCTCATGAACCGTGATTGCTACACAGTTGAAATTTTAACAGATGATGTAACGTATTTCTGTACCCGCTATAACAATATATACTGGCAACAAAATTGTGATTTTTCAAAGTTAAACGCAACTTAACCGCGATCTAGTAATAAACTGGCGTCAGTGGTAAGATAAAAGGAAGCGTATGTCGTCGTTGCGTAGACGGAATTCGCTTGATCCAGTGTTTATTTTAGGGTTCCGTACCCAATTGTGATAATGGTACGGAACCCTTCCCGCACTTGGCCGGTTTTTATCATTGTCCAAGTTTTCTACCTATACCTACTTAAGTTTTTTATTTTTTACAGGCGATACACAGATGCGGACCGAATGTACCTTTCAAAGAAATTGGCTCGGTGATAGAGAAACATGCGAAAAGTAATGGGTTAACGGTCTTACCTGCATTTATTGGACATGGCATCGGACAATATTTTCATGGGCCTCCAGACATGTATCATACAAGTGAGTAATGTTTGTTAACCCGCTAATTGTACCACTAAAAGACGCAGGTTTCCTCTAAGAGGGGTTAAGCAGTAAGACGCTACGGGAGCTTACTCCGGATTAGCCTCAGACTGGCGAGTCCTAGGCCATGTCGATTTTCTCACGATATTTTCCTTCACCGTAAGAGCGATGGTAAGTGGCGATGACTAACAGCGAACTAGTGGATAGATATCCTGTTCGAATCCCACCCGAACCACGCACCAATGTCTCCTTCTTTATGAACCATTTATGGGCGTTATTAATATATTATCGCTCTTATGGTGAAGGAAAAAATCCTGAGAAAACCCACGGCTTAAAGCCACGCACAAAGGGCAAGTTACAGAGCTAAGTTATAAAACACATTATTACATAAACAAAAATTAACCGCGAATTATAGTAAAGGTACAATGGGCGGGCCTTATTGCAAAAAGCGATCTCTTCTAGGCAACCTTTGCCTTTTCAACCCTTTCAAGGCTAAAAACTATTTAAGAACTTATATTTCAGTAAACGACTAAAGCGATCTCTTCTTTTATCAACGCTCAGGAAAATCTTACCCTCTTAACTTATATTTCAGTAAACGACTATCCTGGAGTAATGAAGCCTGGCATGACGTTCACGATAGAGCCAGTTCTCTCTCACGGCTCCGAATACACTGTGATCCTTGAAGATGGATGGACGGCGGTCACGGAAGACGGGGCGAGGGCGGCTCAGGCTGAACACACGGTCCTCATCACGGATAATGGCGCTGAAATTCTTACTAAATAAAATTCGTTGATCTCTCAACCTTAAGGGGAAAGGACTTACAAACGTAGTAGACTGTTTCCTCCCTGGATAAAGACATTAGAGAAAATATGTTTATGCCATAAAAGTTATATCAGCCATAACCATGCCTCTACGTTTTGATTTTTTTCATATTCTATTTTTAATTAAAAAACGTCGGGGCATGGTCATGGCAGATTATAAGTTTTATGGCATAAACATATTTGCTCTGATTTCTTTATCCAGAGCGGAAACAGTCGACTACGTTTATATGGAGAGCGAGATCGTATCTTCTTAGCAGAAGATATTTTATGACAGCAGAAGGAAGACAAAACAGCCACTTCGGTAAATGAGATAAAACTCAATGGTGCTTTTGACGTTTTAATCGTCATTGACGAACTGCATCTTAGAGCCCGCAGCCATACTCATTTCATTTTTAAGATAGACGTATCAATAATGTCAACGCTGCAGAAGCTTTTTATACTTATTTCGCGTAAAAGGAACATGGAACAGTAATTATGTTTTTAGATGATTTGTACATCGTAAGCAAGTTTTAATCTATGCTATAGCGCTGTAGTTCCCGGGACATTGTCAGACTGCGTAAGCTTGCCCAGCACCTAAACCACCCAAGTCTAGTCTGGTCAGAAAGAACGGGTCAAACAAACAACTTTCCCCTTTAAAATATTAGTAGGAAGTTTAATCTTTTTATTTTTAAAACACCATATTTAAATTCGTGTCAAACCTGGCCGAGTTCACTAGTAGGAGTTAATTGATGTAGTTATGAGCAATTAAGTCATTAAAATGGCGTGACTGTGCCTTTAGGGCGACACGTTATTCGTAATTTATCTTTGCTTTTGATTTTTTAACCGGCAGCACTATTAGTAATTTAACAAATCGCAATCCACGAAGCATTCAAACCGAAAAATCGCATGTACTTAACAAATGTACTTAACTCTCTGTGCCCTTGTTTTCTTCGTAAATTCCTCGTCTAGACCAGTGGTGCGCCAAAAAGAAGTAGTTTTAGATGCGCCTCCTTTTATTTTCATGGCTACAAAAACCTTAGGTAGGTAGGTACCTAATTTTAAAATGAAATGATGTAATTTTCAGTGAGAGCGCAAAAATAATAGTTTCGAAAGAATGTCAAATTTTAGTCAGTTTTGTTAAAACAAGGCGATTGGTTGCATTTCTCTGATCTAGCCTAGAATTTTATTCTAGACTATCAAGACCTAAGTACGTCTTTATTAATATCCCTGTAGGAGGCATAATTCAAGGAGAAAGTATGTGTTTTATGTGGTTGTGTTTTTCTTTAAATATATTTCATTCTCTTGTGTTTGACAAATCTGTAGGTGATTCCAGTTAATGTTTTGTGGTCTCGATATTTGGACAAGCCCCGTGTTCATGAGACTTGTCTTTATGTTATGTAGTGAGAATTGAATAAAAGCCAAAAATCCATGTTTGTTCCTGATTATTACGTACAGTCAGCAAAAACAGTCAAATTTTCAAAATCGTTATTACATCATATTGTAGGGTGTCAAAACAGGACATAGGTACATTCTGAAAATTAAATAGATAATAGAACAGAATGTCTGTCATGTTTTGACATCCCACAATTATGTTGTTTAGCGTTTTTAAAAATCTGAATATTATAATCAAAATCGACTTTTAATGCTGACTCTACAATACTAAGATGTATAGATGTATAGGTAGGTATCATAAATTATTGGTTCTACATTAGTGCTAAGGGTAAACTTATATTTATTAGAAAAATAAACTGAAATCAATGTAGCGTGTAGTGTTTTATTATTTGCTTGATAAACCTTAAAATTAAAACATGTAACTTGGTACATTAAAAGCACAAGCACAATATTTATCACTCATAGTCGTCAGTCGATAGATAAAACTTTAAAGGCTTAAGAGGAAGGTATCGATAATTGCAAGCCGGAGGACATCAGTCGCGATTGACGCAAAATTGATCGTAAAGCCTCTTACCCATTAGGCGACAAATGTCGACACGTGTCTCCGGATACATCGCAACACGTCGCCAGACGTCTTGTCTCCGCCGAACCATGTCTGGCGAGGTCTGGCAACGTCGCGCGAAGTCATGTGTCCGCCGAACCATGTCTGGCGAGGTCTGGCAACGTCGCCCGATGTCTTCGAGGACTCGCGATGCTCGATATTTATCGCCTAATGTGTACGAGGCTTTATGGGGCATTTAAGACCTAAACTGAAAATCCCTGCCGGATTCATCGAATATTTTTTGACGCAGTGTTATTAAATATTTTTGTTTAAATAGCGGTTTCCCACATTTTGGTGTAGTTTGAAGACAAAACCTTTTTATCGTTCGAAGCTATATCTTACACATTTTATACGAAAAAGACCAGTCATAAAATAATCAACAGTTTTTCGATGAAACCGTCCTAGGGATTTTCTTGAAAATGCAAATTGTAGGTTTTAAAATAGGCTCCTATACATTGAGCTTTATCGATGTGTAGTCCAATAGGGTCAATAAAAAATACATGTTTAACTATGCCAGCATTAAAAATATTACCAACTGAATCGAACACGACCTTTTATTAAGATGGCCCTATTAGATAATTCACACGTGTTATCGCGTGAATCGCGGCTGACGGGCCCGGCTCGCTGAAGTGTAGTAACAGGACATTAGGCGTAACCAATGGGACGTCTCACTCCCGGTTATGAAATACTTATCCACCGGAGGAACTATCGGCTAACACATATGTTTTAGCCAATAACCCCCGTGTGTTCCTTCATACATTATTCAGTTTTTGGTCCCATACAATAGCCAGCTACGCCTCGAACGAATTAAATCTAAGTATTAACAGTAAGAAGAAAAAACTTTATGACTAGATTAGAGTAACAGTTTTAGTTTAACTTTTAAATGTATTAGTAGTATAGAGCTTAAGCAAGTTATAACTTTGATTAGATAACTTTAGTTAGTAGGTTTAGTTTTTAGAGGGACACTGAATAAAAATATAGGTACTTAGACAAATTATTATTATAGATTTTTCTTCGGTTTTCGCGATGCTAATACGAAATTAAACTCATTTTCGGGTATACTCGTGAACGCGGAAAGATCTCGAAACGCCAGGCGTTAAAAAAGTTTAAAATGATAAAAGCAACGCGATTAAAACCGAATAATGAGATTAATTTCAAATTATGATTAGGTTAGGTATCAACTCATCCCACATTTACATATAAACTTGAGCCAGCCCCTAGTACACCTATAGATTATTTATCTTACGATGGCAGTTTGGTCTTGGTTATATGAGTAGTTTCCACGCACACACACATTCTTCTTTTTTTCGTATAGTGGTGTGGCTCATCTGGTGTAAAAGTTGTCAGGTCTCCCTAAGGCCTCTAACTTGACCTAACGACTGCTATCTGAGATAAAACAATAATAACAACACACATTCAAATATTTTCTCGTACGTGCGCCAATCGGAGAACAGTCCTAGCTCACACACTAGGAAACAACATGCACGTGAATCAACTTACTCGTACAACGAAGACCACACGGCCATCGTGAAAGAAACTCTCCTACCATGACTTACTGTAACGTTAACAGTTTAACCTTGCGTTCAGCGTGCCCACTTCGCCCCTGTCGCATTGGTTGCAGCTTGTCGGCTGCGCAAGTTAATAATTTGCGTTAGCGACATGGCAACAGTTAACGTTACAGTGTACGTATCTACCTACGTATCAACTCACGGTAGAGCTACAGTATCAATATAATAACTATTACTTACCCGGGGGAGTTAATACCCAATCCAATTTAATCCTGAGATTGACTAGAAAATTGTAACTTACGAACACAGATTGACAACCCTGCAGAAAGTAGGTATATTAAAATATAAAAATAAATGCAAAGGTAATAAATGCATAGATTGGTGTATCAAATTATACTAAGTAATCGTTCTGACTCTGTGCTGTTCCTTAAAGCTAAATGAGATTACAATACGTACCTACGTTAAATTTATTAGAAGACAGATAACATAACAAATCTTTTATTAAAACGGTCAGCAACAAAAGTTTCAGATTTTCAATATCGATATTAGGTACTTACCAACATAATAACTAAGGGATGTTAAAACAGGGTAGACATTCTAAAAATAACTCTCTAATCTTCTCATTTGTTTTCAGAATGTCGTTTCTGTTTTGACACGCCACAATTTATTAGGTATGTACCTACCATTTTGAAAATCTGAATGTATGCTGACTGACTGCCAACAATGTATGTTAACTGTGACATTGGACGTGAATACATTTCATAAAATCTTTCAACGGTGTCTTAATAATATCACACTGGCGGTTTGCAAAACAAAACACAGATCGCCTCCGAGTTCACTCACACTAACACAATGGAAAACACTTTCCGCGGGTCCGTCCCGCCTGTGACCCGCTCGCAAACCGCTAGTGCGATACTGATAGACACTAAATAAAAGCGTCTGTCAATAAAATGTAAAAAAATCGACGTTGGATTTTGTTTTCCCCAAATATCGAGCCAATATATTTATTAACAAATTTATTAGTACCAATTTAGAGCCCTTCTCAAGAATGTAGTTCTCCAGACGCAGCGGTTTAGTCGCCAGACGATGTCATAAAATGCCATTTTATTCGTTTATCTACCTATCATTTTCCTAATAGTAAGCAAAAATAAACAATATTTTGAACTGTTTTCTGTTATGTATGAACCATATTTCTGTTTGATCCGCGGGCCTCGTTTTATGATGACCTCCCTAAGTTATTGGATTTTTTATGAATCTGTCTCACAGAATTAGATCATCAAAAAATATTTATTTAAAATATTTATATCTTATTCTGTGAAATAAAAACACTCGAATAAAATCCAATAACTCAATTACATAGATTGAGATGTTTCGCGAAACATCGGCTTGATATTTTGAATAAACAAAAATCCTACTTATGTAGGTAAGTACCACAGAACACATATTACTTACGTAGTACTTACTTAGGTACTAAATAAATGTAAGAACGTCGTTTTCTTACCAAATAAAAGTTAAGAGAGGCTTTTGATAATCCTGCCTTTTGGAAATTACTGGAGACGGTAGGTATATCTAAACTTAAATACTAATAAAAGATCTTGAATATTTTACGTAATAATAACAAGGATTCGTTGGGACAATCAAAACTATAATATAGTTACTTCATAGTCACAATAAATTGTACTTATAAAGTAGCCCAAGTTGTATCTTTATAGAGATCGCGCACGCTACATAACCAACCCTTATACATTTTAAACAAACACGCAATATTATTATACATCGACTCCCAACAAAAAAAAACAACATTATATTTTCCATTTCTCAGAAATGGACTACTTTGTATAAAACTACACAATAAAATCTTACAATTAATATGAATATTTTAATTTAAGAGTCCCCTTGACGACTGTCAATTAATTTTTAATCTCGAATCGTCAAGAGACACCCAAAATATATATTTTTTCATTTAACATGCTAAGGGTGCTAGGGAAGAATAAAAGTAGTGTATAAAAGTTTGTTACAAAATCTTCAAATAGATATCAACATACAAAAGCTACTTGCAACAATACATAATGTTGCTTTAATTTAAATTTATCACGTAAGGTAACACACAATCCGTAAATAAGGATTACCTCAGTCAAAATGAGAATAAAATATCGAATTCAATACAATAATAGCCATTATACGACATTTTAAACTCAAAAAATGTACGAATATCAAAACACTACTTTATATCCACTCGTTACAAAATTTGAAAGTTAAGCACTAGCCACTCGAATACTTACTTATTTATTATTATATATTAGCCAAACTCGATTTATACCAAATGTACCTACATCATTTTCATTAAAAATCTAAAAAAAAAGTGAACATAACACTACGCGATTTAACCCCCATTATTACTTTAAAGCGTCAATATTTGTTCCCAGCGGGAATCCTCCTATGTTGCAGTCGGATATTCGCCCCACGCGCCATAGAGGTCGTAAATTATAAAAAAATGCTTAAAAGTAATTAAAATACATAATGCATCGGACTAGAAATAATTATTTAAGTGTTTGAGTAGACTAAACGAGCATTTCTACGGTTTTTTGTTAAAAAAGTACATTGATATAAATCGATTTTGCATCACTATATAGAATTCAACTACCTAATGCTTTTTAGCTTATTTTAAAAGGGAATAGAAGTGCTTATTTATATGGTATTTCAATGTAGGTATTTTAGTAATACAATGTTTAGGTACACAACTTTTAAGGCTGAATATCACGCCAAAGATTGCATAGAGCACAAAAACCATTAGAATTGTTTCTCAAGCGGGTAGTTAATACATGAAGTAACGAATGTAAAAATTATTTAAGTGAAAACAAGATTTAAGTAGGTAACTCGAAAACCCCGAAGAATTTTTGTTTTAAAATTAACTTAAGTTTATGGAGGAAAACATTTCAACTACAAACTGTACTGAATTTGCATAGAAATTAGAAACATGTTAGTTGAAAGTTGAAACTCTACGAGAATTCGATGGCGTGGTTCTCGGCCTTAGGAAAATTTATTTTCAAACTTCTATGAAGTTACAGTAAAGTAGAATTAATTTCCACCAAATTCGATTTAAGTATACCTACAAACTAGCTCTGCACTAGTAAAATATAGAAATGGTTCACTTACAAAGATTAAAAACATACAAAAATAAAGTTTTGTTTACAAAAAAATCTACACTTAAATCGAACTTGCCGCAAGGTTTATTAAACAACAAAATGAAATGGCATAATTTAAATAAGTAATTAATAATAATATAATAATAACAGACTGTAAAACTCTACCTAGAATAAATTAATTGAATAGGTGCAATACTGAGATTTATCGTTTGGGTTTGAGACAAAAAAAAATATCATACGAACATACGAACGCTTTTTTAAAAGTTAAAATAAACCAAAGCGTCCAACATTCGTCCCAGTTGCGTGCCGATATTGTTTCACGTAAATACGTGATCCCGCACACGCGACCCAAACGCGTGTTGTTCAAAAAGTTTCAAATTTTAGTAAACAAAAAGTAAAGCGCTATTTACGTTCTCTAATTGCTTTGCCGCAGAGTCTGTCGGGCTAACTCGGGTTGCTCATGAGAATTGAGAGGTGCGGGTTTAAGTCCCGACTTGCTTTGTGTTTTTGTAGATGTCTTTAAGATATTTTTTTTGCAATTGCACGTTGTTAGAATCATCCACTACTATAATTGCGTGCTATCGGATACTCCTGATCTCAGGCAGTACACCAGCTAATAAATCAATGCGTTGATAGGACAAACTCTTACGAATATTTAGTTAAGAGTAGTTTGACAAACTCCACAGGCAAATCAATTGGTAAATAACTTTTGAATCTTCAAACACATCTTGAATGTAAATGTAATCTATTGTCAATTTTATCCATTGCATTAGGTTGAGAGATCACAGATTTTTTTTTCAATAAATTGACAACAGTTAAAACGTAACAGTTACTATAAAATAAACAACAAACATAAATTCGAGGTAAACATAATTCTAACATTTGTCTATCTAAGGTTGTATTTTGTACTACTTATTTATTTTGTAGAAGCGTTGAACAAAATCTGTGAGATTGAACACTTGGCCGGGGCCCAAGCCCATATCCATATTGATGTACTCATCTAAATTATTTGTTGAGCCTGTAATATTCCGAAAAAAAGGAAAAAATAAATACACAACATAGTTTCGTCATACATACATACAATTGTGCGGGAGACATTCCTAATTTGTATGCATGAACTGGCTCTTAAACGAAAGTAAACAGTGCCAAAGCTTAAGATAAGTGGCTTATCTCGCTTATTTTGACCTTGTACGAAGAAAATCTATACTAGCATTATAGACGAGACATTCTGTCTGCTGGGAAAATAGTCTAAATTGTGAATTTTACAGCTGAAAAAATATTTTTAAAAGATTAGAAGTGGTTACTTACTTGATGTGCAAATAGCAGGATATGGTGGTGGTGGTTTAATCCACGAACCATCAGGTCTCTTCATGTGGCGGCGATCGGATGCGAAATGTTGCAGGAATTGTTTTGCAGGCACTACGCGGAAAAACCTAAAATATTACAGGACATTAGAAAAGTTGTGATGAATAAATAGTAATGAAATGCCAACCAAACCAAAACCAAAGTTTTCCACGTGTGAGATTTCTCAACCTTCGTAAAGGGGCATCTTAACAGTACCTAATGAAATCTTTTATATTAATGAAATTATTTTTAAAAACTGTAAGGGGATGGGTTTTCTTCTGAAAAATATAGTAACGGGGCTGCCAAGGTTAGGATAATCATGGCTTAAGCTCCATTGGTACCAACAAAATAAATTGACTTAAAGAGACATACGCAACTTTACTACATCTCTAACCTTCTAACTTCCCGGGCTGGCTTATCACGAATATGCATATTTGGGACGACAATGTCGCGGTGGAACTCAAAGATTTCCACCTAACTTTCGTCCATTAGCTGATTACACCAACAAACCCATTATAAGACAACCTACTGCCATCTTCAGAGCCTGGCTTGTCCACTGCTACAAACCCAATCTCTGGGGGGATGTGAGAGGGACATTCCTACAAAACCAGGCAAGAACAGCTACACTGCCCTTAAATATTTAAGGCCCAGAAGCCTCGCATCCACTCTTCTAAAAACCTTAGAAAGGCTTTATGATAGGCACGTAAAAGATACTGCTTTACTTATTACTACAATCCGCCAAAACCAACACGGTTTGGTCACAGTCTTGGTAAATCAACGTAACCTCCTTACACAATGTTGTAAGCAGGAGGGTTACTGCGGTTCGTTTCGATACGACAACGATACTGTCATAACGATGGTTCTACTGTCACATTCTGGTGACAGCAGAATCATCGTATGACAGTATCGATGTCGTATCGAAACGAACCGAAGTAACCCTCCAAAATAGATTCGACGACTATAAGTGACAAGCAAACAGCGCAGTGATGTACATTAAAGGCGCATTGAACAGAACTAACTTTAACTGCATCGGCTAGCATTACATCTATGTAATGTTCAGCCAATTCGGGTGTTATTGACTTTATGTCTACATGTCTACATAATGTCAATAACACCCGAATTGGCCGAAAACTAAACATGCTCAGATTCTCGTAGACGAAATCCCAAACATGAGAGCAAAAATTGATACAATCGATTGTCCACAAGGCGGTGTACTACCACCCCTGTGGAACCTGATCGCAAATGACCTTATCTCTCGTATAAACGAACGCGGAGTATACATAATGTATCCTATTATGCTCACGACATAACTCTCCGGGCCAACAAGGCCAGCACCACCTGTAACTCTGTAACATCATGCAACAAGTGATGAAATTAACGGAGAAATGGTGAACAAAATTAGAATTAACTTTTCTTCCTATCTGAGTGATGTTTCCCCGTAGCATCCCTCTCGGGAGCCCTAACCTAACCAATTATCAGTACAGTGTCCTTACTAGGCCTGAGTGAGGTCCTAGGTGTCTCAAACCTTAAACACAGGGGATAATTAGCCCCTTGGATTGGTCTGTCTTCTTGTAAAAGGTTTTAAAATAGTTGTCTGGTGGACATATTATATAAAAATGGAGCATCAGAATTTACGTGAATTTAAGTTATTATTTTGGGAGCTTTAGAGCGGCTGCAAAGCAGTTTTAAACCCTAATCACACTTGGAAAACACAAGACCATAACACTACAATAGATCACGGGACACATCGGCTCTAATGACGGTAATAACGCTGCAGATGAGCTGGCACGGAGGGGTGAGGAAATTACTAATTATGGCCTACAGTACAGTTCCTACAATACACTCATACATTTATTTGAAGGTGACAGGTCTATAATACTTACTTTTTCCTTTGATTTTGACAGTTTATTGTTAACATTTTTGATCTAAGATTCTGAATTGAGTAATAGCTATTTTTGATGTAGATTATATATTCTAACACAATTAATTTCTAAACTAACATTTACCTGTGAAAATCAGATTTCAAAACTTGATCTGTGCGGAACGTCTCTGTGACATATTTATGGAAGAACGTTGGAAACGGTAATTCAGAATCCAAATCATACACCAAGCATGTCTTGCAGTCAATCGAATACAAATATATTACATGATAATCCTGAAAACACAAGAACAATTCATACATAATGCCTAAAAAGTTGAAAGCTATGTACCTACAAAGCTTTCAACTTTTTAGCCTGGTAAATCTATTGTAACGCTTGTAATAGGTAGGTATTGTTATTGGTGTCTAGACATAAATGTGAATTGAATCAAATAGCGCAATGAGTGGCGCAGTGGTAATTAAAAAGAAACATAAACTTTGATAACATAAGTATACATAGCGTGACATAATTTCGGTACACACCCATATAACTAGGCGATCCTCTTCCCGCCCAGCCCTTTGTTTCCATAGAGGTACGGTACGACAAGGATTCGATATAAACACCACGTACGACCTATCCAACTCCTCCGGGACCCTCAAAGACACATCTTGACATAGCTTCCAGACATTTTCCTCGCTGAAGCAAAACAAAGGGACGTTAATCAATCAGTTCGATTTTAACGTAAATTATCAAAGGAAACTTGAACTTGCCAATAACAAGACACATGTGAGCACTCTTCACGTTTAGGGAATAAGGGTTTCATGGATTTATTATCACTTTTTTTATTATTTTCGTTGCTGGTCAAATGAACTTGTGCATTGACCGACATTTTGACAGATAGTAACAAAGCGAGCGACTGACAGCTGGTGGAACGACTGACGGAAGGATGACAGTGACATTTTTAGAACTGCCATGCCATTACCAAAAATAGCCAAGCAAACAAAACAAATAGCAAGCAGGAAACGAATGAAACAACAAGCTATTAGTCTATGGTCAGGAATGATTCATTTTCCAAAGACAAAAGACTTTGTAGTGATGTTGCTTCGTCGATACTTCTAGATTTTATCGATACTTTTACTAGGCGGTTGCGTTAGGGCGTAAACAGAAAGAATGCTTGTCTCCTCCACTCCAGTGCCGATCTAGCAACGCTTATCGTTGCCGATTGGCTTAGATAACAGCTACACAAAGAAAGCGGGTACATGCAGAAGCTGACTGGCAAAATGTCAGTAGGTATCTACGTATCCATCTTTAATATTCAAAGGAAAAACATTGGCTTTAGACAACAAATGGCGGCCTACCAGCGCTTGTCGGGACTTGGGGTTGGAACTTGTCGGCAACGTTCGGCGCTTATCGGCGCTGATTGGTGACAAAGTAGGTATATAGATGTCGCATTCGATACCAGCTGCTAACCTTAATCAAACAGTACAAGGTCGAATTGTAGGTGCGATTTGTAGAACCTACATGTGGGGCCAATTTGAGAGAGCTAAGTGTTAAACTTAAAAATAAACCAAGACAGAGAGAGTAAAGTCAAATTGAAATAGTAATTTACGACACCAAGGTAGTGTTTCAGATTCAAAGTGTTTTACAAATCTACTAATCTGGTAGATTAATTTTATTTTTAATCTATTTCACAAACGAAAAACAAAAATTAATTATTTGTTTTTCTGGAAACATTACTTAAAACGGGTTACTTAAAAAAACAAAAGATAATAAAATTATGAACATCCGTTCAATCATCGTTTGAAACAAGTGACAAAATTGTAGATTTTTCTAAATTGTCGATAACGAAACAAAATTAATTCATTACCCACATCACTCACTATTCCACTGCATCATTTTGTTTGTGGTTGTGGTGGCCAGCTGGGTCGGGCTTTTAGCAAAAAACTCTCCACTCTAATTTTAAGTTTATGTTGTTTCAAAAGTTATTTTCATATTGATAAAAGTAAGGGCGGTGCGTTGTCCTAGGTTTCGGCCGGACTAGCGTATCGTCCGGGCTTCGTTTTTTTCTATAAATTGTTATAATTAGGTAACAGTAAATTGCACCTGAATAGTGAAGAACATTACCAACGTATCCGAAGATGACCCGTAAGTAAAACTTTGTTTTAAATATACGTTACATTATTATTTCCTTGAATTCTCATCGAAAATTACCATAAGTCCATAATAATATAGTCAAATAGTATATGATAATTTCTTTCACTCCATTTTTGTGATAGAGAGTTCTAGATTGAATATGTTGCGTCCAATTGACATGTGACACGCAGTGAAACCAAACCAAATAATACATAATTACTTATCATCATATCTCCATCAAGTTTAGTTTACCATTATCTCAATTCCTGATTGATTCTATGTACTTAGTACTTTGCTAGGTTATGTATTTGTAATTAATTATATACCCACAGGTGGAAACCAGAGAGATTTGGCCCGTGCCAAGAACCAAAAAAAACTGCAAGAACAACAAAAGAAGAAAAATGCTAGCGACAAGAGTGGCATGTCTTTGCAAGAGAGGAAACACAGGTTTGTTATTATCCACCATCTGTTAAATGCACTTAGGTTCTTACTGGGTAATTAACGTCTAGGTTATTAGTACCCCAATTTGACTGAATTTGAGAGAAAAAGCTTCCATAATGTAGACAAATACCGATAGTGTAGAGAGATCTTCTCTTAACTTCATATTTGTGCTAGAGTCTAAACAAAGTTACATATGTACAGTCAGCAAATAATTTTAAGTAAATGTTGATTATGTATAAAATACTTTGTTCTGACCGACAGACTAATGGCTCAATGCACAGACTCAACTGCTGTTAATAAAGACCTGAAATTTGAGGAGTGTGTTCTTTATAATTGATGTAGGCATCCAAGAAGAAAGGGTAGTTTCCAAATCCGTACTGGATCGGAACTTACGCGGTGGGACACAGCTAGTTCTGCATAAAATCACTAGAGCTTCCGAAGTGTAAGTTGGTTAATTTTGAATAACAATGAATATGCACCTGGTAACCTAAGTTTAACTAAGCTTAGTAAACTAATCTAAGTTTACTTTAAACTTGGGAATCTTAGCAACCTAACATACTGTACATACTGTAATGGAGACATATAACTTGAGTCTGCCTAACTAGTGAAAAAGATAACCTACTAATTCTTGATTAATTTAATCAGTGACATTTTTTATAGGGATGCTGAATTAATGCGAGAAAAACAAAGGAAAAAGGAGGAGCAGGCATCAGGCGAAAACCCAAAACAAGCCGATAACTAACTGCCTGACAGTATTCAAATTGCTCCACAGAATGAACGATCAAAAACGATTGAGCTTGTATATCAAAAAGCTGGTGTGACATTGATTGATAACCAATTGTATGAATTAGTGTTATGATAATCGTTTAGTTCTTCACATAAAGCCTTATTTAACAACCAGATGTTTTCTTTAATGATATTAAATAACATAGGAAAGAGATTATAGCGGACTGCAATGATCTGAACGACAATTTTGTGTAAGTCTAGGCTGTCGCAATAGCATTTATACAAATCTTAATGTTAATTTGACTGATAGGTTTGTATTACTTACTCTATTTCAAATATCCTTTCTTTTGTAAAATAAAATTTAAAAGTACAAAAAATATTTGTAGTGTTTGTTTCATTTTTGTAAATAACAACTTGTTAAATAGTCAATTGAGGCACTGTATGAGAAAAAACTGTTTGAATTTGTACATATTCATACACAACAAAAAAAGCTGACTTGTAGAAATCAAAATGTCTATTCATTAATATGACCTTCATATGTGCCTTCACTTTTTTAGATGCTCAGTCTTGCAATGGTTCTCTACATGTCATATTATATTTTTTTATAACACATTTGCTCGTAAAGGGCCTCTTATTTCACCAATTTCAATATCGTAATGTATGTCATTACGTACTTGTGCGTAATCGTAAAGTAAAACGCACGAGTTTCTTTCTAATAAGGTAACACGTACGGTTTATCATGCTCCGTCTAAAACCAACGGTACTTTTTTAAATCTTAAGAAAAAAAAAGCAAAGAAAGCAAATCAAAAAGTTTTTATGTCAGAAAAGTGGTCAATATTTTATGAATAAAATTAACTTTGGGAGATAAAATATAAAAAATAAACATTTAATTCTTTAATTTAATTCATTTTGACAGTAAATTACATCTGTAACAGAAACAAAAAAATATTAATTTACTTTATTAGTAATACTGGCTGTTTTTGTACCGTTGCCTTAAAAAAAAAAGCACTGATGCCCGCGCATCGCTAATTTGTTCGTTTAAGAAAGTCCGAGTTTTATTTATTTCCTCGCAAATGTGTTATAAAACGTCGTATGACATACGTGCGCTTTGATAATTACAGCCTCTGCTTTCTTGTAGCCCTCGCCTACGGCTCGGGCTAGCAATATCGCCTCGGCTGTAATTTTCAACTTACCGCACTTATATCATAATGTACTATTATAATGTTGGTGATAAATTAAAAACGTATCATTTTCACAGCTTTGTAATTATAATTAATGATTGCAGTTAGTATACCAACATAGGTATTTATTTATGACTCTTTAAAATAATTTCAATCAATGACCTCTGTGGGCCGTCGGGCCAACAATTGGCTGCGACGCAGTAGGTCGCAGGTTCGATTTTTGACGGGGACAAGTATTAACCTATGCCTGCCTCACATAAATCTTGTTTTTTGTCTACGGGTCTACACGCCATTTATGTATTTACAGTAGGTAACGCAAGCTTAGTAGCATATAGTTCGCGTCCTGTAAAAAGAACACTGACTTCGCGCCTTGGAAGTGTGCGTTCTTATTACGTGAAGCGAACTATAACTTAAGGCCAGATGGTGCAGTGTGATGTTCACACAAATTATTTTATTTTTATTGTACTTAAGTAGGAAGGTAAGGTAATCAAATACTGAAACTTCTCAAATAAGTATTCATTTTTATTTCTATTAGGTACATTATTCATATTCAGAAAGGCTTAATTTTAATTGTACAATGGTTATCAAATTCATCTAACCCTCAGGATGTACCTCCTACCCACGTATAATAGTGCCACTGAACAGTAAACCGCCTCGCCTGTGCCACTATTAGGTATACCTTAGTATGAGTGGAGGACTCGGGTACTTCTAATAAAATTTACGTACCTAGGTATGTATTGTGAACATTTTATGCATAAGTAGTTGAAGCCTCGTATCACGTCCGCTAGAGGCGCCTTTAACCTTTTTATTGTTATTTTGATGTTTACGCAGACGTGATAGTTAGCGTTTGCTATAGACTAGATCTTTTGAGCTCAAAATATTTTTTATTATTATGCAAACCTCATATTTTTTATTTAGAAATACATACATGGCGCCTGCCGCCTACATAGGACCGAATGGCCTGCGGTTAAAAAGATTTCACTCAGGTTTGTAAAAACAATTATTGCAACCAGTAATTACTTACCAATGAGAGATGTAGAAAATAAAAAGAAAACCAGAGGATAGTCTTATCAAAGTTCCCGGTCTCACCCACACCCACAATATTTGTTTGACAAGCACATCATTACCAAATGTAATAAGTAGGTAGTTCATTAGTTAAGTACATTTAAAATTATGCCATAGTTAGGCTTGTATATCCATACAATTAAAATATAAGTTTTGATCAACAACTAGGTAAGTAGTCAGATCAACAAAGTGCATTTATAAAAAAAGCTACAAGCATTCAATACTCAAAATTGCTACACTCAATAATATCAGAAAATTGCGAAATCTTCGAACTAAAGCTCGGAACACACACTTGTGTAAGTCTAGGATGCAAAGGAAACATACTCAATATGCGAGCTTAATTAACTGAGGGGGATTTATGAAGGGGTAAGGGGGAACCCTTGACCATTTTCCATCACTTGCAGATCGATGATAGTCACTTATTGAGTATTTTGGCTTTGTTACTGTGACTATGTAGTATGGAGGCTATCACGGCCGGTCCAATGTGATATGGGAGTCTAAAAAGGTAGTTTAGGAGATTCTGCAAGCAATTCTGCTTTATGTAGTTACTGTCTACTGTCACAATAACTATGCACCTGTCACAGTCACGTGCGCAAAGTGCGTAAAATGTTAGACTCTGAACTATGACTCGGATCTGATATTTATTTTCTAAATCGGTTCAACAATTTTGTGAAATTTTGCAGTTTCGCTAAAGCTTTTGGAGCGATACAAACTTCTTGCAAAATAGCACACTTTTTTTTTTCAAAAAAAAAAAACAAATCGTGAGGCATTTTAGTTGCGGAATACGTACGTGGAATAAGATCCGAGAGTGCGAACCAGGTGCACAATTATTATTATTGTTTGCAGAATCTGCTAAACGGTAGTTTTAGCCACCCATTTTGGACAGTTCCCGGTACGTGTGTCCTGGAGCTTTAAGTAAATAATGAAATACACACACACACAACACTTAAAACTAAGAAAATAAAATATACAAAAACTGTGCTTCTGTTAACATAAAATAAAATCTTAAAGTTAAAATCACATTTCAACTTTGTAGGTAAGTAATAAAAATACTAGAAATTGTAGTTACAAATTGGTATTCTAGCCTTGCTAGGAAGGACCTGGAATTGCTATGGTTTGGGCAATGGAGGCAAGTATGAAGAAATTTTTAAAAAATAGCATTGAGATATTATGTACTAGACTACTAGTATTTATAGGTGATGTCTCTAACACATTTCATGTTCCTTTTAGAGCTGCAACGCTGACAATATTGTTACAGGAGAGGACGTCAAAACCTTTGAACCGATTGCAATGCAACTCGATAGCTAGCTGGAGACCTGGTGCCTTATTTTGTAACTTTGTTGCTAACAAATCTCGATTGAAACAATTGAAATTGTTGATTACAATTCATTTTTCACGTCATTGAGTCGCCGACAAATCACCATTGCAATGAAAACTGGCGACTATAACTATCAAATTGTATATCCTTAAACGCAAAAACCAACAATTTCCATTGTTTCAATCGAGATTTGTTAGCAACAGAATTACGTAATCAGGGGCTTGGAATAACACATGCTACTTTTTATCCCGATATTACCATGGTATAGGTACTTAGGCGGGTGAAACCGCGATGCGCTGCTAGTTGTACAATATGTGCCTTGATTACGATCACCTATACCTACTAGCCTCGTTTTGCCCAATCCAAATGTAAAAAACCCTAAAAAGTAATCATATAAGGGTTCCTTGTTTATCTTTTGAGGTACGGAACCCTAGAAATTAACTAGTAATATATATTGAAGCTAAGCATGTCCGTTGAGTAGAGTTTTCTTCTCAAACTCCTCTCTCTGTTTGTATAGTTCATCTACCAACTCCTTTATGAATGGATGTTTGAACTTGCCCTCTGTCGCCGTGAAAAACTCCTCCAATTTCTTTGGTTTCTTCTCTCGCTTCTCGTATTCAAACGCTTGCAGTATCATGTCGTAACGGTCTAAATCTTTGGCGAAATTAGCTTCTGGACTGCTTTGGTTTTCATATTCCTGGAAGTATGTTTTGTTTAAGAAAGGATTATCCACATAAAAGTAGTTGACATTAGAGAAATCAGAGCAAATATGTGTACGCCATTAGACTTTACCTACTCGTTATCCACACCAATGTAATCGGATATGTTTTTGTCATAAAACCTAATCTGCCGTGATCATGGCCCTATGTTTTGTAACATTAAGAGAATAGTCTCCATTCTCTTTCTCCATACAAACATAGTTTAAATTTTCCTCCCTGGATAAAGACATTAGAGCAAATATGTTTATGCCATAAAACGTATATCTGTCATGACTACCTATGCATCTACCTTTTTATTTTTTTCATTTTATTATTTTTAATTAGAAAAAAAAAAGGTGCATTGTCATGACAGATATAGGTTTTATGGCATTTACATATTTGCTCTAATGTCTTTATCCAGGGAGGAAAATTTAAACTACGTTTGTACAGAGAAAGAGAATGGAGAATATCCTCTTAAGAAAAAATAGAATATAAAAAAAACAACATTTGAGGATGGTCATGCTAACTGATATTATTTAGGTTTTATGGCGTAACCAGTCAGTTCTCTAATATCTTTATCCAGGGAGGAAACAGTAGACTATGTTTGTATGGACAACAAGTACGTATCCTTCCCTCTGAAGATATTATGATTAACTTACATGATACAATTGATACATCCTATCGCCTGCAATACCGGTGAGCTCTGCGATCTTCTTCATAGCCTCGTCTTCTTGCCGATGCTTCTCTTCGACGGAGACTCCACAATGAGGAGTGATGTCCCCAACTATGCACTCAGCTAGATCATGGACCAAAGCTGGAATCATAGTCATGTTTTTAATTAGAATATAGTCTGGCCTTAAGTACCCGAATGTTTAAAACGGGACCTTAGCTCCACAGTCAATCTTTCTATGTGTCTGTCACCAGGCTGTATCTCATGAACCGTCATAGCTAGACAGTTTAAATTTTCACAGACGATGTATTTCTGTTGCCAAATAATAACATATATAACAAATATAAAAAACAGAATAAAATTAATATGGGGGGCTGTGAACCCAATACAACAAAAATATTGTTTTAAATAACGGGGTATTTCCATGTTTTAATTTAATTGGTAACAAAATAAATATTACCACAAAGAACACAAATGTGTTCTTTTGTGATAAGGGTATGGAATCCTTGGTGCGCCGCGAGTCAGACTCGCACTTGTTAATTTTATTTCATCTAGCCTAGTAAATTTATATCTTTACCAATGCTCATGTAATAATAAATGAATACAGCTCGAGTTTATACCCAGAGCTATTTATTTAATGCATAGGTATTATGAAGTACATTAAGTTTGAGTCTATAAAGACTGAGTTATAATATCAACTAGAGAAATAATACAGGCGCCAAAGTCAAATAAGTATATTTATTCTTTAAGAACAATGTAAGAATTACATGATCATTTAGAAATGTCGAGATTTGACTGTGAAGAAAGCACCGCACTAGTGTATCTCGCGTTTTACATTTGGTAATTATGTAAATAAAACAAACTATATGGGTAGGTAGATATTTGTAACAGATGATGATATTTACCTATCTGAAGGCACTTGAATCGGTCCAATTTTGTTGGATTATTTTCTTCTGTGAGCAGGAAGGTCATCATACCCATTCTGTACATGTGTCCCGCAATAGTTTCACAGTCATCAATATCACAGAGCACCCAGCCGGTTCTTTTAACATGCTGAAAGGATAAAAAATAGTTGTACAGCCGAATATAAAAATGCTACCCAATATTTGGAGGCTGCTTTAGAAAAAGGTGCATTAGGTGCCCAACACATTATGTGGGGAATGCACTGTAAACCATTCTTGAGGGAGAGCGGCCCGGTGTGTTGGGCTTTCTGCTATAGTTCCAACTAAACTCCAGTGTCTCTAAAAATTGGCGTTTCAGCTAGGTGTATATGTAGCATAATTTATTCTGTGATTTCAGTATTCAGCCCATTTTTTTTGTTATCTAATATCCAAGGATTTCATTTCAGAAGTGAATGGTGAAAGTATTCTTTACACTGCACAAGTTTATCAAGCTAGTTATCAATAATTTATCATTAATCAATAAATAATGCAATTGTGCACTGTGACCACTGATTAGGTCTATAAATAAACATAATGAAATTATCACGTTTCACGTTGCACATAGCTTATCTAGTCAAACTAAGAAATATTTTTTTATATCTAATGAATAATATTCCATGAGTATATAAAAATAAGATTGTAGATTAAGCTGGTTGAGCTTAATTTTTGACCAACTAATATTTCTATTTTTATTTTTTTGCGGACATTACCTGCATGATTTGTTTGAATTGTATTTTGGTATTTAGCTATGTATTTGCTGACATTATCCAATTTTATTTAGTTTCGATGGTTAATTTTGTGTATGTATGAATTTTATTGACATGTAAGTAAATTGACTAATTTGTTTTCAGAACATGCTTTCATATGCCGAACTGGCCAATATAGAGGAACTGATATCTATTGTTGATCTACCACCACCTGTACCTATATTATAAATAAATTATTGAATTGAATTGAGTTATTATTTTTCAATTTTTTCAGCATAAGTAAATACTTGTTCCCAGCAGGAATCGAAACCACAACTTTGTATGTTAAAGCATAGTGTTTGCCTTAAAAACCCAAAGGATGTTAAAAGTGTCACATGGATACATTGTTTGTTTGTTAGCTTTATCCATAGTTCAGATAAAAAAGAATCACATTAAGTACCTACTTGGAAATGAGAATCAACGCATCAACTCTATTATAATGGAGATACTATTACAATGTTACAATTGATGACCTTGATTGTTATAATGTAAGTCGTCATTACATACAGGACAAAAGGTATTGAATATAATTAATTGGATTTTTCTTTTTGTTATCACAATGTTAGATTGAAACTAATCTCATGGTTATGGGAAGACTGAGTTTACCTGTGCTCAAGAGGTGCAAAGACCTTGAAACATAGGGTGTTGATAAAATGCTCAATGTAATATAAGCAATACAATTAAAACTGAAAAATGAAATTAGTTTAATTAAATAATAATTGATTAGAAAGTGTGATCTTTGTGCAGTAAGAATTTTTAAACTTGTTTCTGCTTTCCCTGCATGAATAATCAATCACAGAGACGTTTTACAACCTAATGTAAGAAATTCATTCTGTTCCACGACTATGCATTATTTTCAGAGACCATTATTATTTGTTTAGCATTAAAATTAACAACTAGGTAAAATAGTGAGAATATCCAGTAGTTTAGAAATCTAATTAGGATAGCTATAACTATTCATATTTTCCGTTTGCAGTTACTTTAACTAAACAATCTTCAAAAATAAGATGTTAAGATAGATAGATCAGCTGTTTTTAGGGTTCCGTAGCCAAAGGGTAAAAACGGGACCCTATTACTGAGACTTCGCTGTCTGTTTGTCTGTCCGTCCGTCCGTCTGTCACCAGGCTGTATCTCATGAACCGTAATAGCTAGTTTTATTTTAATCTTTCGCAGTTCAAATGAGGAATGACGATGCAAAACTTTTTGTGCGGGTCTCGGGGACCTCTACCATTAGGTGAGTATCTTTTAAATAAGACATTTTATTGACTTACCTTCAGCCTTCCGACTAGTTCTAAAAACTCGAGAACCTTAGCTTGTGCTTGTGCCATTTTTCAGGGATTGTACGAATAATTTGAACGTAATAGATATAAGTATAACGCAGCTGTGCTTGTACCGGTGTGATTTACAAATATTTTATTTAGTCGATAATTAAGAAATCATGAAAAGAAATTCCAACTGCAACAAACGAGGGCCCAGGAAAAAAACGAACTGTCAACTGACGACTAAAATTAAATGTTGCCTGTTTGACTTAGATAAAAAGTAAAATTAAGCTTTAATAATACAAATACCTATGACAATGGTGTCAATTCGAGCAAGCCAAATTCCGACATAACTTAACTTAAAATTAGTTATGACGTGTCAAATTACAGATTGCTATTCAGAAAACGCCGACTTAACTTATTATGACAGGACTAAACCAAAATAAGTTAGGTCGAACTAAATTAGGTTAGAAAACGTTTTTAGCTATTCGAAACGGCCACAAAACTGTCAAAATAGTAAACGTCGAACTAAAATTAAGTCGCGACTAATTTTGTGTGGACTAAAATTGGTCGTTGAAGTAAATAACAACATTTATCGAATAAATAACGTTACGATTGATAAATTTGTAATTTTGGCTGTAGTACGGGCTGAAAGGTGTTCTGAGTGCCGGCCTTTATGGACAGATTTAGTGAAAACCCTCAGAAAAACGTGTTTTGTTAAATGTTTTTGTTTAATTTTATTGCAAAAGCAATGACGAAGGGCTTAGATTAAAACGATTAAGAGACTGTTCCAATCCATTCGTATTGCCGGATAACAAATTTAAAAAACTGTTTTGTATACCTACCAAATGACTACGACCTGCTGGACTTTCACAAACTACTCAGTCGTGACACCAATGATCGTTTCAGAGGTCACCACCTCAAATTACGCACCACCTTCTCGAACAACAACCCTCACGAACATTTCTTCAGCAACAGAGTGGTCAGAGCGTGGAACAAGCTACCAAAGGACATCATCTCGGCACAGTATCAGCCAGTTCAAGAACAAACTTGACAAATACTTAGCCAATACAGAAACAGACTAAGAATAGCTGGATACAGGCATCTATCAATTGTATCAACTGCCTGCCTGATAAGTAAATAATAATAAAATACCTGTGGCAATATGCCTATTTGCACATACTAGGAGGCAACAATTATTTTCAATAAAAGTCATTTTATATCATTTACAAGTTTTATTCAAAATATATACTAGGTAGGTAGTTAAAAAAGAATTTGATTCAGATTTGGCTAGAATTGTCTATACAGTTAAACCAGTTAGGAGTTTACTGTGCCTCTTCAACAAAAATTTCCTCAACTGTGTCTTCCCTCATCGCTTCAGCTAAAACTTGAGCTGCCCGCACCTTAGCACAGGCATTTTCTCTTAATGGCAGTGCAATATCTGCTCAGCTCAGCAGCCTAATATTTTCATTTAATGCTGCTGTCAGGCTATCGACAACAGGCGGTCTTGGTGGTCTTGGGGCTTGCACCCGCTCAGGCCGGCATATACGGGGGCGGTTGGGCAGCTCAGGTTGTTGTGGCGGTGATTGATGAACTCATTGAGGATCTTCTAGCTGTGCAGGCACAGCAGGAGGAACTTCAGCAACAGCAGCAGCAATATGTTCCATTTGGGGTCTGAAATTAACAATAAATAATTTAAGATATACAGCAAAAATATTTAATTATATGTATCACTTGGTTTTTAAAGGAAAACTTACCTGCTCTACAGTCGCAAAACCATACACAGAGGCAGGTCCTACAATTTCCAATATTTTATTGTCCAGATCTGTTAAATCTGGACCTGGAGGACCTCCTCCAGTTCCGCTGATGGAGCCCATACTTTTTGAGCTTTTGTTTTTGTTTTGTTGCGCCAGACATCCCAATTCTAAAAATAAAAGAGGAAATACATTTCATACATAGTTAATTACGAAGTACTTGTAATGACAAACATTGAGCCGAGTAATAATTGGTATTTGGTTTCTTGGTAAAACTGGTACTCGGACAACTTTAATCTTTACATAGTCTAAAACAAAGTGACTTCCCTCTCTGTCGTGTCTGTTTGTATTTTGTATGTACGCTTAGATCTTTAAAACTATGCAGAGCTAGTAATTAGCTGGGCATTTTCACTTTTGGGTGCCACCCCCACTTTTACGCTGTCCCACGTTTTTAAAAATTTATTGCATATTAATAATAATGAGTGTTATTATAATAAGTATATCAATCGATGCAGAGTAAATTAAACTATGTGTCTGAGCATCAATTTTTATGTAATTAAGATTAATTAATTCAATTATGGTTAATTTAAATACTCAGGGGAGCCGTTTCTGACTTGTCCCAGTCCTTGTCAGCTTCAAAGTATTGAACTTACTGGTAAAATTTCCTACAAAAACATAATCAAGTTTTGGTTACCATGATAGTGGATCTATTCTTCCGTCACATTTATCTAAAACTGTAAATGCAATTGTAATATTACAGTGGAAAAATACATTTATGTAAAGTCCTCAAAACTCGGTGTCATCTGACATGTCAGCAAAGTGACGGGTCTAAAGGGATATTCCGTTTTATTTAAAGCCGTTTTATTTTTAAAAAATAGTGACACTAACCACAAGGGATCATTTTAGCTTAGCGAAATCAGTCAGTCTGTTCAATCCGCGGAAAAAAGAGGGTGTCTTGCTGGTGTTGGCGGTTGGTCACGATTTGGTAGGTCAGATTTGAAGCCTTTTTCTTAATTATTATATTTGTCTCACATTATCCAACTATTTACTATCTGTTTTTGGTGTTATTTAGCGAGTGTTTTTAGGAGTTCATTTAAAAAAATGTCATTCAATTAGGTTAGAATGCATTTTTCTCATTAGCTACGTGTATAATGTGACGGTCAGTTCAGTGACGTTTTATGCCGTCACATATAGGGCGGACCACCAAAGTCACCAAACTGACTCATAAGGCTAGGTGTACATACATGTACTCAATTAAATGAAATTTAAGAAATACTTCTTAAATTTCATTTAAATTATAATTTATTTAATTAGCCATACATTTTTGTTTTTTTTGCCAATTATTGTGCCATTATAGTTAAGCTATAAGTTAGTTTAAGTAAAAATAATAGATAACTTTCTATTACCTATTCGCATGTTTGACATATTTGCTTTAATTAATAAAATTAATATTATTAATACCATACTTCAAATTATGTGATTAAATGTTACTATGAAAAAACATCGACTTTTAGTTCTAATTTAGTATTGTACATCATGTAGCCTCACCCTAAGGATTTTAGGTGTGTCAGTTTGGTGACTGTCCCAATTTTTATGTGGTTTATTTTACTTTTATCAGTTTTGTTTTGAAGTTTGCATAATATATATTTTTCTTTTATTGTTTCAAATAATTTATTTTACCTATGCAGCTTATAAATTAAGAAATAGGTCACTAGACTTATAAATTAAAAAGAAAATTATGATTGCAATGGAGTCACTCGTCACCAAACCGAATTTAAATCTTAATTTTAAGAAATTTAAAATAAGTAACTCATTAGTGTGTATTGTTTTTTGATAAATTTAATTAATCTGCATTAATTAAAGGTAACAATTACGTTTAAAACCCTTTGTTTTAAATGTTACAGTCGTTTTTCAATGTCACCAAACTGACCGTTATTTTTCTATAGTGTCCACTTAAAAATTAATTTTTACATAGAAATTAAGGTATTTGTAGGAAACAAAATATATTTTTTAGTTCAAAAAACATACGAAAATATTTTGAAAGAATTTAATAAACTCAAAACTCATGTCTATAAAACCTCCATAATTTACGTATGGTGGCACTCAAAAGTAAATATGCCCTTCTATTACTATTATAAAGCGGAAGAGTTTGTTTTTTTGTTTGTTTGTTTGAACGTGCTAATCTCAAGACCAGCGGTTGCTGGTCCAATTTGAAAAATTCTTTCAGTGTTGGATAGTCCATTTATTGAGGAAGGCTATAGGCTACATTTGATCCCGATAGTCCCACGGGATCGGGACTTACGCGGGTGAAACCGCGGGACGCAGCTAGTTGATTCCATAAACTATGACTTGAAAGTTGAAAAATATATCATAGCAAAAATGTTTTTTCACAGAACCTCATGGTTTAAAATTGCATTTTATGCAATACCTACTATACTACCTACCCTACCTACCCTCTGTGTGGACCTATTTGCGTCGGTAAGGCTTAAATTTACTAGACTTAATCCATTTAACATATTTAGACTAATGAATAGAAAGCTTAGGAGATTTTTTAGTTTGGTTGAACGCGCTAATCTCAGGAACTTACTGGTCCGAATTGAAAATATATTTTTGTGTTTGATAGTCCACATATCGAGGAAGATTAAAGGCTAGTAATGATCCTGATATTCTCGCGGAATCGGGACCTGGGCGGGTAAAGCCGCAGGCACTAGTATCGGTAGATAAATAAATCTAATTCCTCTTACGCTATCGAAATAGCAATTAGCATAGGTAAATTGCGTCAGAAATAAGACCTACCTTTTGCCAACTGAGCATGAAGCCTCTCCACTCCACAAGCAGTTCCTTTTGCTGCGTTCGTTAGGTCTTATATACATTTTCCGACACAAAAATACAACAAAACTGATTCAGACGAATTACAAACTACAAAAAGTAAACAAATAATCATAGAGAAATCTAGACGAATAAAGTACTACCAACCTCACAGCATAAACCATTCGTTCTCATTTTTTTATCTGTGAATCCAATTTAGTCCGTGTTTAGTCCTGTCATTTTCAAATTCTAAGTTTAGTTTGTGGACAAAACCGAATAGCATACAAACTTAACTTAACTAAAATAAGTCTGTTTTTGGTTAGGTTAAGTTTTAGTCGGTGGTTTGCTCGAATTGACCCCAATATATGTAGCGTTTATTTCGAAGAAGTTTAATCGTCCTTACTGAGGCGTCCTTTGCTGAGTGTGTGTCAGAATGGCTGGTTGTCTGTGGCTTTGATCTATGAGAGTTGATTCAAAAATTGCTACATAATTGCTTATATTTGCTACATATAATAAAAAATTGCTACATAGTATATATATCTAGAAATCAAATATTTTTTTTGACCAGCCATTCTGACACACACCTTTGCTGAGGGTAAATTCACTACCTAGGATTCATTTGTTAAAAACGTGAAACAAAGTTTCTACTCTTATATTAAAGTTATGTAATTACTAATTATGTAATAATAACCGAATCTGTAGATGCGCTTAAAGTTTTAATAAATGTAGGAACTTCAAATACTGGCAGCATTACGATGTTCTTTTTATTGACAGTGACATTTAAATTGTTTTAACATTGACAGTGACGTAGAATGTTTTTTTGCCATTGATTATCTATCACAAAACAATGAAAACGGAAGAGTTCAGTGGCATTTTTGGCGGGAAAAAGTTATTCGACAAAAAAAAATGTGCTGGCTGACTACAAACCTTGTTAAGAAAAGATTATTATTTTTTCTCTACCTGGCGGCGATATTATTGGGAATCCTCCTTTTAAGATAATATGGAACCCTAAAATTACCACTTTTAGTACTTATAGGTAGCCACCACACAGCATAAAATATAGCTAAAGATACCTACTTGAATCTAGTGGGTACTACTCCTAGGCCTCCTACCTAACCCTAACCCTCCCCCCCCCACCGTTTAATCAAAATTAATATAATCCAATAATTTGTCGCTAGGTATGGTAGGTGTACCCAAAAGGCTGGCTGCATTGCCTCTTTGTACCTATAGCAATACATATTCGTTGGCCAAAGTAGCAGCCAACCCTTTGGTTATCCGTTTCATTATTATTATAGAAGTACTTAGGTAAGTAGGCATGGGTAGGTATGGTAAGTAGGCAGAGAGTTATTATATCTGCATAAGACACTGATAGAGTTAGGTAAAGTAGGTTTAGGTACTACAGTATGATAGAAATTATTTTCAAGAAGACAACTAAACTTTAGGTACCATGCACCAAAGACGGACATGCAAATTGCAGAATGTAGGTAGGTAGGAACTTACCTGCTTGCATTCAAGTACATAACTTATTAGCAATCAATGTTTTAGGTAAGCATGACTTCATCAATATGATGGGCGGTCAAACCTGCAGCGTCTACTATGAATCGTAATGGACAAAGTACCGCTACGTAATTTCAAATTCAATCCTTGCGTTTCTGCGAACAGTGAAAATGCGGGAGTCCTCCATGACGGTTCTACAATTAGATTTAGCTGCAAAATGAGCGTTCTAACCCGTTTAAAGTTTAACAAAGTTTCGTTCGATGTGTGGAAAGTTGGTTTCATCGTCAGTGAGTCCAGTGTTTGGTGTCTGGAAACGTTTCTGACATGATTCCCTGGTTGCTTGCATTCTGCACAGGTTCGTTACTTTAAGTTAAGTTACGTTTAATAGTGTGGTGTCTAATACCTACATAACTAACTACTCACTTACTTTTAACATAGTTATTAATATACCTACAATAAGGTAGGTACTTAATTACAAACTAAAATGAACTAACTTTTGTTCACCCCATAAACATAAATATTAGGTAATACTTTATATCCACGCATATTAAACTAGACACATAGGTTCATTTACCGAGTGGAGTATGCACAATTCTAAAAACTTAAAAGTATGTTCCTACTTAGTCTGCAGAATTTCAATATCACACCCACGACGACCGGTCTCCTGTCGCGGGAAATATTACAAGTCCTATCTTAATCTAGGTTATTTAGATCTCTATTATTAGCTGCTATCTCCACAAAACATCAGGTAACATAATATTATAACTCAATGACACAAAATCACAATTATTATCTCTTCAAATAAAGTTCTACTTCCTACCTAACCTTTCATGAACATAAATCCTTATCTATTAGTACAAAACTTGGTAGGGCACCAAGTTGATGTATACTTGATGTACTAAAATGTCGTACCTACTTATACTTATTATTATTTTACTTAGTATTACTTTACTTAGTAAATTATGTCTTACGTACTTAGATGTTGCCGAGCCGCCCCAGCAGAGAATAGGGTTACCCCATCTCTTTCCGTGGGTGTCGTAAAAGGCGACTAAGGGATCTGAGGGTTATCAAACCTTAAGTTCTTCCCGCGCGGTGGCGGATAAACTGCTTGATCCCTAAGAGGGTCGGTGTCGGTCAGGCGGCCGGCCGTAAAAGATTGGCAAATCTAACTGCGTCGACCCCAAATGAAAAAAAATCGGGGTGTAGCGGACCTCGGGCTCCCGAGATCCCTCTCGGGAGCCGGGAACATCGCTCGGACGGTATAGGGACTAGGGCCATAACTTCTACTTCTTTTCGTAGCTCACAAGAGTTTTCATAAAGCCCACAATTCATAAGAATTGGATAATAGGATAACTTATTATATTCTTCAACTTGTGAAGGGAAGCTACAAGGAATTGGCTTCGTCGCCCGTGGTAGGTACCTACTGCGGACAGCAGTTAGAAGATTAATATTAATAACCTGTAGGTTATGTTAGTAGCTTGCATGTCTTAACTTTCACAAGGCAAGAAAAGCGAGACACGTTTGCACATTTACATTGAATTGTTGAATGAATTGATAGCTATCTCGAAACCTGTCCTTTTAGGGCTGCGTATATTAGTTAACTACACACTGTGAATCTAATTAGACATATCTTCTATTGAAATGAGAGAAAGTTCCTGGCAAATACTTACCTACTCTGCTATGTAATGTAGGTCGGTACCTATTAAATTAAGGTAATGTTTAATTTTCTTATACTTACACAAGCTGTATCCCGTGGTTTCACCCGAAAAAGTACCCATCCGCGTGATATTAAAAAACCGTCTCTTATCAAAATCGCACCGAATATCAGCTATGATACCTATATATTATTTTTTACTTACTTATGTATTTCGGAAAGAAAAAGATAGAAGTCTTACCCGTAGTATACCCGTTGTCCGGTCACCATAACACAAGCTTAGTAGTTTACAATGGAGTTATATAGATCTGTGTGAAATTCACAAAAATAATATTTATTTTGTACCTACTTAAGAGGAAAATGTAAACTACGTTTGTATGGAGAAAGAGAATGGAGACTCCATTCTCTTTCTCCATGGATAAAGACATTAGAGCAAATATGTTTATGCCATAAAACTTATATCTGTCATGACTAAGTATGCATCTACCTTTTTATTTTTTTCATTTTATTATTTTTTTATTTTTTATTATTATTTTAATTAGAAAAAAAAGGTAGATGCATTGTCCTGACAGATATAGGTTTTATGGCATTAACATATTTGCTCTAATGTCTTTATCCAGGGAGGAAAATGTAAACTACGTTTGTATGGAGAAAGAGAATGGAGACTATGCTCTTAAATATTTTGAGGTTAAAGTTTTATGAAAACTTGATCATCGACCCACCTAGGTAGATTCATTTTTTCATGAATGTTGCTTTTAAAAATTAAAGTAAAATTGAAGAACTAATTTTTAGATTTCGCGTTCGAATTTCCAACAAAAAGATTTCGATTTAAACTCACTTAGTTTCAGAATAGTGTTAGTGGACCACAAATATTTAACTAAATCTGGGGATTGCGGCACCATGGCCCTAAAGTTTCTGTGGCACTCTAATACAAGGTATATCCCAGTTAGGGATAAGGATTATACAAGCCGGGTTCCTACCGCAAAAAAGGAATGAGCTAAAATTACTGAGCGGAGTGGACTCTTTTACAAACTACCTATAGGTTTGCGTTTCCACCAGCGCGAAACACCATCATAGTTTCCGCGAGCGAATACGAAGCTTCCGAACGGAGAGAAATGAGCGAGCTCATTTTTACTCTTTTTGCCTACTTTCTCATTATCCGCTCGTGTCTTTGTTGTTAGAAACTTAATATTATGGATGCAGTTTTGTATTGCAAGGTCATTAATGACTCCGTTCTGCTCGCGGTTGGAACGCGGCTAATAGATATACCTAGATAATGTTCCTAAAGTCCATAAGCCTCTTTACCGAGACAAAATTAGTCAAATGAAGTTAGATTATTGCTTATCATTTAATTACCTAGATATGCGTCTAAAGACGAAAAAATAGACTCGTTTTTCGTTTATCTGTTTTATGGGTTCCGTACTTCAACAGCTAAAAAAAGAACCCTTATAAGGTCGCTTTCTTGTCCGTCTGTTTGTGTACCACCACCGTTTTTCTCAGAAATAGTTGAATCTACAAAATCCCAAAATTTCCTTTGTTTTCAGTGGTGTGCGGGCTGGAATGGGAGGCTCCATCGCCGTACGATCCTGTGTGGCTCGCCAGCGTCCATCAGTATCCACCAGTAGGATCCAATGACACCCGTTTCTGGTGGGGCTGGGTTTATGAACAGGACGTTGAGTTCAGACTCTTTACCAGGTAATGCAAGTGATCAAAATTAGATGTATTCATCATTAATAGGTGAACTACAGGTCGAGCTCGCGTTGTAGATCATTCTAGATTTAAAACAACCTCGACGTTTCGGCAATGGGTTACATCGGCCGTGGTTGCGGCTTAGGTATATAAATGTTTAATTGTAGACTACGTTAGGTATTTGACATTTTTCTTCGAGCAGATGTGTCAAATCGTAATTAACAATAAAAACCGGTCAAGTGCGAGTCGGACTCGCTCACCGATGGTTCCGTATTAGGTAGCATATGTATATTTTAGTAGTTCAGATTGTTTTATCAAAAGTTAAACTAAAAACGAATTAGTACATACTTAGGTATAATGGGCGCCCTTACTCGTTAAAAGCGATGAGGCTGCCCATCTCTTCCAGGCAACCTTCGAACTACCTTTACCTTCGTAGTACTAAGTAGAACACAAGACGTTGTATATACCAAAACTATTTAATTGTAGCCATAGTTATTGTAAGCCATCAATGTAGGTACGGTTAAATTTAGCTCAACACGACATAAAAAACACCGTTCAGTTCCTGTTGGATTTAAACAAAAGAAAATAAACGACACAATCATTAATTTTGTCTGTCTGGTCTTCTTTTGTAGGTACATTTCATTGTTAGACGAGACAGACTTGCTTTTCAAGTTTACATTGTGTGGTATCTAAGTACACCTACCTATATACCTAGGTAAAGCAAATCTTTCAAATAAAAACTGTTAGTTTAAGAGGACAGTCTACATTCTCTTTCTCCATACAAACGTAGTTGACATTTTCCTCCCTGGATAAAGACATCAGAGCAAATATGTTTATGCCATAAAACCTATAGGTATCTGTCATGACAATGCATCTACCTTTTTTTTCTAATTAAAATAATAATAAAAAAAAAATAAAAAAAAAATAAAAAGGTAAGTAGATGCATAGTCATGGCAGATATAAGTTTTATGGCGTAAACATATTTGCTCTAATGTCTTTATCCAGGGAGAAAATGTAAACTACGTTTGTATAGAGAAAGAGAATGGAGACTATCCTCTTAAATACATTATAAGAAATGTTTAGAGCTTAACTTCTAAGGTTAGGTACCTTAATATATGCAAAAGGAATTTCAGTTGTAGACACAGTCTAGTCGGTACCTAGCCTGTAACTTACACGGTTTACTTGTGTAGTGTCTGTGATTAAGTGCACAGGCGTCGCACTTCATTCATAGACATTATTCAATTATCAATTCATTTATTTCCGCGCTACACAGCGTTTGTAAAATGAAGTAACAGTGACTAAAGTTGATCCCGCTTTCATTTATTTTTATACATTTTTCCAAATTTCAGCCCTCTACTGTAATTACTACTTAGCTTAGTATTAGGCTTATGCTAGGTTTAGGCTGTGCGTTGATCAGCCAAAAATCACTATTATTTGTCTTGTAGTGCATAGTTAGGTATGTAAGTAAGTATTAACTTCAGTTTCATTAATAATAAAACAGTTTTTCACCTACGAAAGCTTAAACAAATATAGCTTTTTTTTCATAATAAAAGTTTATTCCGCCATACTTTCGTATGTCGATCCCGTCCAACAGTCGAAAAGCAATTATTTTTGGTATACAGCGTTGTTGAGTACGTGACTCTGTTGGTTATTTCACCTATTCGGCTCAGTGTTTATCGTAATTCTATCGTTTCGAAGCGAAACCGTGTCGTAGGAACATTCCTTAGAATTGGTAACTGGTCCAAGAGTTTAAAAGAATTCTTTGATAGTTGACGATGTGACACTCTTTGGAGCCGGTTTGATGGCGGCCAATAGCATAGAATGGGGTTGAACTTTTAACTGTAATTCTTCTTCTTTTCGTGTAGAGGTGTGGCTCACCTAGTGATAGAGTTTTCAAGGCCTCTAACTTGACCTAACGACTGCTATCCGAGATAACAACGGGGACCAATTGCTTAACGTGCCTTCCGAAGCACGGAGGAGATGAACTGTATGAGGATAGGCCCAAGGCATTTTTTAAACGTTAGCGTATATAAAGTCGAACGTCTTTCGGTGGCTGAGTTAGCTTAGTTCCGCGTAGTCGAGTCAGTTATTCACGCATGTACGTCTAACGCAAACTGCCAGCTATGCTCACTTGTTTTAAAACCTGGCGAGCTAAGCTAGAATTACCTATTTTAGTTTGCGGTGGCTGGTCTTTATAGAATACCTACTAGCTGACCCGGCAAACGTTGTTTTGCCTTATAAATTATAGATTAGCCGATTCTCAGACCTACTGAATACGCATATAAAATTTGGTAAAAACAATGTTATGTACCTATACCTACCTAACTCATATATCAAAGAATGAACCTTGGTTGAAATATTTTAAAGGAAAAATACCACTAAATAACACAACGCTAGGCGTAAGTCGTATATGTCCTCAAGTCTCAGTCTATAACCAAGCGACTATCGTCCACCCAGGTTCGGTAACTCACGCCGTAAACTATGGAAATGCATTATAGAATGCCACTATCACTCACAACTTAGACATATCTGTGGCAAGTTACATACATCAAAGATCGCTCCCTAGTTTGTTAAATTAGCACGAGTTTCTTGGTCGGCGTAGTGTAATTTTTGGAACTATCTTGTCTTGAAAAGATTTGTGAAGCATAGGTCTAAAAGGTATACCTACATATAGGTA
Organism: Idaea biselata; assembly: GCA_958496205.1. Classification (NCBI taxonomy): domain Eukaryota; kingdom Metazoa; phylum Arthropoda; class Insecta; order Lepidoptera; family Geometridae; genus Idaea; species Idaea biselata. The sequence continues at coordinate 27,089,884 of OY292396.1, read as the reverse complement.
TTGCCTGATCTATTTTTTAAATATGTTTTTAAAGAATTTGTACAGCGTTCTTGTTATTGTAACAGGTAATTGCCTTTAAAGCAAACTGAGATATAAGACTGGTTTATACCAATAGGACTCTTGGCGTAAAATGCAACTGTATAAATGGTAGATCTCCTAGATAGATAGCTAGTCTTGTATATCATGCTAGAGTTGTTTATTTGTATTAAAACTAAATATTTGGTGTTATGAAATAGGGTAATGTTTCATCGTGTAGCTATACCTACATAGCTAACCTATAAATTATGGCTACATAGTAAAGTAAGCAATCTATAATGGAGTCTAGGTACCTACAATATTTCTACGGATGTCGCGATGCTGTTTCGAAATTAAAGTGTTCTGTTGTCATTACTCAATTTTAATATTATTTGTATTGTAGCTTTTTTCAACGCCCGACGATTTTAGGACTTTACAGTGCCTCTTTAAGAGGAGTATCAACGCCAACGACCTTGAAACTGAAAATCCCTGTCGGGCTCATCGAAAATTGTTGATTATTTGTACACAGATTGTAGGTGACATTGTTTCCTACATTTTGGTGTAGTTTTAAGACAAGAACCTCCTATTGGTGCAAAGCCTATCCAAATTTCAGACAAAAAATGTCTGATTTGGCTAAAATGTCGATAGGCTTCAATACGTTTCGACATATTTGTATGGAAACTGCACTAAAATATCGGAAACAATGTCGCCTACAATCTGTACACAAAAAAAAGTTCTACGACATTCCGTCATGAAATAATCAAAAATTTTCGATGCGCCCGACATAGATTTTCAGTTTTTCAGAATAGGGTCCTTAAAGGTACCTGTATATATATATAGCGCACTGATAAATGTTATAGAGGAGCACCGCCCGCGCAGCGAAATATCGCGAATCTCTTTCTTTCTGTTCTATGTTTACCTATGTCAGAGAAATTTACAACGTAACGGCGATGCGCCTAGACCGTGACGTATCAGTGCGCGTAATGCCTAAAAGCAACGTTATTAAAACTGAAAAATGGTATTAACTTTTTCCCACTGTGCGACGCAAAGAAGGGTTAAGTGTGTGTTTATCTATGATGGGATCGTTAAATGATATCTACACTACACAATGAATATTTTTTTCAGGCGTAATCCATACGATTACCAAGTTCTGAAGATCAACGACACAAACTCACTGTGGGACTCAAACTTCGACTTTAACAGGAAAGTAAAAGTGTTGACTCACGGGTGGCTCAACAATGGCTTCGGTCCAATGCCGGAATCCATAAAAGAAGGTACGTCCGTATGTCCGTATCAAGTGGACAAACTTCCTTGTCAAATGACGCTTGAAGTGAAAGTAAAGAAAAGAAATAACTGACCCCGTAATGATGGGCTTTTATAACTCGCATGAAACATACACAATTAAGCCCAGTCACCCTTCTGAATAATTGATTCATTTTTCTCCAGGAACGACGGAAATTCGTTTTTTTTTCTGAAATTTTTCTGTGGTCCTTTCAAACCAAACCCGGTGAATAATCTGACTATGCTTTTATTGAAAATATTTTATTGATTATTTTATTTTCAGTTGAAATGGGCTTTCACATTTTAGTCCATGTACACTTTAAAATTCGACTACCTTTCATGTCCAACTACAAACATTGAACACTATTAAATGAAATCGAATAGGTACAAATAAACTTCACGCAAATAAACAATTATATATTTTCCGGGCATAGTAGGTAACGGAATTATAAAATAATTTGGAAAATTACTGTCAAAAACAAAAATTGTTATTCACTGTAGAGTACAATTTTATTTATTCGCGTGTTGTCCATAATAACGAAAATCACTACATCGACATTTAAAACCCCCCAACCAGGGACACGATATTGTATTTAGACACTTATAATCGTACATACGAAGTCAACAATATTTTATCAACTAGGTACTGTAACTATATAGTTAATGATTTATCATAATAAATGTACGTGACGTACGTTATAGTATTATCTAAATTGGGATTTCGATGTAACGTATTTTCGAAATCGTGCACTGTCAATGCAACGATGGCATCGTTATGAAGTCCGTATTCCATGTAGCGTAGGTACCTTCGATGTGATTTTCGATAAAAGACTCGTACACACGAGCCGCAAAACGCCGACACTTGAAGCCACATGTCACATGCTAATAATCGTTTTAACCAACTCCAAAAAAAATGGCGTTTTGTGGCGTGGCATGTGCCTTGTATGTAGGGTTACCAGATGAAAAAAACAAAAGTCCTGAGAAAAGTCCTGATTTCCACCAAAAAATCCTGAGATTTTTCCCACTTTGTTTTTTTCCCATACTTATTTACAATTTTAATACTCGTAATGGGGGGGGGGGGAGGGTTGGCAGCGTTATAAATAGGTGTTCATTTTATGCAATTATTATTATTACCAAAGAATGATTATTAGAAGATACCAAATGATTCTGACCAAATGGTTAATTTTAATTGTATGTACCAAAGGATAAGCTACTAAATATTAGGTATGGTAAAACTGATTAAGTAGGTTTCTCTTAACAGCACTATTTATTGAAGTACTATAAAATACAGTCGTAAAGAAATGCTGATTGAATTCAAGAAAAAATGCACCAGTAGTAGGTTTACACCTAAATAATGAATGATTATTTTAAGTTTGTTTACTTTTTACTAAAAAAATCTTTAATTAAGTTGGTATTTTGTGGAAATTTCTAAAAATCCTGAGATTTTAAGAGATTTACGAAATCCGCCCGCAATCCTGAGAAATGTCCAAAAATCCTGAGATCTCAGGACAAATCCGGAGATCTGGTAACCCTACTTGTATGTGCCGCCGTTCCGTATAGGTACATTTTTTAAATAATTGGTTTACCTCTTTTTGCCTCTTTTTAGATACAAAATGTATCTTGAATAAAGAGGGAGAAAAAACTAGAGACAGTAAAGGGAGATAAATCTAGTCTCAGTGCGGTTTCATAGATGCATATTTCTTTAAATATTCCTGAAACAAAGACTTGCACCACAGAAGGATTTACTCTTGTAGATATGTATGTATTTCGTACTAACTTCGCCTCACGGCTTCCTCCGTGTAGATCCCGATTCCGTGATAACATCGGAATATATAAAGTCTATGTGTTATTCCTCTAGCTAACTAGGTATCCTATATACTAATATTATAAAGCTGAAAGTTTGTGTGATGTATGTATGTGTGTCTGTGTGTATTTGTTATTCAATCACGTAAAAACCGTTGAACCGATTGCGATGAAACTTGGTATATATATAGCATATATATATAGCATATAGCATATATATAAGATAGCTGGAGACCTAGAGTAACACATAGGCTACTTTTTATCTCGATTTTCCAGCGGGATCAGGACTTACGCGGGTGAAACCGCGGGGCGCAGCTTGTATTACATATTGATGTTTCATCGCAATCGGTTTAGAAGTTTTTACGTGAATGAGTACCTAACAGAAAAACTTTGACGTTAATAATATTTGCAGGAATTAGTTACCTACGCCCTATATGCAGCTATATGGAGTATGTTTCGGAATTTATTCGGAATTTATCTATTTTTATTTTCAATTTTCAGCCTATTTAAACGTAAGCGACATAAACATCATAGTAGTGGACTGGGGTGCCGCAGCGATGGTGAACTACATCTTAGCTAGTTACAACGTGGCCTCAGTTGGAAGAATACTTACAGAGTTCCTGAACTTCCTTATTACTCAAGGGGTATCTATGGACGATGTACACCTTATTGGGCACAGTTTGGGCGCCCATGTCGTTGGCATTGCTGGCGCTTATGTTAAGGAAGGACCTATCGATACAATTACTGGTAAGTGAACTACTAGACACCAACCTACAGCGAGGTCTCTACGAGCGGAGCGAGTCTTTTAAAATTCTATGATCGTTTCTATTATTTAGCGCGAAAGGGAAAGAGTCCTATGACTAGGTATGTGTGTATATAGTATATAGCTTAACGATTTTTATATGTTAGACGGACACATTAATGACATCGCTGTGCCTGCGGTGGACACCCGCTTTAGGAATACCCATACTTTTATTACTAGCATCTAAGTAGGTTGCAATATTATAACCTATTTTAATCTATTTTGAGTCTTAATTAATAATTATTCACGTATTCAGAAGTAGTAATTGCAGTAAAACTAATGTGTAGATCTATCTTCTTCATGTAAATACCTACTAACTATGAATTGCCGAAGACGCGTGGCATAGTACTGAGTTTCCAGATTCCTTAGTCGCCATGTAGCGACGTACGGAAACCACAAACCAATCAATATTTGTGGTAACCTTCATAATGTACCTTCTGTTACTAGATTTACTTCGAATCAAATCGATTTATTAATAGCCATTTCTCAAATTATCAGACAATCGGTTCTACACTAAGCACAGGCTTGTATCGCAGGAACAGTAGAGGCCTACTTTATTTCCTAATTAAGAGGATAGTCTCCATTCTCTTTCTCCAAACAAACGTGGTTTAAATTTTCCGTTTAAAAAGGTTTTATGGCATAAACATATTTGCTCTAATGTCTTTATCCAGGGAGGAAAATTTAAACTACGTTTGTATGGAGAAAGAGAATGGAGATTATCCTCTTAAGGAATTTTCATTATCTTCAACAGTTTCAAACACATTTTAAATTTCGAACGTCAGAAATTATCGTTCGAAGAAACGCAGTAGGCCTACTATATTAAGGTACTTATCTTTCGTAAACACATCAGTACCTAGATCATAAAAATCTTTATTGCACGGCAGGAATCGAACTCGCAATCTATTACTTCAGCAGCAAAGCCACAGAGATCTTCAAATTATATTATCTACCCTTATAATTAATTCAGCTAACGAAGCCTGAATCAATAGTAATTTAATTTTGTGGTAGGGTTGTGATTTTAATAAACTCCATAATCTACCTAATATTAGTAATTATAATTAATATTATCTATTATATTCTATTATAAAGCGGAAGAGTTTGTTTGTTTTTTTGTTTGTTTGTTTGTTTGAACGTTCTAATCTCAGGAACCACTGGTCCGATTTGAAAAATTCTTTCGGGGTTGGATAGTCCATTTATTGAGGAAGGCTATAGGCTACTTTTGATCCCGATTTTCCCACGGGATCGGGACTTATGCGGGTGAAACCGCGGGGAGCTGCTATAATTAATATACGTGATATCGATGCACAAGGTTCCCCGGGAACGTATCACTCTGCGGTGTGCCGCAGCAAGCCAAGTTTGTCAATATGGTTACATTAACGAACGTTGGTAACCAAATTAAATGTCATTTTACCGAATTGAAATTTATATGTGTTAAATAACAACTTTCACAGTTAAAAGCTGTTTTAATTGACTCCAAAAACGGCGAAGGTTCTCATTTCGTTCAGTTGTTGCTATCATTTTATTATTTTTAGTAGGATAGTTAATTGACTACCAGCCCCCAGTGGAAATAAAATAAAGCCGGCCGAATACAGTAACGCAACTCAAAATTAGAGTTCAACTTAAATAACTAAGCAACTCTCAAATTCTAAAATTCCCATACTAGTTTTAAATTTAGAAGCTTCTCAATTATTTAAGTACGCCTCAAATTTTAAGTAGCGTTTCTGTATTTGGCTATGTGTGTTTTATCTCCGCATTGCGATGAAGCTTGGAATCAAGACATTTGAGGAACTGGGCCTCTACTTTAGTTCTACGAACGAAAAACGAAACGAAAGAAAATATGTCATCCGTCCTTCCAAACTGTTCGTTTTCGTTTTTCGTTCGTAGAAATAAGTTGAGGCCTTGTTAATCGCAATTGGTTCAGTAGTTTTCGCGTGAAAGATATACCTACCTATCTGCTCATAGTTATCCATATTCATAAATATTTGAGTATATAATATTAATTAATAGGATTTAGTTAGGCTTGATGTTGGCTTGAGTTTTCGGACCTACTCCTAAATAAATATGGAATGTTCTAAGATTTTCGGGTTATACTATTTACTAATTAATTTAATCAGTTAATGCATGGTTAGATAGATAGATAGATTCATTATTTATTGTACACACCACAAAAAATATGAAAATAATACAAATACATGAACATTTTTAAATCTATATTAAGCTAAGTTAAGCCTCAGTAATTAGTTGAAGTTGATATAAAAATTCAAATTTTACTACGAGCATCTACGAGCTACGTAAGCATGGTTAAAGAAATTTAACGATTGTTTTCTGTTTGAATATCTAGTTGTGCCTCGAAGCTCGTAGTCGTTACATTTTACTTTTATCTTGGTCTGTCTGTCTGTTTATTTGGTTTCTTGATATACCTAAGATGATAAAAATATTGCAGGACATTGCTACCCAATGGGGTGGATTTCCATGTTTTACATTTTTTGGCATATTTCCCTCAAGCTCTCTCAATCAAGCCTAAAGCGCAGAACATATAGGTATAGATACCGAAAAGTATTTCGGTAAAAGTAACATTGGAATAAACGCCTGGATATCTATTCTATAATAACTAAAATGTTTCAACTAAGCTTTTGTTCTGTTCAATTTTTTTTATAATTCCCACTGGATCAGAACTTACACAAGTAAAACAGAGGAACACAGCTAGTAATTTATAAAATACTAGCAGTGCCCGCGACTTCGTCCGCCATTTTTTTTGTTAATATTGTGTAGCCTTCCTCAATAAATTGGCTATCAAACACTGAAAGAATTTTTCAAATCGGACCAGTGGTTCTTGAGATTCGCGCGTTCAAATTTCAAACAAACAAACAAACTCTTCAGCTTTATATTAATAGAAGAAGAAGATAATAATATAAGAAGAAGAAAGATATAAATAGATAATAGGTAGATATAAATAAAATAAAAACAGTGAATCCATAACCAGGGTTAGATCCAGCTCTCCCCCTCTTCACTCTGGGCAACAAAGACGCCCGTCTCGACAAACACGACGCTCGGCACGTCGAAGTGATCCACACTTGCGGAGGCTACCTTGGCTTCGCTTCACCGCTGGGCCATATCGATTTCTACCCTAATGGTGGGACCCGCCAGCCGGGCTGCGGATTCGATTACCGAGGTGAGTTATAAATGGGGAATTTTAAGATGGTTCTAGAGGTTATCTGTCTCCTATGTTGTCGTACCTAAGTATAGCTATAGTTTAGAGTATAGTCAGGAAAGGTCGGATACGGGGGAAGACCGTATGTCTCAAATATGTCCCAAAATTGGTGATCTTTTTTTAGTGTTAGCCACAGTGTTCAGAACAGCAATTCACCCCGCACCGATCTGTGGCACCCGGCAGTTGCAATGTCACCTATTTTGGGAGATATTTGAGTCATACGGTCTTCCCCCATATCCGAATTTACCTGACTATACTCTACCTAAAAGTCGTCAGGGCGTTCCTACCTTACAGTACACAACACAATTCCAAGGCAAGAAAGCGGAGATGACCTTTGATCAAATTATTGCATGAAATTGCACATCGCATCCCGTACGCACGCATCAGCATCTACAACAAACTAGCATTTAGTTGAAATTAAACTCATTTTTCGATTTTAACCGCGTGGTGTTTAAAACTTTTACTTGTTTCAATGTTCAACGTTTCGAGACCTTTACAGGTGTCTTCATCAGGATCACCACGCGCTTAAAACCGAAAAATGAGTTTAATCCAACATCGCGAGACATCTAGCATTTAGTTTAAAATGTACAATATATACCTACTTTTTATCACCGGAATCGGTTAATAATGGTAAGGGGTGGACGATTTTTTTTTCATTTGATGTGAAACATCTATATGCAAGGGTAAACCTAAAATTTGTCATGGCGATACAGGCCGTGGCGACGCCTCGCCACGCTATATGTACTATTATACCTAGCGAGTTGGTGTTTCACATCTGTCAGACGTCCCGTGATTTTTGTATGGAGACGTACCCACACGCCTCATTGTTTCGTTTAAAGGTCTTTGCGCCCACAACCGTGCCCACATGTTCTTCGCCGAGTCCATAATATCGCCAGTTCCTTTCACCGCGGTCCGGTGCGAGACCTACGACGAACTATATTACAACGGAACTTGTATAGGGACGGGGGAGAAACTCATCATGGGAGGCTTCGATATTCATTACGGGTCAGTTACACTATTTTTCATATCTCTCTCTCTCTTCTCTTTTTCTGCTCTTGGACACAGTAAGTAAGTCTTCATTGACCAATGACCATTCCTGCTATAACGACAATAAGGTTGACGATCGATGTAGCGTGCTAAGAGACCTATTCACTCTAGACTTTAAAACCCAAAGGTTGCAGTTTTGGGGGCACATTGCCACCAAAACTGCAATCTTGGCTGCAACCTGGTGACGATTGTAAAATCCGCCAAGCCGTGGCAGATTGGGAAGACCCAAGAAATGGTGTCTTGACGCCATAAAGGCTGACAGAACTGAAAATGGCCTCACTACACAGGAAGCTACATAGAAGTAGGAAAGCGGACCACGGGCTTTCGAGAGTGGTGCAACTGGGAACATCAACATGATGTTTAATCGTGACGGTCTACGATTTAACATTTGGGGTGAGCGTGATAATAATGTAAATCATCATGGGTATTACATAAAACACAAGTGTATCGTATTTGTATGAAACTTTGATGGAAAAGCCAATGGGAAAAGAATGGGCTATGGCTAGTAAATTGATCTCACTTTCAGAAGCAAATTCGTCCGGAATTCATCACCAACAGCATAATAACATTCATGCCGTTCGGTTTAACTTAACTTCACTCCAATTTAAATAAATTAAACCATACAATTACACTGTACCCCAAACAGAGCCCGATTTCGCCATCAACTTACAAATTATTCACTCTTAATCAACGAAAGAAAGCTATTTACACGAATACGAGTCTCAACCGGGTGTTTAATTAAATAAAGAACAGTCTTTATTAAACAGAAACAGCATTAACTTAAATCTTGGAGATCAACGTTTATTGTGTCTTGCAGGAAGGACGGAATTTACTATCTAAAAACAAATGCCGAGAAGCCTTACGCCCTTGGAGACGTCGACCCGACGTGAATAAACGTAATATTACGGGAGTTTCACATAAACTACATATTTTGCAGTTCCTTTTTTTCAGGCTCTATAGTCCGTAGTAATCAGGCTTGCCTCTAATTTATTTTATTAATAAAAAACTCTCGTATCTTTTTCCGTTACAAATTTTAATTTATTTAATACTTCTTTTTGTAAAAATGCTTTCAAAAACTTTAGTACCTACCCGGCGGGATTCAATTTCGGCTTGGCGGGAGGCTTACCCGTGGCGTAGCGGCTATCGCGCTGGAACGGAATACCAGTAGTCGCGGGTTCGAATCCCGCCGGGTACTAAAGTTTTTAAAGCATTTTTTCAAAAAGCATTATTACCTAGTGAGGTAAACACTAAGAAATAATGATTATTTATTTAATACTAGCTGGGCTCCGCGGTTTCACCCGCGTAAGTCCCGCTCCCGCGGGAATATCGGAGTAAGAAGTAGCCTATGTTTTATTCCAGGTCTCCAGATAACTATATAGATGCCGAGTTTCATGGTAATCGGTTCAGCGGTATTTACGTAATTGAGTTACAAACACACATACATACTTACAATCTTTCAGCTTTATAATATTAGTAGGAATAATATTAGGTATATAAGAATGGGGTATTTACCATGTTTTAATTTGTTTTTACGGCGCTCGATATTTCGCCAGTGATTGCAACTGGCTTGTTTACGAGACGACGCTCGATATTTCGCCAGTAATTGCAACTGTCTTGTTTACAGTTACAGGCGAAATATCGAGCTTCGTAAAAACAAATTAAAACATGGTAGGTAAATATCCCGTTGTTATATAATATTTTAAGTTTAAACTACCATGGTAGTTTAAAATTGTATCCAATTTTATGTAGACTATTCGAATTTTCATTAGGTAGATAACTTACTTATTTATATATTTACAAATTAGTTATAAGTAAGTACTTATAAATAAGTACACATTATTAAAACGTTGTAGGTAATTATTATGTAACCTTTTTACTAGCAAACGATTTATTAGCCTGTAGTAGAGAGATGCTTTCTATGTATTTGACATAACTTTTAAGCCCAATGTTTCGAAGTGGTTAGACAGAATCAAAGCATTAATGCATAGTAACCATGCATGGCTTACAAATTAGTTTAAAATAAATATTTTAGTTTCTGGTCTGGGTGTCACTCGATGTATAATATAATATGTACCTATGTATTTACAAAAGAAAAATAAATATAAGTTTTACCGTAACACAAGCTTAGTAGCTTACCACGGGGCTAGATGACGCTGTGTGTTGGTCACATAATTATTATAAAACAATGTGTTATGTATATTTCTCACTAGCTGCGTCCCGTAGCTTCACCTGCGTGTGTCCGGATCCTGTGGGAATATCGAGATCAAAAGCCTATGTTACTCCTCGATAATTATCACATTAAGAACACACTTTCCAAATTTCAGCTCTCAACTATCAGTGATTTAGGCTGTGCATTGATCAGTCAGTCAGTCAGTCAGTCAGTCAGTTAGGACGAAGCATTTTATAGATATATGTACCCCCTTACTTATAAACAATGATTAACAGATGACTAAGTTATGTAACGTTTGTTTCTGTCTGTCAAATTTAAACCTTCATGTCATAGTAAAAGACAAACGTTTATCATCGTTGATAAGTAAGGGAGATAGAAGATAATGGTTAGTACTTAGTTTAATTCAATTAAATTACCTTCCAAAAGCTATTGTATTTTTCCAGTGAGGCTTGCTAAAATTAATTAATAGGATTAAATATTGGTTAACTACTTAATTTGAATACCGGCACAACGTAGCTCGTTATTTGCGAATTAATTTTCTATAATAACTGCCGTAACTATCTACTACAACTTAATATGTTGGCGCATTTCCAAAGTATTCTATAACCACGGCCGCGCCATTTTAAATTAATTAACTTTATGTTTTATTGCTTTGTTACATAAATACACGTAGACATTTTACTTTCCTTGAGCAATTAAGAGGAAAGGATACCTATTTGTTCTCCATACAAACGTAGTCGACTGTTTACTTGCCGGATAAAGACATTGGAGCAAATATGTTAATGCCATAAAACCTATATCTGCCATGTCCGTCCATGCCTCTACATTTTGTTATTCTTTTAAATAGAATATAAATTAAATTTAGAAAAATTAGATTGTAACAAAATTCAAAACGTTGGGCTAGGTCATTATCATTCATAACTGATATAGGTTCTACGGCATAAACATATTTTCTCTAATGTCTTTATCTTTAGACTACGTTTGTAAAGTTTGTATAATAAGAATAGGTATCCTTTCCCCTTAATATCAACACATTGGTTAAGTAATGTCATACCTATATTAAGAATCCATATTACGGCTGTATAATTTATCTAAGTTAAGTAGTAAGTGTTTGTTATTTGTATAAATTAAAGATTTTTATATACATAGGCCTAGATAGCAAGTTTTATTTCTTTCCTGTTTTTTTTTTAATAAGCTTGCTGTGGCTCACCTTGTAAATGTCTAACTAAAACACAAAATTATATAGAAATTAATGAAAAATGTCTTTAATTTTAATACAACATCGCGAAAACAGAAGAAAAATCTACAAAATTATATATCAACCTTTACGTGTCCCGCGCCCCGTGGAAATATGGATGTTTAAATGTTATAGCCTATGTCCAGGTCCTTAGCTATCTACCATACAGAGTTTCAGCCCAATCAGTTCAACGGTCTTTGTTATACACACACACAAACTTACAAACTTTTACCTTAAAATATTAGTAGGGTTAACTAAATAGGTTACTAGTGTCAATAATTTCTAGGCACAGCTGTTGTTGTGTTGTATTATGGAGCCACAGGGTTAATAGCCAAAACTTCCCCTCGATGACAGAACTACAAGCAAAACAACTATAAAATTAACACTGAAATACGTAACAGGGATTATTAAATTACAAAATTGTTTGAATTCAAACTTGCAGTTTCGAATACGTGGCGGTATTTCGTAATTTAAACGCTTCTCTGATGAATAAATCTTTACAAAAACTGAAAAGAAAATAAAACAAGTCCAGTAGTCACAGAACATAGCGACTTTAACAGTCGGGACCCATTGACAACCTAAAATCTAGCTCATAATATACCTTTTCAGTAATGGGTCCCGACTGTTAAAGTCGCTATGTTCTGTGACTACTGGACTTGTTTTATTTTCTTTTCAGTTTTTATTATGTATATGTTTTTATTTTAAGTTTTTTTAAGCAGGCGGGTTTTTTAAATTTTTATTTAATTTTTTTATTTTGCGCTTTTTAGCCAGCATTAGGTGCAAGACGTATTATTAAATCAATTTTATTGTATTTTAATCGCAATCGCATCATTTCATTGAGAGGGTTATTAAGTTGAGGATTATTCAGTAAGCTGCGGTAATCTAAGGTAGGTATGGACGATTTCTAACCAACTTTAAACCGTTGTAGATCCCAAATGGTTACATTTAATGAAACATGGTTAGAGAAACCTAACAAAGATTTTTGAATACCTATTCAACGATACCCCACTTGATATAGTCAGTCAACTTTTGTTTTCTTAACCAACTTTAAGTAAATGAAAAATGATCAAGGAAACCTAAGAATGATTTTCAAATACCTATTCGACGATACCCCACTCGACATAGTCAGACAATTTTTCTTTTTTTCTTTTTTACAATATGGCGGCTGGTGGACGCCATTTTGAATTTTGATAAATGTCATGTCTTCAGTGACACTCCCAGGACTAAGACGAACCGATTGACGTGCGAATCATCAAAATCGGTCCAGCCGTTTGGCCTCTGGAGCGCCACATAGGAACAAACATACAAACATACATAGACTGATAAACACATAACCCTTCTTTGCGTCGCGCAGTCGGGTAAAAAGCCAATTCGCTAACTACTAAGTAGACTGTGCGCTCACTTATAATATAGTTGGAAGAGGTGTCAAAGAGCTAATTAATTTGTCTTCAAATTTTCATGTCCTCCTCTCCTCTCTCAGAAACTCCTCCTTTAAAAATGTAGGTATAAGTTATTGTAAGCAATCGGATAGGTACCTACATATACTCTATTTCAGAAACTTATATATATCAATAAATATCAGTAAGGTCAGTGTTCAGTATCTAGTAGGTATATGTGGTTCAGTATTTAATATATACCTACATCTATCGAATTTCAGTTTGTTTATCCCGATTTATCTTTATAGGTACATCGTGCCGCGCGGCTAATTTAAAAACAATTTATAAAAACCTGGAAGATTATTCTAAGTAAAGATGAATGTGACTACTAGCTGACACCTACCACAAAACTGTAACTATAAAATAATAGATCACAAAATACAACTAAGTACAATATAATAGTTGTCGTTTTATTTGCCAAAAGAAAATAATCGACTTATTTTTCCGCAACAAAAAAAAAACCTTGTACAATTTCTTCTCCAATACGACCAAATAAATAACCCGAACGATAACTCCTTTAATTCATTTGTGTTCCCAACCCTTTGAAGTTCAACCGTCCGTAGTTAGTAGAAAATTTCATGTATTTGTATTCCCGTTGGGGTGGGCAGTAGACACCGGTGGAATATTAACCATAGCCCACCAGAAATAATGTAGCAGAAACCCCGCAGCAGTGGGACGTGAACGATGCACTCTTGGTATGCACGCCAGGTAGGGCTGCAACCACGGTTAGATAATATTTTAAAGATTTTGTTACGATTTAGGTAGATAGTGTGACTCGCCCTGATTTATGGTCGCGAATGGTCGTGCATTTTTAAGTGTAACCGATTTTTCTAGTGAGTACCTTTAGATGGTTCTTTTATCATTTTACTGGCTGTGTTTTCGTCCGCGTGAGGCCCGATCCCGTGGGTATTTTAAAAACCGTTTCTTATCGGAAGCTTACTTCATTTATAGAAGACACTCTCCAAATTTCAGCTCTCTGCTAATGCAAATATCAGCGGTTTAAGCTGTGCGTCGATCTATTAGTCATTCAGGACAAAGCAACACTACTAATAGGCCAAGCAGCAGGGAAATCACATTACAAAAGGTGGTGTAACAAATTTTATGATTTTATGTTATTTAGCTAAGTTAGCTTGATATAAATTCAATTTCTTGACCTTGGGGCACGACGGGGTATGTCCGATATTTTGAGTTTAAAATGCTTTTTGCACATAGTGTCTCAATAATAAGTTGTATGACAAAAGTGCCTAAGAACAGTATGTAGAAGTCAAAAACTCTTACATTCTGTCCATACATGTCAATTCTGTAAGTCTTACAGTTAAAAAGTTACAATCAAAAGAAGAAAAATGTTAAATGCGCCATTTAGGACACCGTGTCGTACTACTAGCGCCATCTTGTAGGCGGCCACCACAAATAATTTGTTGTTTCTTATTATGGAAACGATTAAAAAATAATTGTCGTAGAAATCTATACTGATTTTATATAATGTTGTTTTTTCTTTTTTTGATTGTAACTTTTTTACCTGTAAGACTTACATAATTGATATGTATGGACAGAATGTAAGAGTTTTTGACTTCTACATACTGTTCTTAGACACTTTTGTCATATCACTTACTATCGAGGCACTATGTGCAAAAAACGAAATATTAGCAAAATATCGGATATACCCCGTCGTGCCCCAAGGTCAAGAAATTGAATTTATATCAAGCTAACTTAGCTAAATAACATAAAATCATAAAATTTGTTACACCACCTTTTGCAAGGCTACGTAAGAGGTGATTTCCCTGCTCCTTGGCCTATAAGGGCGCCTTCAATTTAGACGTTTCATATCGGACCGCTGCAGTGCCAAAGCGGTGCGTTTGTCGTATGGCGCACGGACGGTCATTTGTTTTCATACAAAGTACACGTAGCGGCAACAGTGCGGCGTCGGTACCGAGAACGCTTGACGACAGGACGGCAACGTCACAAGCACTCATTTCACATCATGAGTCCATGGCTTTTAACTGATGTCAAATGAATTAAACCACTACACCACTGAACATGAACACCACTAGTCAGATTCGTTTTCAATTTTGGCGATTGGTATCGGACTGCAACCGTACTGCAGCGGCACGGCATGCGGCAGCGGGATATAACCAGCGGCACGGTAGACGCGCGACAGCGGTCCGACACGCAACGTCTACATTGAAAGCAGCCAATACTGCCAACCAATACAAAATCAACCCTATAGGTGATACCTAATCTATCTATAACCTACTATAACACACTTTTTGTAGTCCACCCATTGGATATTCGGTTGAAGACGTTACCGGCATAGTCTTACGTCGCCTCTCTACTAAAGTGCGGACGTTTTCCCTCAATGGTATTGTGTTTACACACAGATTGTCGATAAAGGCTCTATTTATATGGGGGATATTGGCCGACACGTCTTTCTCAGGACAGTGTTGGTATTACGTGAATTCATACTAACATACCTACCTACTTTCTTATCCTTCAAAGACCTTTCAGGAATATGGCGAGTATAAAGTGTCTTGGGAAAACTTTGTTTGCGTTGCTTTGTTTCTGAGATACATATTTACCTATATTCAAAGTAGATCACTATACAATGATACGTTTTAAAAGAGAGTTTGGTATTGGACTTTAAATCTTTACATGCATATCTCGCTGCATAAAGTCATAGAGAAAATACAATTAACTCATTGCTCTATAGCTAGCTAGTAAGATTGTGGAAATAATCGTTGGCTGTCATGAACCAAGCGCACTGATTGGTCGATCGGAACACCGAAAACAACATCTTCTCTGATTGGTTGATGACTTGACGTTTAACTTGTCAATTCATTCTGTGACGTACTCGTCACAGAATTGCTAACAGTACTGTTAGCGATGTCTGTGGCGATGTTTTGTTTTACCCCGACTAGGGTAGGTTAGAAATTGTGAGACGTAGCCGTCAAGTCCACTGCTGTTGAAATATCTTTTCGATCGTCTGTTGTTTCTATCTCGATCGTCAGATAGAAACAACCTCCGATAGAAAATATTAAAATTTATAAACTTAGATAGCCAAAATAATAAACGTAGAGTAAGGTCGGTGTAGTGAGAACATGCCTTGTCTTTTTCCTTGACAAGAACTTTCAATAAGTTGACTAAACTACTCCGACCTTACTCCACGTTTAATAATAAGGGGGAGATATTTCACAGATTTGATTCCACAGTAAGTATAATAGGAAGCTATAGATTTCCCAGCTAGTGCTGGCTCAGTTCTATATCTTAATATACTTAAATATTTACGAAATTACTGATGTCGGAGATTTTTACGACTTCCAATAAAACATGAGCTATGTTTTATTCAGCAGTTATTTCATAATTTGACTAGTTTCGCCCGGCGGCTTCGCCCATGTAAGCTCAATCCTGTAGAAATTTCTGGATCGTATTAAAAAATTAAGATATTCCGATTTTATGTGTGGTTTGCAAATCGAAAATAAGGATATCTGTAGTGTGTGGCAGCTCTGAGTCAGTAAATTCTGAGAGAAGATTCTTCAGTTTCCTATTTCTACTAAAATCGGTCGAGCTGGGGTGAGAATGACCAAGCAATAAAGCAATTAAATATTGCCTATCTAACAGTGTTTTATACCCTATTTCAGTAACTAAGATAAAAAATGTAAACAAAAATCCCATGCATTTATTTGAAAGTGACAGTTTTGTATTAACTACTAGCTGCAAACCGCGGTTTCAGTCGCGTAAGTCCCGATCCCGTGGTAATATCGGGATCAAAAGTAGCCTATGTTACTCAGGGTGAATGTAACTTTCTAATGGTGAAAGAATTCTTGAAATCGGTTCAGTAGTTTTGACTTTATTAATTACAAACATACAGACACACATACACGCAAGAACACAAAAATACAAATCTTTCCTCTTTATAATATTAGTGTAGATTTAATTTAAAATTGACAGTTCTTTGTTTACATTTTTGATCTAAGATTCCGAAACACTGAATGATTGTGTAATATCAATCACAAACCGACAAATCAAGCTCATAAATCAACATATCATTCACAAAAGCTTAAAGTTAACAGATTAAAACATTCATGCAGTCGGCTGTCGCGTCGTAAAACATTCTCGAGATGTCACACAAACAAGAGGGAACAACTATCTGGTCCATTAAATAAATTGCTCTCCTTTCGAGAACGCTCCAAAAAGCATAATATGGCAAGATGTTCGCGGGAACGTGAAATTATGAAGCAGCTGGAAACTCTGACGGCTCGCCCGTTATCCAGTAAGGTTAGGTACTTTTATATAGCGGTAAACTAACGTTCTATTCTACCTACCCAGTGCTAACAGTTTTAAAACGATGTTGCCTACTTTATATATATTTAAACAATTTGGCTGGAATTTTGCTAAGTAGAAAAGGTGTGCGAGGGTGTCACACCTTTACGTACGTATGCTACTTACAGCCGAATACAGAAACGCCACTTAAAATTTGAGGCGTACTTAAATAATTGAGCAGCTACTAAATTTAATAATTGTATGGAACTTTTTGAATTTGAGAGGTGCTTAGTTGTTTAAGTAGAACTCAAATTTTTAGTTGCGTTTCTGTATTCGGCCGGTAGGAACATATATTATATAAATTAGATTTCGTAGTAGTTCGCCCAAGCTGAATACAACGGAATCTTCATTGGGTTTCGTTGGACCAACTTTCCAATACGGTATTTTATTGACTGGCAATCAGCGTTGTTGTAGCTGAACTAAGTTGCCACATCTATGTTGGTTCTACACGACTAATTAGGTTATGTCAGTTACTACGACTTCACTGTCCGTCTGTCTGTACCTATAGTATAATATATGTATGTAATATAATATATGTAATATGTCAGCATCTCATGAACCGTGATAGCTATAGCCAGTTGAAATTGTCACAGATGGTATATTTCTGTTCCCGATATGACAACAAATACTAAAAACAGAATAAAATAAATATTTGATTAGGGCTCCTATTCAAACAAACATTTTTTTTTGTGATAGGTAGGTATACTGCTACGGCACTCTTCGTGCGTGAGTCCGACTTTCCCTTGGTGGGTTTTTATTCCCATTTTTTCATAAATGTGTCATAGGTAGGTAGGTAACACCACGCGATTAAAACCGAATAATCAGTTTAATTTCAAACCAACATCGCGAAAACAGAAGAACAATCTTTATTTATTCTAATCAGCATAAATAAAAGATAGGCTAGTTCTTCTATTAATTTGTACTTAGTTATACTTGTGTGTGTAGCTACTTACTTATCTTTTCTTGAACTTTGTATTACTTAGTTACATTTTCCCGGGTCTTTATCGCGTATTATTATTTACTAGCTGTGCCCGCGACTTCGTCAGCGTTTTTCGGACTACCTATCCATCGCTGTGCAAAAGTCTACACTTGAACGGACGACCCAGGGAAGTCTGTTGCTAAGCAGAAAAGAATCATGGCAGAGTCTATTTAAGTGTAGATTTTTCACAGCGCAGCGGTAGGTAACGTGTTGCATGCTTATTCACATTACTTATTATAAGAAGTAGCCTTTATCGAAAATATAAAAAAAATCAAAACTCGACTTCGAAAATAAGGATAAAACAATAAAAATAAGCTCTCTTACATACAGTGCAACCGACTTATCTGTTATATAAGCTAAAGTCGGGCAGCCTAACTACATGATATCTTTTTTTTTACGTGGGTAATGCGCCTTATGCACCGTCAGGCCACTCTCGTTGGGCTTCCTACCATAGGTTTATAATCTAAACCCCCATGGTGTCCCTCGCTCCACAAGGGTCGAGGCCAGTGGGAATTCCTCATGGACCACATCCCGACAACGGCGGCCTTTCCAAGCCTCATCTCTGCCTCTGCCCGATAGATAATCCCTCTCCAATACTCTCCATCTCCCCTCCCTCGGCACGGTCACGCCACCGTCTTGAGGTCCCCAAAGCCGGTGATAAATAAAGCCCCCACCGAGTTCACCAGCAGAGGCTGAGGTGATTTTTTATAGTGGTTGTCTTCCACGCCCGCTGACGCGGGATTACGGAGCCAGGCCAGGCAAGCCCGGTTTTCCACGTCGTGCGCCTCTTAGCTTGCAGCTACTGAGTCCCCTCACAACGGCAAGGTGGACAACCATCTGGAGGGTAAAACGTAACGTCGTGTCCGGGACTCGGGACTCGAACGCGCAGCCCTCGAATCGGAAACCATCACTCGGCTCGGCAGGCCACCGTTCCTTAAAAAGGGAATGCGGTCTGTGATTCGAACGCGGAACCCTCGACTCGGAATCCACAACTCCCATCGTGCCACGTAAACTACATGCAATCTGCATCTACCCAGTAAAACTGCCCGATTACAGCTATATTTTTTAATAATTTTTATTGCATTTTCGACTGCCACTAAAAATTATCAAAATTGTAACCGTAACTTTAATCACTGAGGGATTTTTGAGAAGGTGGTTTCGGGGTCCATCAATTTGTACCTAGTTCTTTATAAGCCGATTCTATTGCTGGAAGTCCAAAAATTCATAATTTACAGCATTAAGGGATGCTATTCTGCTTATCATTCCGAAGGTTCTCATCAGATCTTCACCAACAGTTTATGGGACCAACTCGGGACTCTCACTTTCCGAATAGAAAAAGAATGATCGAAACCGGACTTTATGTGCCGGAGTACGGTGTGAACATATTCACATACAAACAATATGCGGGTAGAATTGAGCAGCTCCTCTTTTTTTTTAAACCCGGTTAAAACCAGCCAATATAAAGAATTTCCGTATGTCCGAAGGATCCGGATATGTGGAGAGACATAGGTATACGGTATTTTAGGAATTTCCTGCAAAAAAAACTGGATATCCGGTTTTTTTTATTTTCGACCGGATATCCGGTTAATCATGTGTTGATTCCACACAACATACTTCTTCAATACAACATTCAAACGAATTAGGTAAAAACAGAAAAAACACTTTATCCGGATAACCGGATTAAATATCCGGATAAAAAGAACCCTATATGTTAATCGGGGTCTAAAGCTATCTGCATACCAAATTTGGTCAAAATCGAATAAGCCGTTTCTGAGATTAGCGGGCACAAAGGCACACACAAACAGACAAACAGATAAACAGACAAACAGACAAACAGACAAACAGACAACCAGAAAAATAGAAAAATAGGTTCTACTGCGTTAATAGATACCCCTACAATTTATCTTTTTTCTATATCTTCCAAAAACAGACACCGCTAAGTTACGATTTTATTATATGTATAGATTTCTTACCTCGACGTTGTATTACGTTGTATTTTGTTTCTATTACTTTTCAGTTAGGTACCTACATACCCACAATAAACACGTAGGTTACGAGTAGGTATTCTATTATTTCGAGGAGAAATCCATAAAATATGAAATAATTATTCAAATGATGGCGAGTGTTACAAAGGAGAGTTCACATCAAAGTTTCACGCTCCCCACCGCAGTTTGCTGAACGCTTCAACATGTTAAAAGCCACTAACTTTATATTACCCTTTCTATTCAGATAATTACGTGTGGTTTTGCTCGGATATGTACGTAGATCCGTACTCGTTGATAGTAACTTTGATGTGGGTTGACTGCAACAAAAGTCCTCCGACTTTGTAACTATATGAACGTTGGTATCTACTTAATATTCATACGAATTGTACGAGTGTGTCATCAACTGATCACTAGCAACTAGTTATTATCTAGTGCGCAATAAGTTATTGTTTTTAGGCACCACGACTTCATTTTTAGTACTTACCTACATAATAGCACTTATTTTTCTACACTTGGTCACACGTTCACACGCGTAATTACCTATGGCGGGGGATTTTCTAAAAACCCTTTCTTAGTAGATCATCACAAAGAACACACCCTCCAAATTTCATATCTCTAGGTCCAGTCGTTTACATTCACACTGCACGCATCGCAATTTCTGGTCTGGCCTACAAAATATACACCGGAAAACCCCAAAAAAATAAAACTAAACTATTTATCATTCATTACCAAAAGCTGGCATAGAATTATTAAACTGTGAACGAGTTAAAGGACCGAGTGTTATTATTGGATTTTAAAATTTAAACATCAGAGTGAAATAGTACCGTGGTTCATTGTTTATTAACGCGTTAGGGATTTTAACGGGCTTAGGGGTTCCCTTCGTCCGCCATCCGCTACCCGGACCAGACCCACTTTTAAAACATGCATTAAGTAGAACTTTAGAAACTTCATTCAGTTTTCAGCGAAATTGTTTTTTACTGGCCCATAAAGGAACCTACCCACGAGAACCAGTAAAGTAAAATTAAATGAGTAAAATTGACACTGACGATAACTATACTTCCAGGTTTCTATCGCTTATACTTTCCGAAAGACCTGTAACTAAATTGTAATCCTATCACACAAAACTGTAATTATTTCTACGTTCTACCAAACTACTTACATTGAATTTATTATAGACGTAGGTACCTATAGACATTCCCATTAGGGTATCTACTTAGTATATTATTCCATATAAAATTCACATCTGCTATATTCCCTTTAACGAAGAAACCCAAAAATACTCAACGTAATTAGGTAATTTACCTTACATTATTAAGGATATGGCCGTTAACTATCTGAGAATGTACATAATTTATCAGGGAGGCAATCGATTGAAGAAACCCGGACCGGACCAAGTTCGATTCATTTAGGCTTAATCCCGCCTCTCGCTTCGGAACTATCTCATTAAACGGGCAATTTGTTCCAAGATCACGCAAAGACTTTAATCTTGTGGCTTCCGAATGGGTCCTTAGTCATTCATGAGTAAAATCACCTTTGTGGTATTAGGAAGTCGTTATAAAACGTTAGCTAGTTAGACCCCGCGTTGATAATATCGACTCGCATTTCCTATTATTCGAAGACATGCCTCGCCACTTGTTTCAACCGAATGAGGGGTATAAAATACGTGATCGAGACCAGCTATTGTTATCATAGGCAGGAACATACAATACCTACGTGGAACAATGTACTAATATGTAAGTAAAAAAAGGAAGTTATTAGTAGCTATCTTTAAATTAGCTAGTCTTAATATTAAACCTACATTTTATTTAGGCAGTTTATGTCGTAGACGGAGATTAGATATGTGGTCGTTAAAAAATAGAGGAGGTGGGAGCAAATCCCACTGTTAGCTGTACTTTAGATATACCTACTACTTTAGGTATACTCATTTGTCAAATTATAATATTTTAGTTTTTTTAATGTTAGTAAACTATTAAAATAAAACCTCCAAACATCCTATTCGTATTTTTTGAAAATAATACGAAAAAACTCTAGTCTAGTGAAGGCAATGCCAGAATTAAAAATTCAGAACAAATGCATCGAATTTTGTTCGTACAGTTTTTAATTAAGATTCCGGAGATGAAAGAATTAACCATCAACTAGGCACTATTTTTGTTCTGAATAAATACAATTGCATTTCTTTTTGTTCGCTTTAGTAGAAACGTATAAATTAAAAAGTTTATAATAATTAACTAGCGTCATTTTAGTCCTAGTTTAAACTAGTTAACTAGTTAGTTAGTTAGCTGTGGCGAAACGTGATTATTCTTTAAATGCAAGGCGCTTTATAATTAGACGATCATGCTCCGAACGATGTTGCATAAAACTAAAATATAATAAATATACTTGCTGTGTCCCGCGGTTTGACTCGCATAAGTCCTGATCCCGTGGGAATTTCCAAGAATCCTTTCTATTATCGGATGCCCATGTCATATTAAGAACACAGTCTCCAAATTTCAGCTCTCTACTATCAGTGGTTTAGGCACTACGTTGATCAGTCAGTCAGTCAGGATAAAGCCTTTTATAGATATAGATAATAAAATACTATGTACCTAT
The DNA here is from genome assembly GCA_958496205.1 of Idaea biselata. Taxonomy (NCBI): domain Eukaryota; kingdom Metazoa; phylum Arthropoda; class Insecta; order Lepidoptera; family Geometridae; genus Idaea; species Idaea biselata. Next base: position 27,067,012 of record OY292396.1, on the reverse strand, counting down.
TTAATTCTAGTGATGTATCATATAAAGAAAGACGTTTCAATTTTCTTGACTACAAAAACTCAAGGTGAATTGTTAAAAAAGTGCGCTTCCATGGTAACATTTTGTTTGTCTGATTTATACAATTTCATATAACTTGACCCGTCAACTTGGCTGACTTTTTAGGGTTCCGTAGCCAAATGGCAAAATCGGAACCCTTATAGATTCGTCATGTCTGTCTGTCCGTCCGTATGTCACAGCCACTTTTCTCCGAAACTATAAGAGCTATACTGTTGAAACTTGGTAAATAGATGTATTCTGTTAACCGCATTAAGATTTTCACACAAAAATAGAAAAAAATAATAAATTTTTGGGGTTCCCCATACTAAGAACTGAAACTCAAATATTTTATTTTTATCAAACATATACATGTGGGGTATCTATGAATAGGTCTTCAAAAATGATACTAGTTTTTGTTTCTAGTTTAATTTTTTTCTAAACTGAATAGTTTGCGCGAGAGACACTTCCAAAGTGGTAAAATGTTGGTCCCCCCCCCCCCCCCCCTGTAACTTCTAAAATAATGGAATAATAAAATTTAAAAAAGAAAATGATGTACATTACTATGCAAACTTCCAACGAAAATTGGTTTGAACGAGATCTAGTAAGTAGTTTTTTTTAATACGTCATAAATCGTAAACTGCAATTTACCTTTCAAAACAAAATCTGTTGTATAGATAATCGTACGGAACCCTTCGTGCGCGAGTCCGACTCGCACTTGACCGGTTTCTTATATCCACCAACAACTAAACTAAGGCTAGTTTTCCATATAAGTGAGCAAAGCTGTCATAGATTGCGGTGGACGCTTAGATGTGTATGAAAAACTCAATTATTCGTAGCAAAGCTAAATGTGAGTTTATTCGGCGGTCGTGGTGGACGTTCGGTTATATGTCCGGGAAGAGTATTGGTTTTGGGTTTTAATAAGTTTGGGAGAGAGTGAGAGCTGTGCGGTGTTGGTCTAGTAGTACTTTCATTCCGAAGGTCGTGGTTGCGAATCCTGGCCGACCGCGGAAAAATTAAGTGCGCTATTAACATCGCTCTTACGGTGAAGGAAAACACTGTGAGGAAACCCACGGCTTAAAGTCACGCCAAAAAACCCAATTATAGGGCTAGTTGCGGAAACACAGTAGAAGTAAGAGTAAGACTTGTACCTACGGATAGGTATTTAGGTGCCTATTAGATAAATAGATAGGCGTGAATAATTCTGCGTCATTCACACTGTTCGTGATGTGAATGATGCAAAATCATTCAATTCCACAGTACCTACATGCGCAAATATTTTTGCTACTCTTTTATAATAATTTATGTTTTAGATGAGGAAAGTAATTGAAACCTATCTTCACTTTCAGAAAAACACCACAAGTTATCAAAAGAGACGAAGTTAAGAAAACTTCTCTACAAATTTATGAAATTCTTTTTGAAATTAAAATGTCCGATCGATACAATGTTCGTGGTTCGTAATTTGCATGCAAAAGCTTGGAAGGCTTTGAGTATTTTCCGGCTAGAGTCAGCGTAGGGCGGACATTGGGAGCGCAGGCATTAATTAAAACTGCAATTTATCTCACTTAGCTTATGGATAGGTAGGTACTTTAGGTATACCAGTTGCTTTAAAGTAGATCATGTTTTAATACCTACTTAATTCATTTAAGCTTTGCGCAAACGGGCCACAGACCACAGCCACTGGTGGCCAGCGATAGCGACTTAACATACTTTTTCACTTCTGGGGGTTACTTCGGTTCGTTTCGATACTGTCATAACGATGGTTTTACTGTCACCCTACTATCAGAATGTGACAGTAGAATCATCGTATGACAGTATCGATGTCGTATCGAAACGAACCGCAGTAACCATCCTGTACCGAGTGGCCGCCACCGACTACATGTGTGCTTTGCATATATTTTGTATAGTAGATGTGCCGTCAACAGTACTATACAAAATATTTGAAAAAGGTATGTTAAGGTATGTCGCTGGCCACCAGTGGCTGTAGCCTGTGGCCCGTTTGCGTAGAGCCTCTTATGATCTTTCGGTATACTTACCTTCATAATATTATATACATAATTCTTGCCATAAATAAAACCTACCTACTTTACTAAGTAATGAGTGTTGTGAATTATTGATTTAAAAAATGGCTATTATAATATTTATTATTAGTTGATAATAAATACTAAATTAATAGTTATTAGCCCACAAGTAAGTTTACCTTCACATCTAACATTATTTTACCATGTCTTTTCTTCAGTAAGGCAAAAACAGCATAAAATCCAATTATCAATGTTCTTATATCATGTTTATTTTGAACCACTTTTCCGGAGACAATATACTAAAATGACATAACCTGATGCTGCTGCCAGGAGTGGCTTCTCAATGGGCAGAAGTACATACATGAAACCTTGCTTGTTTATTCGTATTCGTACCGCAATCATCACCTTAGTCCTAAGTACATCAAATACAAAGAAACAAAACGTCAGATCGAAGTATGAAATTGGAAACGAAGTCCTATGGTTTATTATGGCATGTCTCGAATAAAGTTGCAGCGGACGCGTCCCTTTTTACCCGACTGCGCGACGCAAAGAAGGGTTATGTGTTTATCATAGTTATTTGTCATAGTAGGTATCATGAGCAACCCTGAAACTATACACTGTGATACATAGTATGTATTTTCCGTGATATATATTTCTATGAATTCGTGTCTCGTTCCATCGGTAAAAAACTGAAATCATAGATTTTGTCTGAACAAGCAAACTACCTACATGATGATAAAGTTGCGTCGTTAAACTGTTTTGCATGGTATTTGGTGAATTATTTTGAACATAAATTCATACGAAATGTATTTTTTTTGTAATAGACTGTCTTCTGATAAACAAATGATGCAATTTTGTTGCTTACATTATCGATGTTTCGTCTAAATTCTATCACGCAAAATTCTATCCATTTGCGAGGTAACTGCAGTTCTTTCCTTAATAATGTGTCTACCTTCAAATCCCCAGTAAGTAGGTAGCAGGCACTTAACTCAATTTCTTTTCCACCTGCCGGCCCACTGATCCCGATTAAGTTCTTGAAACGAAAGGTCCCTGTAAGAAACCCGTTTATTTGTAACACAGCGGAAACAATTCTGTATGGATCATTAAGTTTCATGGAACAGCCTCTAGATTTTGCAACTGAAGTGACTTTACCAAATCCTACTCAACAATGTTTTCAACCGATACGTAGTGTTTGCCTACACAACTCACGTCTAGTTACTGAAAACATAGGGGACAAAGTTCTCTTAGCAATAATTCAAGCAACAAAACATCGAGTGTTTTCATATTATGGAAGGCGGTATTGTTACTTCTATTTCAACTCCCGAATGGTGTCGGAGTTAGAGTAATGTTTCTTCTAAATATAAAAGTTTTAATTCATTGCGGCACAGCGGTGGTGCGCCGAGGTGTTTAGTATGTGAACAACTTTTAAGCTAATATTTTCTTCTATACTGCTCTACCTACATGTGTTGAATATTAGGTATGTGGAGGTGCGAAATGAGATGTTAGGAGAAAAGTCTACCTACTCTTTCTCCATATAAATGTAGATGACTGTTTTCTACCTGGATAAAGACACTGTAGCAAATAAACCTATACATTTGCCATGACCATGCCCCGTTTTGTTTTTTTTCATTTCCTAATTACTTAGAATAGAAATAAAACGTAAAAATACGAGCATATGAAAAAATCGAAACGTAGGTATGGCTGATATGGGTTTTATGGCATAAACATAATTATTTTCTCTTAATGTCTTCATACAGGGAGAAAACAGTCGACTACTATTAGTTTGTATGGAGAAAAGAGTAGGTATTACTTTTCCCTTAGCACATCCTAAATTGCAGTGAAGCACAAAATTATAAATGCAAGGTCGAAGGTTACTAGCGCAGCAAGTTCGCTGGTAATCAGCGGTGTACCGGATGGTATACATTGTATGCTAAGTAGGTATATCTACTTATGCAACAAGATAAAAAATCATAATCATAAATTCGCCGTGTCACGTTGTGGGTTCTAGTATAGCATAGTGATAGATAGAGCACTCGCCCGGTAAGGGAGAGGCAAGGGTTCAAACCCCGTCACGGTAGGATATTTGATGATGCATCTACAATAATATTATAAAAAAGAAAGATTTGTATTTGTGTGTGTGTGTGTCGTATGTTTGTAAAGAATAAACTTAAAAACAACTGTGCCGATTTCAAAAATTCTTTCACCATTAGAAAGCTACATTCACCCTGAGTATCATAAGCTACTTTTGTCCCGATATGCCCACGGGATCGGGAATTACGCGGGTGAAACCGCGGGACGCAGCTAGTTATAAATATTTTCAAGAATGTATAATTAAATTATATGTTTCTATCACATAGTTAGTCTCAGACCGAGTTTCGTAGCCTACTTGTGTTCATTTGCAAGCAACAACTTTGTAGGTAGGTAGTGTCAAAACAGTACAGACAAGTGATTCTCACCGGGAGATATTGCAAGAACTTCTTCAGTTATTAAACTTTCAGTCACAGGTTGCTTGTTAAAATTTTGTTAACGCCACAACTGAAATTATTAATTAGACAAGTTTGTGAGTACTAAAATATACCTAATTATGTTCTAGTACTTAGTTTACTACTTTTAGTATACTTAGTATCTCGCTAACACAATATTTATTTATTTATTTATTATTCGAGATACATACAGCTCTTAAGAAATCTTATATATAAAATTTCCATGTCACAATGTTAGTTACCGTACTCCTCCGAACCGGCGCGACCGATTTTTACCAAATTTTATATGCGTATTCAGTAGGTCTGAGAATCGGCTACTATCTATAATTTATAAGGCAAAACAACGTTTGCCGGGTCAGCTAGTAACTTATAAAAGAATAGAAACAACAGGCCACTTACATGTATCTACTAATAGAACTATAATATTTAAACATATAAGCGCTGTGTGCAATATTAAGTACTTTTTTATTCAACAAGTGCCAGTACATATGAAATACATCTAGCAACTATGTTTAGTAAGGCTCGCTATTACCTGCGAGGAATTTCCTGCCCTTCTTGTCCATCCAAAGGTTGCCTGGAAGAGATCGCTTGAAGCGATAAGCTCACCTAGATTAAGGTTATGTTTGTTTATGGTTTTCTTTTAACTTTTAACTGTAATTTTATTTAGTGTGTTATAGTAAACAATGAATATATCTATCTATTTTAAGCATTAAAAACCGTATTTATAGACGAATCTGATAGCCTTATTAATAAACGTGGAATAAGGTCGGAATAATTTTACTTCTATTTGTTTCTGTCTGTCAACTTTGAAAGTTCTTGCCACAGAAAAAGACAAACCATGTTTTCACTACTCCGACCTTACTCCACGTTTATTAATAAGGCTATGAGTGATTACTTTGACTAAGTAATGCCCTGTCTTGCTCTTATTAGTGATTTTTATCAAGCGTGATAGTCAGCTAAAATGTGACAGACACATTACTTAGACAAGTAATTACTTATAATTGACTATATAAATACGAGTGTGACTGAGTTAGTAAACAGCTGCCTGATGTTGCGTTTGTAGGTATAATGGTATATGGTTACAGTGGCTTAGACGGGTGAGACTAGGAAGTCGGGTCGGAAGTAGTTCAGCTGTCATGTTCCTCGCTTTACACTGACAATCTTTTATCAAAAATAATTTAAGAGCCCTATAGCCGCTAAACTCAAAATCCATGTCGGGTTCATCGAAAATTGTTGATTATTTCATGACGGAATGTTGTTAAACTTTTTTTTGTGGATTGTAGGTGACATTGTTTCCTACATTTTGGTGTAGTTTTAAGACAAAAACCTATTGGTGCAAAGCTTATCCAAATTTTAGACAAAAAATGTCTGTTTTGGCTAAAATGTCGATAGGCTTCTATACGTTTCGACATATTTGTATGGAAACTGCACTAAAACGTCGGAAACAATGTCTATTACAATCTATTCACAAAAAAAAGAACAACAACATTCCGTCATGAAATAATTAACAATTTTCGAAGAACCCGACATGGATTTTGAGTTTATATACAACATTAGGCACCTACTTATTACTTAGGTATAGGTACTTGTATAGTATGTATTAGTTAACTATGATAGATACCTACGTTCTGTCGTGTGTATATAAATAAAAAAAGCTAAACAGTTTTAGTTGCACGTGAATAAAAGGCGATGTTTCAATGACTGCTATGAATAGTCAACCAAATTTGAAGTGATAGTGATGGAAAAAATACATTTTTTACAGAGAATTATAGTAAAAGTAGCCGCGCCCCGCGGTTTCACGCGTAATTTTGTTCCTAATCCCTTAGGAAATTCTAAAAATTATTTGTCGTAGGATCCCTAATTGCCTACCACATATAAAAAAGCCAGCCTCCAGTTTTCAGCTCTGTAGGTACTATCAGCGGTTTTGCGTTTGCATTGGTCCCTCAGTCAGTCAAGACAAAGCATTTTAGTAAAATTATCTTACCTACGTTCTAACCCAATAAGGTATGAATACAGAATTTAAATCGAATTGATCATAAATCTATCAAATAACCAGCAAGCATTGACCAGTTTTAGTGAAACCAATTTGAATACCAATTCAAACTTGGACTGTGAAATCGTTTGTGTAGTCCAGCCATCCTCAAAGTGTGCTCCGCGAAGCCCCGGGGCTTCACAAAGTCTATTATGGAGCTCCGCGAAAGTCAATAAAAAAGAATCAATGGAAAATATCAATGAAATATCTTCCTTTGCGCCGTGCAGTCATGTAGAAAGTGGTTAATTCGATTTGAGTATAGAGCGTAAAGAATTAGTTTTTTGCGATTTGCAAAGTTTGTGCCAGCATTTTAGGGATTCGTAAACTATTTGCTTTTCTAAAAGGGTTTCGCCACCGCCACCAAAGTTTAAAAACCGCTGGTCTAGTCTTTTGATCAACTGTTTCAGCGAATGGTAAACAAATCTATTCAATTCTACGTACGTTTATATGAACTGGTAGGTAGGTAGATACTGTTTTAAGCCTTTTCAATTTGTTATTTCAACGTATAGATAGGTTAGGAACCAAATTATACATCTACTTATGAGTTCTTCACTAATAAAAAATCATGTATCAATGCTAAAAATCGGTTTATTCCACTTTGATTACCTGGGTGATATGATTCCAAGATGATTTGAGGACACTAAAATTTCCACTACATTCACCCAGGTAATATCACCAAGGTGATCAAAGTGGAATAAACCTAAAAATCACGCGATTAAGACCTGGGAAATACAAAATTATAAATAAATGAATATTATTTACTTATTTATTTATAGTCAAATAGCACGAACTAAAAATAAATGTTGTACAAATAGGCGGCCTTCTCGTTTAAGGCGAATTCTTCCAGGCAACTTGGGAATAGAATTTTTGTTACCTTGGATTTTTTCGTAACGTTATATTGTTAAGTATATTTCACTGTCTGCTTTCCGAATAAAACAAATGGAGGGGTTCAGCTGTACCGGTAGGTCATTAGGAAAAATAAAATAAATTAGGTAAGTAGGTATTTAATAAATACATAGTAACTTGACCTCACCTAGTTATAGTTCTAAATGACCCGGCAAAGTAACACCATTAAACTTTACGGTCCCGTAATGACGTTAAGAAAACTTAATAACAGCAAGTTCGTGTCGGGACAGAGTGAAGCAGTCATAATTAAGTTTTCAATGAAGCTGAAATGTGGTTTGAAGGCAAACACTAGTGATCTAGTCTGTCGCAATGTCTCCGACTGGCCTTAGGTACCGGGATTTTGGGCTGATTTAATATACTTATTTAACTAACGTTCATGTATTCATGATATTCTCCATTCGGTTTGTTTGTACTGTTAATTTCTAGTGTTGGTATAATAATCATGTATTCAATTACAAGCTGTATCAACTACCTGCTTGAAATCTCAATGATTTAAACGAGTACCTACCTACCTACTAAGCACAATCTATAATTATTACTATGTACATATGTGTAATATCCATATACTTACCTACTCTATTTCAGAATCTTACATCAAAAATGAAAGCAAAGAACTGTCAATATAAAAGGAAAAAGTAAATAAAAGAGCTGTCACTTTCAAAAAAATGTATGAGTTTTTGGTTTACATTTTTGATCTAAGATTCTGAAATAGAGTATTGGTACCTAAACAAAGTTTGACGACCTCAGTGCCGCGTCGTGCGAAAGCACGACTGCAATGCAGAAGGTTGCGGGTTCGATTCCCGCCGGGTGCAAGTATTTATGCTCAAAAAATAAATATTTGTGTCTGGTCTGGGTGTCCCTCTATGTATAATATGTATGTATTTACAAAAGAAAAATAAATATAAGGATTATATCCGTTGTCTAGTCACCGTAACACAAGCTTAGTCGCTTACCACGGGGCTAGATGGCGCTGTGTGTGGTTGACAGAATTTAGAATCTAGAAAAGGAAAAAATCAAATTAAATTGGAAAATGTTACTGAACAATAAAATAAATAGGAAGGACAAGTCATGTGCTCCTACATTTTGAAGCAAATGGCAGTGAAACCAGGCTCAAATAGGATCTTTGATATGTAATGTCTCGGCCACACTGCTAGGAAATGACAAAACATAACGGAGGTGTATCGTCGCTCCAGAGTTAAGTGTTTTTTTTAATATGACTGATGGCGGTACAAAAAAACGGGTCAAGTGCGACACTCGCGCACAAAGGGTTCCGTACCACTATCACAATTGGATACGGAACCCTAAAATGGTTTACAACAACCAATTTTTAAATTTTATAGGAAAATATGAAATATTTATTTTCGATTCTTACTCCCATCAAACGACCGAATCACTCAAAAAAAAAACAAACCTTGGCACAAAGAAAATCTGAAACATAAAAGAAACTCTTTGTTAAGTAAGGCAGACTGGTATATTTGACAGATAGGGCAGCCATTTTGAATTCCATGACCAACTCGATTTGTCCTGACCAATCAGAAGCGACCTCACATTGTAATAAACTCCTTGTTATTTTTGAAACACGTTTGTTGTATAGGAGCCCCTTTTAAATAATTGTTTTATTTTGTTTTTAGTATTTGTTGTTGTAGCGGCAACCGAAATACATCTTCTGTGAAAATTTCAACCTTCTAGCTATTACGGTTCATGAGATACAGCCTGGTGACAGACGGACAGACGGACGGACGGACGGACGGACGGACGGACGGACGGACGGACGGACAGACGGACAGACGGACAGACGGACAGACGGACAGACGGACAGACGGACAGACGGACAGACGGACAGACGGACAGACGGACAGACGGACAGACGGACAGACGGACAGACGGACAGACGGACAGACGGACAGACGGACAGACGGACAGACGGACAGACGGACAGACGGACAGACGGACAGACGGACAGACGGACAGACGGACAGACGGACAGACGGACAGACGGACAGACGGACAGTCGGACAGACGGACAGACGGACAGACGGACAGACGGACAGCGAAGTCTCAGTAATAGGGTCCCGTTTTTACCTTTAGGTACGGAACCCTAAAAAGAGCGCCGGGATCAGCTAGTTTATTTCATAAGTAGGTATTATCAAAATTCATATAAATCTTCTCCGAAGTGTAGAAAAACGTTAGACGCGTGTGAAAAATACTTATTTGAGCTACAAGTGTTTGTTCCGTCTCCATGTTTTATAGGATCACATTCCTCGATGAGACAGACAAACGATAACTCTTGTTCTGCACGAAAACAGTCGCAACTCAGTATGAGTTTATGAACCTCGTACTTTAGTACCACCTCTTGAGTACTCTCTCTAATCTCCAAGTTTTATGTTCAAAAAGTTCTTCAATATAGACACTTCTATGGGTAACTGACTCTCTTTGTCTTATATCCATGTGGTATATGTATTTGTATGTTACTAGCAGTGTCCCGCGGCTAGTAACAAATACATACAAATCCACGTAAGTCCCGATTCCGTAGGATTTTCCAAATCCCTTTCTTAATGGATCCATACATAACACAAAGAACACACTCGAGGACTTTAAATTTTATATAGATAGATTGTAGGTAACCAATTTCTTTAATAATTTTGTATATTTTATCCTCCGACGGAACATAGAGAGAAAAGAGAACGGGAATACATAACCCAACACAGTTGTGTTTCGCACTACTCCAGAACCAAACCTTTGATTCGAGCATATGTAAAGCTACCTATCATCAGTAACAGAGTTACAATGTCGGAAGCTCTCGTCAAGTGTGGAAGGTTCCGTGGGACTCTTGTGGGAATAGTACTAATGTTGTAATACATGGAACAGTTTGCTCATAGGACTTTGAATTTTATACGTATTGACTAGTTGTATCCCGGTTTCACCCGTCTTAGTCAGGAATAGTCCAGATCCCGTATGAAAATCCAAAAGCTTTCTTTAGTGAATACCCGAATAATAGGTATTTTTGTCTAATTTTACATGATTAATACAGGGCAAGCAACTTTTAATTCATGCTATTTATGGCGCTGTCGTGCCCGAGACATTGTTAGGTGGAGTAGACTTACCCAGCACCTGTATCACCCTCCCAACCTAGTCAGCCATGCTCAGAGGAAATAACGGGTCAAAACGTCTAAGATCGGTGTTGTGCTAGTGGTAGATACATCGATTTGCATTCCAAAGGTCATGCGTTTGAGTAAATGTTTGTAGGTAAAGTTACAATTAAAACACATTTTTATGTATTGGTAGGTATAATAGGTAGGGCGGTAGGACCTACATTTTAACTTCATTTGCCACTAAAAAACAATGGCCTCATAAAGTTAACCTTGCAAACTTCTAAATAGAGAGAATTTCTGCTGCGAGTATAATAATTCAACGCGGTTGCAAAGAAAATTAAATATTTGATGTCATAAAATTCTCACTTTCCTTTGCGCCAAAAAGATCAATTCCAAATCTCATTTCGGGTAAGGCAAGGGTCTTATTATTTGTTGGCTTATGTAAATTGTCGGTAAAATACTCAATAAGCCGTATTTAATACGTTGTAAGCCTTTATCAACAGAAAGCAGGCATAGGTATCGGTGGCCTTGGAGGGCGGAAACAAGGGCAAACCCTGCTTGAATGCCGTTCATTACAACTCGCTCTAAGAACCAACTCCAATGACTTTTATAGGTGTTATTTGCCTGCAGATGCGGGACTACCTTACTTAGCCGAGAAATGAAGATAATCAAAATTCACATTGCTCGCTTAAGAAGGTGCCTGTTTACTATTCAGTAGTACCTACAATATTATATAAGGGATCCTTTTAGGGTAAGAAACATTTTTGGGGCAAATAAGTTAATTATAGTAGGTTAGGTCCCTGTGGCGTGTCGGGCGAAAGCGCGACTGCAATGCAGAAGGTTGCGGGTTGTGGGTGTTTAGTTTTGGGCTAGATTGCGTTGTGTGTAACGTCGTGCAATATTGATTAGCCTTATTAATAACCGTGGAATAAGGTCGGAGTATTTTGTCACGGATAAAGACAAAGCATGTTATCACTACTCCGACGTTACTCCACGATTATATATTTATAGGTACAACCTCGCTACCAGCACCCGTAGTGAGAGTAAACGCAAATTGTCACGTTACTGTTAACGCAAAATACAAACTAAAACCTTTGCATTTCATCCGCTACACCTAGCATTTTCTATTTTCCGTTTATGCCAACGCAATTTAGTCCTCTTTGCATCGCAAGTACCTTGTATCATGGCATCTCAGGTCGTATTTCATTCAACTAAGTACTTAGAGGTTTTAATAGAAACCGTTCAAGACAGTGTAAATTAATGAGAATCTACAGTGAACCAGCGACGCTGCAACACAGGAGCTCTGGGAGCCTGTTGCTTTACACAATTACTATGTCCGAAGTTGACTGGACACGGACACGGCAGCGCGTTCGATGCCCGCATCGGCTTAATTAACATTGTTCGAATCGGTCGCATTACGTTCACCAATATCACAAATTGCTTGCACGAGAGCTTTACTCTGCTTCTACGACGGTAGCGTTGTTGGAAAATCTCGCAGGTTTTCGCAAATTCGAATACTCAGACGAAACCAGGTATGTATCCGAATTTGGAAATTTGGTAAAGCAAACCAAAATCATTTTGTTAGGATTAAAACTTCACTTTATCAGCGTATTTACGGTTTTAAGTAGTTTTAATTAACTTAGTATACCGTATGTATATTATGAAATGTCGTAAATGTGAAGGCGCAACGCAGGGAAATCGACGCGACGTGCCTGCACCTTGTACATTTTACTTGAAAACGTTTTCTGTTTCTGTATATAACTTTGTATTTGTCGCAGTCACATCAATTAATGGGAGACGAAAATTGCTTTAAGAACAATGGTTCACTTATTATAAGCAATTCGGTAGAGTCGTGACGTCATCGAGTGTCGGCTACACAGTGCATCATTCAGACAGATTTATTTGAAACGTCATCCTATATAGGCGCGGGCACTCGGTGAAAGCGTTACGAAACTGCTTCTCCGTTTATATACCTGATAGTCTATTTATAGCAGTCCTTTACCTCTTGACTAGACTGCTTAGTGATAATAATGTAACTTACATACTCCTTGTTTTGTGATCGATAAGCTATAAAGACTGTGTGTGTTATGTTTTAAAAACGTGTTTTATCGTATTTGGCACTATTTTACCCACTTGCGCCCTCACATAATTTCTGAAACGTCTGAAAAGCATAGACATACATTACTAAAGAGACTCCGTCATATACTCGTATATCTTTCTAAAGAAAAAATGTCAAATACAAGGAACAAAAACGTTAGATTACAGTCTGAAATTATAAAAACTTATAGGTAGGGGAGAGTGGGGCATGACGGGGTTGCGGGCAAGACGGGGACTTGGCCTCAGAGCACAAACCAATTGACCAATAACAATCGTAAAAACGCGAAAAGGTGCGACGGGTAGGGGGTCATAGTATGACGCAGTGATTGAGTGATAAAACCACGAGCATTTTATTTTTTTAAGAAAAAACTGGTTTTTGTCGATCACCTTGTGATTTTCACATTTTCATTAGATCGTGGCAGCATGAGACACAAGAGCATTTCAGATTAGGTTTAAAGTGATTTGTTTGTGGCAATGACTACTACAACAGGTAGGAACTTGCTTATCTTCGTATTGCATGGCAGTTTTTTTCTGTACGATTTTTAATTTAAAATGACCGGAGTGGGCATGATGGGGTACAGGGTACCCCATCTAAAATAGTTTTGAAAAAATTATAAAGATGAAGAAACTGGCAAAGGAAAATAAGCACAAGAAAAGAACAATGAGAACTTAAGAAAATTGAGATGACTATAAACCAAAACAACAATCACTAAAAAGAAAAGGTCCAAAAAAGTATTGGTTGAGTCATCATCATAAAAAAATGACTCTACAAGCCTCGGTATTTGAACTACGATAAAGTTTATGCTGCTTTTGCTGTATGCAGCAAATGGGCTCACTGTAGCTGTGTTGGTATGATCAATAAAGACAATGAAGCACCTGTAACTTGTTGTATCCCATTATACCCCTAGGGGGTACCCCATTTCACCCCGAGGGTAGGGCAAGAGGGGGTGTTAGGCACGTTCCTAGTTTTTCACTGTTTTTTATTAAATCCATATTATAATGAGGTTATAAGTACTTAATTATTAAATACTGATTGCCAACGAAGATTAAGTGGATAAAAAAAGTTATGAAAACACAATACTGTCAATGTTATTGAGCTTCAAACCTTAAGGTCCCCATCATGCCCCCCTCTCCCCTACTTAATTCACGCCTAAGTTATAATTAATCGTAATGTCCATAAATACGGCCGTTTTAAGTCTAATATTAAAAGTCCCCAGACTCGAGACTAACTCCTAACACCTACCCACTTAGTTCATCTAACCCACTATAAGCCTCGTTACATAGGTTACACGCTACAAAGGAAAGGCAGGGAACAGCGATCTGAAAATGTCGTGCCAAGCGTTTTGTCCGAGTCTTTGCCATTTTCCTATACGAACGAATTTAACTGTCAAGAGAGCACAATCAACATCCATGCACTCCGTTTCCGATTCCGTATTGCACATACGTAGCTACGATATTATGTTACTTGTTACATTGTAAAACCCCGTTTTTATAATTTAAAAAGCTTCATAATTTTATACAGAGGGAAAGACCTCAAGTATGTAGGTCACATACTTTGAAAAGTTTTTAAACAAGGAATACTTTTACAATCTAGTTTATACATTCATACGCAAGGCATGGTGTTTATAGAAGGTATATTGTGTCTTATTCTGTATTTGAAGTCATAATTTATAGTCCGGCGATATTTAAATACCAGTGGATTGGTCACGTGTGCCGATTTAACAGACTTACAGCCGAATACAGAAACGCCATTTAAAATTTGAGGCGTACATAATTGAGCAGCTTCTAAATTTAAAATTGGTATGGGAATTTTTGTGTTGAAGAGCTGCTTAATTGTTTGAGTAGAACTTAAATTTTGGGCAGCGTTGCTGTATTCGGCCATGAGTCATTCACTAGGTCCCTCAAGACGGTCAACGTCGTCGAGGTAAGCCCATCAGGAAACGGTAGCGTGGTATTCTGGTTGCATTTAACGCAGAGTGGTAAACCAAGGCTGGAGATCGAAACACATGTAAGGAAAAAGGGTTACCTAGCATCCCACAGCTGGGTAACACGGGCTAACTTATAAAAAATAAAACGGGGCAAGTGCGACACTCGCGCATAAAGGGTTCCGTACCACTATCACAATTGGATACGGAACCCTAAAATGGTTTACAACAACCAATTTTTAAATTTTATAGGAAAATATGAAATATTTATCTTCGATTCTTACTCCCATCAAACGACCGAATCACTCAAAAAAAAAAAAACCTTGGCACAAAGAAAATCTGAAACATAAAAGAAACTCTTTGGTAAGTGAAGGCAGACTGGTATATTTGACAGATAGGGCAGCCATTTTGAATTCCATGACCAACTCGATTTGTCCTCCTGTCCCTCTTCCTGTCCTGACTCCTTGTTATGTTTGAAACACGTTTGTTGTATGGGAGCCCCTTTTAAATAATTGTTTTATTTTGTTTTTAGTATTTGTTGTTGTAGCGGCAACCGAAATACATCTTCTGTGAAAATTTCAACCTTCTAGCTATTACGGTTCATGAGATACAGCCTGGTGACAGACGGACGGACGGACGGACAGACAGACAGACAGACAGCGAAGTCTCAGTAATAGGGTCCCGTTTTTACCTTTAGGTACGGAACCCTAAAAATTAGTTTTTTTTTGGTCATGTTTTCGTACCTCGAAGAAAAGACCTTGCCCATGCAAACTAGGTGCCAACATTATTAATCGTTTGCCTAAAAGGTTTGTAGTACTGAATTAAATACTTCGAGTAAATTAAAATAAAAGGCAATGAAAATGATTTGGTTCTCGTAAATGGAGTTCCTTTGTGCTCGGAAGGAAACGAGCCCCGCGAATGTTTGTTTGCCGCAAACAATGAGTCTGCAATTTGCGGGCAACGACGTTCGCTTTGTTGATGCGAATCAAAATGTTAACAAAATACTGCTCGGTTTAATTATTTTCTCGAACAAATTTTGTTCAATTAACCTAGTGTTTAAACTTTAAGATCCTTGTTACGCTTTTAATAGACTCCGTTTATCTAATTTCTTTGATCTTTTGACAATTTTCTCATTAAAATTTCTCCGTAATCAATGAATGTGTTGAGATCGCTTTCATGTCAAAATGGTTTATTTAAATTGTATATTCATACAGGGTGTGGAGTTTACAGCTACTTATAAATTTTGTTCTGCACGTCCAGGCGAACAACTTTTTACTTTGATTTGTAATTTGACCTTTAAATCCCCTCGCGCCCAAGACCATTGTAACATGGTTGAAACGTCTAGGTAAGAAAATAAATAATAATACGCGATAAAGACCCGGGAAAATGTAACTGTTTAGGTAAAAGTGTCAGTAGAGTGTCCGTCGTGTATTTTGAGCTCTAACTCAGTTTCAACTCTATCCAGTACTGACTTCGCTTAGACTGGGTTAAAACTGTGTCAACATAAACCCGTAGTAAGCCCTGGATTAAGTTACTGTCATGTTACTGCCCGCGTGTAACATAGCCTTTATTCGATACCATACTGAACCCAAAATGTTCCAGAAAACATACAACGGCAACGGTAGAATTTTAACTACGTCGCGCGTCTCACCAATTTACTAAATAGCGATTTTTATCGGGCCACGAGGTCATAACATAAAAGGAAGGTAAAAATCTGAATAACGGGCATTAGAACTTTAATGTTCCGAACGACTACAGTAGAAATTGCTGGACATTATTTTTCATTAGGTAAATTAGACAGGAGAGTAAAAAACATTGCGTGGAAATTAGTACACTGTGAACAGTTATAAATAACAAAGTTTTAATTTAATGTATTTTGATATGATCGACTTGATAAAACTTAATGGAAGCTTTGCCCACCGAAACTACGAAGTTACGATAAGACTATTATTATATTCTAAGTAGAGTTTAAAGTTTCCGAGGTCTTATTGAGGTCAGTGAGCAGGTACTTTATCTAGATAAATTACTTTACTAAAACAGAAGATTATCAAGTCTATACAATTATTAAAATCTATATTAAGTAGGTACCTATATGAAATCAAGTTGTTTTGGTTTGAAATGCAATTAGGTATACTTACTCGAGAACAGTTGAACTTATTTTCATCATGTTTGATTTCTGAGATTTGTATACTTACGTCTAGAAAATAATAAAAACCATTAAATTGGGAAAAGTAACAAACGTTAATCCGATTACGATACTCAGCTAGTTATAAACACTAGCAGTGCCCCGCAGTTTCACCGTAGTATGTCCCGATCCCGCGGGAATATCGGAATAAAAAATAGTCTATTTGTTAATCGACATCTCCAGCTATTTACGTACCAGTTTCATCGCAATCAGTTCAGTAGTTTTTGCGTACCAAACATATTCGTTGAATCTCACACAAATGATCACACAATTTCGTTGCGTGATTTTAAAAAAGATAGCAGCGAAACAGACAGATGATAACAACTTAAAAAATAAAAGCCTTTAATCAAGTAATCTATAAAATAAAATTACTCCCTAAATTTTATGTAAATAACCATCATTTTCTCGTGTAAATTTTACGGTGACATGGTCTCCAACAGCTTAGATAATAAAACACTAAAACATAAAATTCGACATCTTCCATAAATATTTTTATTTACCATAAACAAAATCATATTCTCGAGTTAATTTTACGGCGACGTGGTCTCAAGCGAGTTAGATGGTAATCGCAAACTGTCACAAGCACTTATGCTATTATAAATCTCAAATAACGTAAAAGGGTATCGTGAATCACAAACCAGTGCGTATTTAATTTACCACTTACGCTGTTGTTTCAGCGGGCTACGGCAAATATTCGTGTTTACGCGATATATGTGGCCGCGTAAATCGTTGCAATACAAAGTATTCATGTGAAGACGATGTTTTGCTTGAACGGCTACACCTGCGTCAATTCAGTCTTGGCCTCACAACAAACTGAACAACGATGCATCGCGTCAACGTGACACGAATCTTCACCCGCCTAATGGTTTCTTGTCCATCCAAAGGCTGCCTGGAAGAGATAAGGCTGCCCAGGGTACTTTTACTATAATTAGTTTTAAGTCATTCTTTATTTTAATATGAAATTTTTAAAATATGTAGAGTTTGGTACAATAAAGTGTTTATCTAATCTAATCTCATGTAAACAAGACCATCGCGTATGCCCGAAAGCGATGTTATTTGTTGCGACAACGCGACACGAATCTTCGCCCGTTATTGAAGCCACAGCATTACGCAGTAGGCACCTACCTCTACCTACTTGGTAGTGACAGCAGATTGTCCCGTATTAGTTAAACTTTATACGATTTCCGGCAGCTAGGAAAGCCAATTAGCAATATCATCCGGTCTCGGAGTGTAACGAGAGAGGAGTGGCAATAAGCGTCGCTGGTACAGTTAACATACTGCAAATTGCTGTTAAATTTACTTAAACTCCCTTGTTACATCTCGGATAGAAGATAACTACTGATTCCGCAAATTGGCTAAGAACCGACCCCCATCTTTTGTCCCTGCTTTGTAGTGCAGTTGTAACTATTTAGCAAGTTAACTATCAATTTCATTGAATTTCAGTAGAGTATATTATTTTTTAACTGACATTGTATCTATCTAGTATAAGTAACCTTTTACGGGTAGGTAAGGTATATCCTTTCCTACTAGTAAATGTTTGTATGTTTGTGTAGGATGTAAGTATGTAATTCGATATACATAAATAAATATTACAGGACTTGTATAATTTATCAATCCCGTGGTAATATCGGGATTAAAAGTAGCCTACGATACTCCTCGATAAAGTACTTAGCTTTCTATTTGTGAAATAATTATTGGTTCATTGGTTTTAGAGATTACCCGGAAAATACATATACACAATTGTTACCAAAGTTACCTCTTTATAAATTAGTATAGGTAGATAGATAATATGTGTACCTATGAGGAGATGTTTTTTACTACTTCACATTAAAATGATTGAATCGATTGTTATGAAACTTAGAATATCGACAGCCGAAGTTTTGGAGGAGAATACTTTTTGTAAAGGTATTCTCACGAAATGAAGACGCGGGTTGAACCGCGGGACGCTTCTAGTATACAGTAAATGCTTGCCTGCGAATAGTCGAATCAATGTGACTTAGAAAAGTTCTCTTCAGAAAATGTACCATGAAGCTGTAGGATGCTCGAACACACTCAAGTTTGCGTGCAGTGTATTTCCCGATACTTCAATAGTTGAGGGGGTCCTTACACAAAGGCTTCACAGAAGCACTACAGTTGCAGACTGGCAGACCTGTAGAAATAACTAAATATATAAACGTGAAAGTTTTAGGTCCTTACCTACGTTTGTTACTGAACCAATTATACCTACGCTGAAACTTGGTAGCAGCGCCATGCTGACATCTTAGCCGCGTAGTCCCAATTGTATGTCTGTATGTGACCTTGTTACTCCTTCACGCAAAAACTACTGAACTGATTGCGATGAAACTTGGAATATAGATAGCTGGAGACCTAGAATAACACATAGGGTACTTTTTACCTGATATTTTTGCGGGATCGGGTCTTACGCAAATCGCAGAAATCGGTGAAATCGCAGGGCGCAGCTAGTATTTGTATATTATTTGTATGTAGTATTTGTTTTGAGTTTTGAGTTTTAAGCATCCTATGTGTTTTTTCGGAACTCCTGCAGTTTCTACTATAAGCTCTATCACAATCGGTTCAGTAGTTATTGCGTTAAGGAGCAATAAACAACTAAACATCCACCATTATAAACTTTCGTGATTAAAATTGTTATTAGGATGTATTGTGCCATTCTGAACGTAGGTACCTAGGTGAAACACCGGGATGCAGCTTGTACGTAGGTACATCTATATCTGTCGGAGGGTCTATTACTCGATTACAGCAGACAAAGATAGAGGAAGTGCAGCGAATTGCTAAAGACTAATGGTTACTTTTATTTGAGCTTTTTATCTATTTTCCGATTAAAATAGTTTTGTTATTAGTTAATGTAGGTGTGGTCAGTACATACCTAAAAGTTACTTCCTGCGATCCTAAAAACGGGCTAACTGAAGATGGGCCCAGGTCGATTCGCAGGTGGCAGAGATTTGTTAGCGGATTTCCTCTCCACATTAGTCACATTCTGGAACTTGATATAAGGTGACGGACGACGATTGTATCCTGGTACCTCGAAGGTCCTACAGTCCTACTATTACTACTAAGGTAAGGTACTACTAAGGTAAGGTATTACTAAGGTAAGGTACTACTAAGTTAAGGTACCTATTACTACTAAGGTTGTAAAGTTCAAAAACGTTGTGAAACATCTGTGTATTTGCGTTCTCACCTCCGGCTATATTGGTACTTCAGCCATGCTAATTCAGAGATAAAATGAAAAAAAGGAAGAAATCGCAACAAAAACAATCGATTTATCGATACGTAATTTTCGGTAAGCATAAATCATAAACGGTGCCATTTTCGTTTTCATGTTTTATAGGTACCTACTACAGTGGGTATGTGGAAGCTTTGGACAATGGCCCTGGTGCCAAATGAAGATTTGTGGTTCGCAATAAAATTCTTGCTGCGGCATTATTTGTTTCAAACATTGAGTTATTATGTACCTAGAGAAGCTATCTCAAACAAATTCCATGTTTCTATTACACGAAACCATTACAAAAAAAGCTGCTGCAACGCTAACAATATTGTAACGTCTATAGTAAAAATTAAATAAAGCGCTTAGAACGCCTAATTTTTCCCTGACGAATCAAACGTCAAAAGCATCATTGAGTAATGCATAAATGGCGCATAATGTCGCAGTGATTTTATAAAGTATTTTTCCCTATCGATAATTTAATATAAAGTGTAGGTACTTACTGATGGAAGGTGATTGCTTGGGCTTTATTTGTAATTCTTGCGCGGTTGGTACAATATCTCAGGGCACACGAAAGCATCAATATGCTTTCGTGTGCCCTGAGATATTGTAATACACAAATTAAAATACACAGAATACACACGTATTGTCGCGTCTAGCTTTAGTCACTGACTAAACTCAAACGTGCCCATGAACTCTAACTCGTGTTACAAAAGTTTGGTTAGGCCGTCTTCTCCAGTACTTGTATATAAAAACTCAATGGTTTCAAAACATACCGTTCTCTTTTTGTTCACAATAGGTATTTAGACGACAGATTATAACCGTAATCCCCTCATATCATTCATAATTTTCAAAGGGTTCATTAAAATATATTGTAGGATTATGCATTAGGGTGTTTTTATTCAAATGAGCGTTTTTACACTTCTCTGGTCACATCATTTATCTTGATAAATATAAATCTTCATTTTAAACGAATTTATTTAATGAGGTTTAATTAATTATACAGATTGAGAACGATAAGTGTCTGTCAAGTTCAAGGTTACATTTTTCAAAGTGAACCTGAGACAGTAGGTATTTGTTACCAAAATTACTAAATATCTCGAGTTCGATATATCGCCAGTAATTTCAACTGGCGTGTTGTTGTTGTGTAGGTACCTATTTGTATTCCTGATAATGGGTTTTTAAAGCCGAAATGCCCCGAAGCACGGTTAATTATTGGTGGCACTAACACTAACGCCAAAGCATTTTTGATGCCGCATGCTAATTGCGGGAGGGTGATGTTCCTAGCATGCTGCACAATTCTTCTTCTTTTCTTGTTGTAATGTGGCTCACTTAGTAGTTGAGATTCTCAGGTCACCCTAAGGCGTGTAACTTGACCTAACTTCTGCTATCAGAAAAACCGGCCAAGTGCGAGTGGGACTCGCGCACGAAGGGTGCCGTACATTTTTTAATTGAATGAAAGGAAAATTGCGATTTACGGTTTATGACGTATTAAAAAAAACTACTAGCTAGATCTCGTTCAAACCAATTTTCGTTGGAAGTTTGCATGGTAATGTACATCATATATTTTTGTTAGTTTTATCATTCTCTTATTTTAGAAGTTACAGGGGGGGGGGGGGGGCACACATTTTATCACTTTGGAAGTGTCTCTCGGGCAAACTATTCAGATTAGAAAAAAAAAATTCCGTTTTTTGCCATTTGGCTACGGAACCCTAAAAACAACTAGGCCCAACTGCTTACCGTACTTTCCGAAACAAGGAGGAGCTCGAGAAAGTGTTTTTTGCACGCTGCACGATATGTTATGGCACTAGTTGAGTATTGGGACTAAAAACTAAACATAATTCTTTAACATAAGTAATATGGAGTTCCGAAAAGTAACGCCTAATTAAATTAAGTATTTGTATCGAAAATATGCATTTATTTCTTCAAAATTTTATAGCCTGCTGTAATTTGAATCGGACCTACTTAATGCTTAATACGTAAAATAATTTTAATCACAAAGATCTTCCCAATGAAGAAGGAACTTAATTAAAGAGTAGGCTAATTAGAGATTCGAAAAAGTTTCTTAACAATAGGCAAACTCTCTTAAAAATTAGCAAGATAAGGTTGAGTTTAAGATTATAATTTTATGAATGTCGCAAGTTTTAAGGAATGTTAAGTTGTTGGCAAACGCGCTAACGATGTTGACTCAAGATCCATTTGTTAGGACTATAAAGTAACTTAGATCTCAGTTGTTTTAATGAATGACCCGCCTTATCTAGTTGTGGTCAACCGTTTACTGTGGATGAACACTGACTATAGGCCTGGAATACCAACATTTTATTATACTATCATTATTCTCTTGGTTGGAGGGTTCATTTGCTATTTGTGACCACCTATCGGCTAAGGCCGATTACCAACGCGAGTGCTGCGAGACTATTAATTTGTCTGTTTAACATATTATGTAGGTACGACGATCGTAATTCTGGTTTTATTATGTTTTTGGCGTGAAAGTGTTGTATGACTATGAAAACGGTCATTGTATGTTATACCTGTGGTACCCACCAACCTATACTACAGTTTATTTATTAGTTGGTGAGCCCCGCGGCGCTCTTCTCTTCTACGGTATAACCATACCATAATAGAGAAAAGAGCGACGTCGTGAACAAAAAAGACTAAACGACACAATATTACCTAATGAAACCGAGCTGCCCGTATCGCTAAATGAACTCTTCTGCGTTTTGCTAGTTGATTCCGTATAAATCCAATGGTATTTGGATTGAAACACTGACCTCCATGGAGGACGGGTGATAGCGCACTGAATTTTGTGCCTATTTGATCTGCGCCTTGTTGCGCTGTTGTCGTGCATTTTCTATTGAAAGTGATGGTGATCGTCCACAGAACTATTAGTTTCACAGACGGCCACTATCACTTTCAATAGAAACGCGCGACAACAGCGCAACATGGCGCTAATGAAATCGGCACAAGGATCTAATGTCATTTTTTAATGGTATACCAATTCCAGCGTACTTGTATATATATCATTTCAGTAGATTGAAACAATAGAAATGTTTCATGTTTCATCATTTTCAGATTTTGTGTTCCCAATTTGACAGTTAACTTTAATAGATTTTTCAAAGCAACAGCTTTGAAACAGGAAAGATCAGCGACAATTTTACAAAATTACCCCACCGATCGTGACATTGCGCATTGGCTCAAACGATCAATTTCTAATATTTATTTTAAACAACAATTTGTTCGTAGCACATTGTTTGATTAAGCGTTTTCCTGCAAAAATATAATTCAATAACCTCTTGACACTTAATTAATTTAATACTTAACTGTTATAAGTAAGTAAGAGAATTGTATACAAAGCTTCAATTTGCGATTAAACCTTCGTAGTAGAGCCACGTAGAACCTTGCTCGGGAAAGTTTTAATTGATATCCAGCCGCGGAGAGGTTCCTCGTTATTACACGAATATATCTTTGAAGATAATGTTTTCTTTGTTTTAAATGGACTACTAAACTGTGAGTATTAATCAGTCGAGTAATAAACTTTAAGGGGACAGTCTACCTACTCTTTTCTCCATGCAAACTTTACATACGAAGTTGACTGTTTCCTCCCTGGATAAAGATATTAGAAAAAATATGTTTATGCCATAAGTCCTATAGAGACCGCTAGAGGACGCGATAACATAAACAAGTCTATAGAAGAGCTCCACAGTTTTTAATTTAATAAAAGTGATAAAAGCAAGAAATTATATTTAAAAGTGATAAGAATAGACTAAGAATCATCCAATCTATTAGTGAATGTGCTAAAAGTGACTAAAAACAGTTAGAAAGGTGTTAAAAACTGGAACATTACCATGAACGTACAGTGAACAATAAGATACTAAATCAATGGAATAAACAGTGCAAATGACTTATTTTTGACCGTAATAGCAAAGACAACGATCCTAATGCGGTAATACGAAAGGAACTATTCAAAAGTAAGAGATATAACCAAAATATTAAGAAACATAGTGTTTACTTGAAACTACCTGCAGTCATATAATAGTACGTTATCGGTTGATAATTGCCTGTTTCAAATACCAGTAGCGCCATCTACAGGAGAGTAGCCGAATTACACAGTTCTCAATCAATACTGTAGGGGGCGCTAGTAGTAGTACGATACTTAACAACGCCATCTATCATCGAATAGAAAATACAAATGGAAAACTCAATAAGTATGATTAACCTAGAGAGTCTAATAAATAACTTGCGAAAAGACATAAAAAGAGACTCCGAAGAATCCCTTAAGACAGTCGAAGAAAAAATAACCCAAAACATAAATGAAAATATCGATAGAAAATTCGGAATTATTCAAGAAGAAATAGATGAAATAAAAAACACATGTATAGAACAAGATAAACGGATTTTGGAGATTGAAAAACAACTGCGATATCGAAATATATTATTTTTTGGAGTAGAGGAGGGTGAAAAAACATATGAGGAAATGGAGGAAAATTTTATAAAATTAATAACAACTATTTTAAAAGTAGAGTGTAACAAGAGCGATTTAGAAATGATAAGGAGAATGGGAAAATATACTCCGGAAAAAACAAGGCCTATTGTCGTTACCTTCTCTACCTACGGCAAAAAGATATCTGTTCTGAAAAATAAATTCAACCTTAAAGATAAGAAAATCTATATTAAGGAAGATTATCCGAAACAGGTTTTGGAGATAAGAAAAGAACTTCAGCTTCAAGTACAGAAAGAAAGAGATGAGGGGAAAATCGCATTTTTACGCTATGATCGGATTATAGTCAAGGCAACTGAGAACACAAACCAACCTAACAATGAAGTAGAAAGAAACCATAAAAAACGCAACCTCGAAACCACACCTCCTCAACAAACTGAAATTGGGAAACAAAATAGAGCACAATCCTCTCACCAGCATATGCAAAAGAAATCGAAGTTGAAGACGGCTTTACCTACAAATAGCCAGAGCGCACTGACTACTTATTTCCATAAAGCTGATAATAATAATACACCTGGCTATAATAAAGTTTTGTCATCACCAAACGAAACACGCGCATAGCAACGAATAAGGCCCCTTCACTGTCAAAATACTGAAGTTACCGCCCCTAACAAAAAACACCTAGAAATAAACTATATCAACTCTCCCCCAATACGGCCAGTCCCCGTGGGGGTAGTAGACTACAACCCTCCATCAAAAAATAATAATATGAAAAATGAGAAAACGAATGTACAAAGAAATACGAACTTTCTAACAATATGTACATTAAATGTAAGATCGCTAGTAGCCGAAAATAGAAAAATCGAATTAGATAAATTGCTACAAAAATTTAAATGGGACATACTTGGTCTGTCTGAAGTGAAAATGGAAGGAAACGAAATAAAAGAGACTGAAGGCTACATTTTTATTTACCATGGAACCAAGAATGGAAGTAGAGGAGTCGGCTTTGTAATAAATAAGCGGCTTAAATCAAAGATTTTAAACTACACAATATTTTCAGACAGAGTAATACGTTTAGATATGTCTCTACAAGGAAATGAAATAATCAGTATTATTCAATGTTATGCTCCTATGGAGAAGTCGCAACCAGAAGACATAGAACTATTTTATCAAAACCTAAGAAACGCTCTACATAACACAAGTAATGATACTGTCGTTATGGGCGATTTCAACGCAAAAATTGGCTTACGAACACAAGAAGAAACTAATATCATGGGTCCATGGGGCTACGGCCAGAGAAGTAAAAGAGGTAAAATGCTATTGCAATTTTGTCACGAAAACCAACTATTCATAATGAATACATACTTCAAGAAAAAACCTAAAAATAAATGGACCTGGTTTTCGTCAGATGGAGTAACAAAGAACGAAATTGACTTTATCATGACAAAAACGAGAAGTAAAATATCGAACGTAGAGATTATGAACACTGCATTCCCTACCGATCACAGACTAGTAAGAGCTAAATATTCATGCAGCAACACATTATCAAATAAATCAAGAAAGCATTTTAACAAAAACAAATCAGAAATGACAACAATAGAGAAAGAAGCACTGCAAAACAAATTCAAGAAACTGACAGAATCGTTCGAAGATTGTGAAATTCAGGAATCATATGAGAAACTAACTAATACAATCAGAAAAGCTTCAAATTTATTACCAAAAAGAGAAAAACATAGGGAAACGCCGATCACAGAGTATGTACAAAACCTAATAGAAAAGCGAACTCAACTGAAATATAAACAAAATAAAACACGAGCTGAAAAAAAGCAACTCAGTGCCCTGTACAAATTGATTAAGAAACTTATAATAAAAAATAACAAAGATATTAAATATAAAATTATAGAGGAGGAGTTGGAGAAACGAGCTTCAGTCAAAAGAGCGCAAAGAAAACTTAATCAAAGTAAACAATGGATAGCGTCACTAAATAAAAATAATTCTGCATGCACAACCAGAAGAGACATACTTACAATAGCTACAGATTACTATAAAAATCTATACGCACATCCTGAAAATGCTGAAAGCAACATGAGACTCAGAGATTTAAGCTATTAAGCGACTCTTTCCACTCCACTCTTCTTACAAAGCGAAATACAAAAAGCGCTACATAAACTGAAACCTATGAAAAGCCCTGGACTAGACGGCATATCAAACGAGACGCTGAAGGCTATTATGAACCCTCTAACACCCTTACTTACGAATATATTCAACGAAATTTTATTAAAACTAACAATACCTCAGGAATGGGATAGCTCGCTAATAAAATTGTTGTATAAAAAAGGAGATCCGAAAGAAATAGGGAATTATAGACCAATAAGCCTCCAACAAACCATTTATAAAGTTTTCAGCACTGTACTATTAGAGAGAATGAAAACTACACTCGAGAGAAACCAGCCTATAGAGCAAGCCGGGTTCAGGCCCAGGTTTTCTACTATCGATCATATTTTCACACTGACACAGATAATCGAAAGATATATAGAGTAAGACAAAATAATATACATAGCATTTGTCGACTACGCAAAAGCTTTTGATTCTTTACAGCACAAGCAACTCTGGCTGGCGTTAGAAGAACAAGGAATCGAACAAAGGTACATTGAGATACTACAAGCAATATACAGAAAGAGTAAGGCAGTTGTTAAATTAGAAACAGAAGGCACACCATTTGAAGTAAGAAGAGGTGTAAAACAAGGCGACCCTATCTCGCCGAACCTGTTTTCAGCTCTTCTTGAATATATATTCAAACGACTGAATTGGCAACGTAAGGGAATAAACATACATGGCGAATATCTGAACAATCTGAGATTCGCGGATGATATAGTTATATTAAGCGAGAATCACAACGATCTGGAGTTCATGCTCGATACGTTAGATACAGAGAGCCAAAAGTGTGGACTGCAGATGAACTCTAGCAAGACGTTTGCCATGACTAACGGCGAAAAAATACCAATAAAAATAAAGACGCATGAACTTAAATACGTAGATGAATATATATACCTTGGCCGGAGAATCACATTCGAAAACCAAACACTACAAGAGGTAGAGCGGCGAATAAAATTGGCTTGGAACAAATATTGGTCACTGAAAGATATTTTTAAATCACAACTTCCAATAACACTTAAAAAGAAAGCGATGGACACCATAGTTCTTCCAACACTATTATATGGTTGTCAAAGTTGGGCTCTGACCGCGGAAATAGTTAGCAAATTACAATTGTTTCAAAGATCAGCAGAGAGAAGCATGTTGGGCTTGAGATTGAAAGATAGAAAAAGAAATACAGACATAAGAAATAAGACCAAAATTATGGATGCAGCTGAACAAGCCTGCAAATTAAAATGGAGATGGGCCGGCCACGTCGCTCGAACAGAAGACGGGAGGTGGAGCGAGAAAGTCGTACACTGGTACCCGCGCGAAGCGACGCGACCTCGCGGTCGGCCGCGCCGGCGCTGGTGCGACGATGTCATGATGCTAGCTGGCGCTACCTGGACAAGGCTCGCTAAACAAAGGGAAAGATGGAAACAGATGGAGGAGGCCTTCACCCGAAGCTGGGTACCACTAAAACATAATATACCTACAAATTAATGAAATTAATACTTAAATATTATTTTACAATTTTAATTAAATTTTTATTTTTTTAATGTATTTTTTTAGCATGTGGAAATAAAGGCTTATATTATATTATTATTATAAGTCCTATATTAGCCATGACCATGCCCCTACGTTTTTTTTTTATTTTTTTCACTGTCTAACTTATCTGAATTTTATTCAATTGGTTCAGTCGATCTCAAAATCTTTCATTTCAGAACTTACACAACATTGCTTTACTAATTATAGCAGCACCCGCGGTTTTACCCACGTAAGTTCCGATCCCGCGGGAATATCTGTATAAAAAGAAGCCTAAGTATTCATCCACATCTCCGGCTATCGGCATACCAAACATTGCAATCGATTTAGTACTTTTCGCGTAAAGAATAACAACAAACTATACCTACATACATACAAACTTTAGCGTTTATAATATTAGTAGGATTAGGAATGATTCTATCTGATTATTTATTTGATTTCGCCTCCAAGTACAGAATTTTTGTCGGCTTTTTCATTTACATTTTTGTTTTCAATTAGATAAGGTAAACTAGCTGAATATATCTCAGTAAATGCTACAAAATATAATTTTCGTCCTATCAGAACTACGACAACCTGCGGCGGTCACCGTAAAATTCCATTTAATAATCTGCTTCCACTTCATTGCGATACGAAATTGAGGTTCATATTTAATCTGGAAAATCAATTATTTATTCTGGAAACGATAAATAACACTGCATATAGCATAGAAAACCTATAAAACTTCCTTTGTTGAATTAATGCGAGTTAAGCGAGTAGTAATTGAATCGAAGCCACTCAAGGTTCGCATAACCTAGCTACCAACTACATTAATTATATAGGTACCTACCTACCTACCTACTACGTTTCCTAAGATTGTTACATGCTTTGACAGTTCAGCGATAGCACTCTCAGCGTCGTCGTCGCCTGTCGCCGCGCTACCAACCTTAGATGAAAACAAAAACAGTAGATACGGTATGTTCTAACATTGCGTATTCGAAAAATGGAATTTAGGTGGCGAATCGCCACCCAGTTGCCACTCCAAATTTTTGGTGGCGTCGACTGGGCCCACATCCTACGTAAACGTGGGCCCAGTCGACGGCACCAAAAATTTGGAGTGGCGACTGGGCCCCGGTCCCAGTTTTCAAAGGGCCCATTCGCCACCTAACTCGAAAAATGAGATAGAAACACCTACATGCATTTTCATAAAATTATTGTATTTAAAAACATTTGTCTTTAAGAATGATTTGTAAATAAGCAAAGAGGCATTCCTATGGATTTCAAAAAGATAATAGCAGTGTGACAGCACGTGCTCACGCGGCAACGGTTCGACATACGACTGAGGCTAGTGCGTCAGTTAGACGCAGTTTCATCGTCTCATTTTCCTAGACTAGGTAACGTATCTGCTGTTTTTTGTTTTCATCTAAGCTACAAACCATGTGCGAAGCTTACGAAGGCAGGTAATTTAATTTATGGAAAGCTTTGTTCGTACATTTTCAGTGGGGCTAAGTTGATTTTGGTAAAGGAACATTATGTGAGGAAACGAAATTTCTAGCACTAATTACCCTTTCTGTCGGTACAGTGGTTGTGGCCTCATTAACACAGAAAATGTTATTGGTCTGGGATACCAAATGACAGAAGCCTGCAGCATCGCGTATGTCGTATTTAGAGATCTTAGTACTAAGTTCTTATAGAAAATCCATTGTAATTTTTGGATATACCTACTCGACCTGGATAGTGACGTTGAAAAAACTTAGGTCATTGAAACTTCTAGCATTCTGGATGATGTATTTCTCCTTGTTAAAATATTTGTCATCATCATCATCCGAGCGATGTTCCCGGTTGCATCTATCTCGAGAGCCCGGGGTCCGCTTTCCTTGTTAAAATATTTGTAGTAGACTTTTATCATTTATTAAAAATATTAATTACAGTACAAACGATACATAGTTTAGGCAGCGTTTATAAGTAAGGGGGTATGTTTACAATACGTAGGTAAACCTAGATTTATTAGAATTTAATACTACATTATATTAGGTAGGTACATGTTTACATTACCAAGAAAAATGGTTCCGGATATTAGGTATTAGTTTATTGCGCATCTCTACTCACAATAGTTATATGACGGCCATAAGTCAGAACGCTATGTCGAAATGAGCAATAAAGTGAAATGGTGATGGTGGAAATGCTGGAATGGCTTCATACTCGTCAATCTACCTTAGACGCCACCTGTTAAGGTCGCTTACATATACATCTTTATTACATGTTACTGTTTTCTGTTACGTACTAAAATAAATATGACTTTCTTGTCACAACAATGTGACAATGAAAAATATACAACAATTTTAACTACTTGTATCCCCCAGAATAGGGTTACCCCATCTCATTCCGTGACGTACGTGACGTGATGTCGTAAAAAGCGACTAAGGGATCTGGTAGAGACTAGCAATCCTTAAGTTCTCCCCGCACGGTTGCGGATAAACTGCTTGGTCAATAGGAGGGTTGGTGTCAGGTAGGCGGCCGGCCGTAAACATAGTGTTAATATAGATTCTTCTTCTGTTTTCGCGATGTTGTATTGAAATTAAAGACATTTTTCGGTTTGAATCGCGTGGTTTTTATTACTTTTAGCATTGTTACAACGCTCAACGTTTCGAGACCTTTCCAGGTCTCTTCTTCAGGATAGACTATCCTATCCTGAAGAAGATAGACTAGATAGGATAGACTATCCTATCCTGAAGAAGAGACCTGGAAAGGTCTCGAAACGTTGAGCGTTGTAACAATGCTAAAAGTAATAAAAACCACGCGATTCAAACCGAAAAATGTCTTTAATTTCAATAGTGTTAATATCTATTTGCAGTAGGTATGGTCAATGATGACTTAGGTATCTAATGCGCCGACCCCCAAATAATTTGGGGCTTGGCGGGCCGTGGGCCTTCGGGAGAGGGATGTAAAAATGTAATCTTCTTCTCTTTGGAACATTGCCCAAAGAGAAAAAGAAGAATTTAAACAACCCTAAAGTACATACATGGGCACCTACTTAATTGCTTTCATTACTTAGACATATTTTGAAACAAACTGACTCGTTAGGTACATACACATAATTGAAACTTATTTAGAACTTGGTGGTGAAGCGATATACCGCTCACGTTATTTTTATACGTAATTTTCATACGCCTAATATATTTTTAATAGCAAATCTTTGCTATCTCGCAGTTTCATAGATGTAGGTACCTTTGTTTATATACATTTCTATAATTTGGTGTCTGCAACATTTTCAAACTGCGAAAGCGGCTCGCAGAGCGGCCTCGGACCAATGAAACCACACTGGTCGATGAAGGCCCAATGGGAGCGACGACGCCCGCGTCGTAAACGCGTCGCTGATTGGTCGATTGACGCCATTACGCAAGATGAACTCTCTTCTATGCTCGCTAAAGAAGCTCGAGCACGCGCTCGGTTTCAAAAATAGATATTTCCGCTAGTTCTTCATTGTGAGTGCTTCCTTGCTGGACTTTCATTCTTCCGCAACCCTGGGACAATCTGTGAATAGTTTTCTGCGTGTTCTTCGGCCCGCATCCGGACTTCTACCGACTACAACTGCACCACGAGGCTGGACCGTTCAGTTGGTTGAAAAGGTACGTTGGCTTTCTCTGTACCCGCCTAGCCGTAAGAATTGTTGTCAGACACCAAATACTTTCCAAGTCTTTCCAGGTTCCAGTAGGTCTCACATGAGAACTGTTTTTTCAATAACCTTACCCGCACCGCGTTAAAGACTTACCCTCCATGGTAACGCTCCTGGTGGGAAACTGTTACAAGCCCCACCATAACTTTGGTCCTTTCGAGCAGGATGTTGAAGTCAGCATCACATCCTCATTAGATTTCACGTAATTATTGGTGAAATTCTATTAAAAACCGCTTAGTTTTAGAACAAGATTCACGTAATTATTGGTGAATTCTTGTACCTACCCCACTCTCAGATTTATGTAACTATAATTGATAAATTCTGTTATCCCCCGCTCGAGATCTGTTAAAATTACTAATAGATTCTCAAAGGTAAACTGCATTTAATTGTTATACTTGAAGATTTACGTATTAATTGGTAAATACTTTCATTCTACTCAATTTCATTGTACGTACCTACCTACCTACCCGCTCATAGAAATAGTGAAATTATTTCTCGCATCATTTTGCACCTTGACCTTGTCTTGCAAACTTACGTACCTACTACAGGTACTCATCTATCCCGTTGTGTGTGATAAATTGATAATATTACATTAGAATCATGGCGGATAATACTTTGTCTTTATTAATTACAAAGAAAGAATTAATCTTTAAACGCATAGATAAATTGTATAATATATCTAAAAACATAATATCTTTTGATGTTTCGCGAACGAATGAGAACTTTCTGGCTGAATCGGAAACAATAGACGACTTGCGCGAGAAATTCGAATGCTTAATCGATGACATTAATAAGGTTCAATTATCTTTAAACCCTGCAACCACACCAGATTATTCTAGTTTAGATGCATTCGAAGATCTTTATACACGAATTAAACGCACGCGCAATAAGTTGCTATCTCCCGCTTCGAACGCGCCGAAGCCTCGTTCAGTTGAGTCGAGTGACTTGCCCAAGTGCTTAGTGAATTTAGAACCTTTGCGAATTCCTAGTTTTAATGGACGGCCTGAGAACTGGAATATATTTTACCAGTCATTTAAAGCTAATATTCACGCGAATAAACAGCTGACTGACTCGCAGCGTATGCAGTACCTAATTTCTAAATTAACTGATGACGCATTAAAGTTCACTGCAGGTATTGTTCCATCTGAGGAAACTTATTCGATACTATGGGACAGTTTAGTTAAAAAATACCAAGACAAACGCTCACTAGGTACATTCTACTTGAACAACATACTCGACTTGAAAGCTAGCACGCATAGTGCAAACGCTCTTGATACTTTTGTAGGTAAATACTCCGCTTCGCTATCGGCTATTAAAGAGTTAGGTATTCCTGACTTAGCAGATTTTTTATTTTTGCAATGCGCATTAAGAAAATTAGATACGCAAACTATTCAAGCATTTGAACTCTCAGTGCGTGAGATTGAAATACCTACAACCAAACAGCTGATTGACTTTATTCAAGATCAATCTAAAATTTTGGAACGTTCGAATTTTCGTAATTCGACGTATACAACTAAATCACCCGCACCCGCTCGTTTTTCGACTACTGATCGCCCCCGAAATATGAAAACATTTGTTGTAGGCAAGTTAGTCGAACCAACACGCTCCGATGATGTGAGTTCTACTCACTCACACGATGTCGTTCCGGTCATGCACGCTTCTGTTAGTACTTGTTGTTGTCTTTGCGGAGATAACAAACACAGACATTTGTATGAGTGCACGCAATTTAAAAATATGCGAGATGCTAAGACTCGATTTAATTTTATAAAATCGAAGCAGGGCTGTGTCAACTGTCTAAGTACATTGCACAATTTAACTCAATGTAAGAGTGCTTCGGTGTGTTTTTGTGGAAAAAAGCATCATAAATTGTTACACTTCGGTGACATTAAAAATAATTATACACATTCGCACGCTGCTATAGTACACGCTACGCCTCCACTCGTGCAGCTCTCGCCTACTTCGCCACGTTCCGCCGCTGCAGTCGCGTCTTCATCTCCCCTCGCTCCCGCGCCCGCGTCGCTGTCGCCTTCCGCGCTCGCGCAGGCTTCGTTGCCTCTCGCTTCCCCTTCGCATTTCGACTCGTTGCATGTACCAGACATAACTACTACGCATTCTCAGTCTTACGCAGCTAGCTATAAGGGTGATATTTTATTATCGACCGCGCAAGTGTATGCGTACCCGAAAGATAATTCTGAGAACAAATCGATTATTAGGATTCTGATCGATAATGGCTCACAGAATCATATAATAACAACAGATTGTTGTCGCAAATTAAATTTACCTATTATTCCGGTGACTAATTCTTTTGTTAAAGGTATAGGTACTGCTTCCCGTCCAATAACTGGTCGTGTTTATTTAGACCTTCAATCGCGCATCTATCCGCAACATAGATATACTATACACGCGTTAGTTGTTGAATGCATTACGGATAAATTACCGTCACACTTTATAGATAGCGATAATAGTATTAACTTTCGTGATCTACCGCTCGCTGATTTAAAATGGAATAGGTATACCGGGAGACATAGATGTGTTGATAGGCGCTCAGCTGTTTCCATACATCTACTTAGGTAATCGGATCGATTGTGGTCCGCGCGCACCTCCCGCTTTATTGACGACTTTCGGCTACGTATTCATGGGTGATTAGTGATTACTCGCGTGATGAAGTCGCACCTACCGCTACCGCTTCATTTTCTGCATTAGCGCTAAATGATTTAGTCCAGAAATTTTGGGAACTTGAAGAAGTACCTACGAAACGCCAGTTATCCCCCGACGAGACAGAGTGTGAAAATATTTTTGCATCTACTGTGACGCGTGATAACTTAGGTCGTTACACCGTAGCTTTACCATTTTGTAAGGATCCTAGTGATCTCGGTTCTTCGTATGTCTCTGCTTACCGCCGTTTCATGTCGCTTGAACGTAAACTTCGACAGTCTCCCACGCTACGCGAAAATTATAATAAAGTGATACGAGATTATATAGATAATGGTTATCTCGAACCCGTCGTTAACTCCGAATTAACGGATGATGGTTACTACATTCCGCACCAAGCAGTGATCCGTCCTGACAAGCCGTTGCCACGAATTGTTCTGGAC
This sequence comes from Idaea biselata, assembly GCA_958496205.1. NCBI lineage: Eukaryota > Metazoa > Arthropoda > Insecta > Lepidoptera > Geometridae > Idaea > Idaea biselata. The sequence goes on along the minus strand of OY292396.1, from coordinate 27,032,155 downwards.
GCAAGCGCGAAAACGCACACTGGGGTCTCGCTTAATGATGTATTGCACATCGGACCCAACTTACAAGCAGATCTGTTTCTACTTTTGTTAGATTTCAGATTATTTCCTATCGCTATGAACGCGGATATAAGACATCATTATTTACGCATTGGTGTACCTGTTGACCAGCGTAAATACCTACGCATTTTATTTCGGTTCCACGAATCCGAGGAAGTCCGCACTTTCTGTTTCACTCGCCAAGCTTTCGGCTTAAAGTCAAGCGCTTACGTCGCGATGAGGACTGTCAGACAGCTGGCTTCAGACATGAGTCGTCAGTATACTGATGCAGCGAAAGTAGCTGAGACTTGCCTTTATATGGACGACTTGGTTCATTCCGCGCCCAGTGAACAAGTTGCCACTAAGTTAGCTCACGATTTAATTAATTTATTTAAATCAGGTGGCTTCGATTTAGTGAAATGGTCGAGTAATTCGCCTTCGCTTCTCGAGTCTCTTCCTGACTCGCACCGCAAATCGCTAGAGTTTGACGTTGGCAATGATGTTTCAAAGGTTTTAGGTCTGTCGTGGGAACCGTGCGAAGATTGTTTTCTTTTTACCTCCGCCGCGTTAAATGAAAAATGTACAAAGAGAAATATACTCTCTATAGTTGCTCGATTATTCGACGTGCTCGGACTGGTCGCGCCTGTTATACTCTATGCCAAATTGTTGATTAAAGAGCTGTGGCTAAGCAAGAGTGATTGGGACGATCCCGCTCCGGAGCACATACGCTCACGTTTCGCCGCACTAGTGCAAGAATTTCACTTGCTCGACACTTTGCGTATCCCGCGACATGTAGGTGTTGAAGCAGGTAGCGAGTTGCGCCTGGTCGCATTCAGTGATGCTAGTATGAACGGCTTAGGTTGTGTGATATACGCGCACTGTACTTATCCGTCCGGTATCCAAACTCGCCTTCTTTGTGCTAAATCAAAGGTTTCGCCGACTAAAATTACTACGCTCGCACGCCTTGAGTTGTGCGCTATTTTACTCATGTCAAAATTAATAAAGTCCGTGCGAGAAACTTACGCAGCGCGTGTTCCCATCGCTGGTATATACGCTTTTTCTGACTCTACGATAGCCCTATCGTGGGTACATTCGTCACCACATCGTTGGTCGATTTTCGTAGGTAACCGCGTCGCTCAGGTTCAAGAAATCTTGGATCCTGAACATTTTTATCACATCGCTGGAGCTACCAATCCGAGCGATTGCGTTTCTCGGGGTATGCTACCGTCTCAACTTTTGAACCACGATTTGTGGTGGAACGGTCCCTCTTGGATCCGCTGCGCATTTGAAGAATGGCCTATCAAGCCTTTCTCTCCCGCTAGCTGCGCTGAGTTGCCTGAACATAAGGCTAAAGTCCTTACAGCAATAACTCACGCGGAGCCGCCGTTGCTATGCTTGTTAGCGCAACGTATCTCATCTTGGGAGAAATTGCTGCGTATCATAGCATATGTTTTAAAGTTCGCACGACCAAAATCTGAGGTTCAGCCTCGTACGGTCGCAGGGATCGCATCTGCTGAGAGAGCGCTTCTTCTCGCAGTGCAATCTCTACATTTCGCCGATGATATAAAATCGATTAAGGCTGGGAAATTGCCCTCTAAAAAGTTGCAGAGTCTCGCAGTCTTGCTTGACCCCAATGGGATCCTACGTATAGGTGGGCGACTCTCTGCTTCTATGCTCCCTTTTGAGGCCAAACATCCGGTTCTTCTCCCAAAACGCGACCATGTTGTTGACTTAATCATACAGCACTATCATGTTGTGAATTGTCACACAGGTCCCGGACTTCTTATGTCTATTATAAGACAACGCTACTGGATATTAGATGCCAGAACAGTGATTAGATCCAAGTTGCGCAAATGCAACATTTGTTTTAGGATTAATCCCACGCACCCGACGCCTATCATGGCTGACCTTCCTTCGTGTCGAGTCCTACAAGCAAAACCCTTTAGTCATACTGGCCTGGATTTTGCTGGACCTGTACGCGTGACTCTAACGCGCCGCAGAGGTCAACACGCTCAAAAAACATATATTTTGCTCTTCGTATGTATGAGCACGAAATGCCTACACATTGAATTGACAAGTAGTTTGACTTCTGACAATTTTTTAGGAGCTTTTAAACGCTTCATTTCTCGCCGCGGTCCTGTTTCGTGTCTCTACTCCGACAATGGCACCACTTTCGTTGGTGCGAAAGCGCAGTTGGACGAGCTCTATAGCTTCTTGCTGAGCTCCAGTTTCAAGGACGCTATGTCCGAAGAATTGTTGTCTAGGCGCATTGATTGGAAAATGATTCCCCCAAGAGCACCAAACTTCGGTGGACTATGGGAAGGAAACGTAAAGAGCATGAAAACGCACCTATATAGAGTCATAGGAAATCAGTTACTTTCTTTTGAAGAACTTCAAACGGTTCTCACGCAGATAGAGTCGATTTTAAATTCGCGCCCGCTTTGCTTAATGTCTTCGGATCCTCATCCAGAAGCTTTAACGCCCGCACATTTCTTAATGTCTACGCCGCTGCAATACTTGCCTGCCGCTGATCTGTCAGAGCAACGCATTAGTTTGTTAGATCGCAAGAGCTTGATAGATAGCATGGTTCAATCATTTTGGAAAAAATGGCATTTAGAGTATCTACATACATTGCAAGTTAGGCAGAAATGGGCAACCTCGGACAAACCGGTAGAAATCGGAACAGTCGTTCTTGTAGAGCAAGAAAACTCGGCTCCGCTGACCTGGCCGTTAGGAAGAATTACCGAGGTCTTTAGGGGCAAAGACAATGTCGTACGTGTAGCTATTGTCAAAACTCGTACGGGTTCTTATAAACGCGCTATTACTAAACTCTATCCTATACCAACGCAATAAATTTAACTTTTATCATAATTATTAGATTAAGTTAGTCGCTAGAATAAACTATATTCTTTATATTTTATAATGCTTTCTCATTAAACTCGCTATTCGCTTTGATTAGCCATAGAGTTACTTGTCAGTTTTGAAAGATCCTTAGATCTTCCAAGGCGGGGTGCATGGTGAAGCGATATACCGCTCACGTTATTTTTATACGTAATTTTCATACGCCTAATATATTTTTAATAGCAAATCTTTGCTATCTCGCAGTTTCATAGATGTAGGTACCTTTGTTTATATACATTTCTATAATTTGGTGTCTGCAACATTTTCAAACTGCGAAAGCGGCTCGCAGAGCGGCCTCGGACCAATGAAACCACACTGGTCGATGAAGGCCCAATGGGAGCGACGCCCGCGTCGTAAACGCGTCGCTGATTGGTCGATTGACGCCATTACGCAAGATGAACTCTCTTCTATGCTCGCTAAAGAAGCTCGAGCACGCGCTCGGTTTCAAAAATAGATATTTCCGCTAGTTCTTCATTGTGAGTGCTTCCTTGCTGGACTTTCATTCTTCCGCAACCCTGGGACAATCTGTGAATAGTTTTCTGCGTGTTCTTCGGCCCGCATCCGGACTTCTACCGACTACAACTGCACCACGAGGCTGGACCGTTCAGTTGGTTGAAAAGGTACGTTGGCTTTCTCTGTACCCGCCTAGCCGTAAGAATTGTTGTCAGACACCAAATACTTTCCAAGTCTTTCCAGGTTCCAGTAGGTCTCACATGAGAACTGTTTTTTCAATAACCTTACCCGCACCGCGTTAAAGACTTACCCTCCATGGTAACGCTCCTGGTGGGAAACTGTTACAAGCCCCACCACTTGGTTTAACTTTGCATGTTAAATACATTGTTGTTACACCATGATGTGTGTTTTACGAGTGAATTTCACTTGTTTTATTAAGGTTCACGAGTACGTAGGTACAAGTAGGTACGTGGGACTCGGATCGGAAGGGGAGGTCATCTAACTTGGTCTATAAACAACGTTGCGATTGTTGCCTTAATTCCGTAACGGAATTGTTGTTGCAGACCACTGAAATGAAACTATACAAGTACGCTGGAATTGGTATACCATACAAAATTACATTAGATCTTTGTGCCGATTTGATCTGCGCCATGTTGCGTTGTTGTCGCGCGTTTTCTATAGAAAGTGATGGTGGCCGGTCCGTGGAACTAATAGTTCCGTGGACGGTCACCATCACTTGTGTTTTACGAGTGAATTTCACTTGTTTTATTAAGGTTTACGAGTACGTAGGTACGTGGGACTCGGAACGGAAGGGGAGGTCATCTAACTTAGTCTATAAACAACGTTGCGATTGTTGCCTTAATTTCATAACGGAATTGTTGTTGCAGACCACTGAAATGAAACTATACAAGTACGCTGGAATTGGTATACCGTACAAAATAACATTAGATCTTTTTGCCGATTTGATCTGCGCCATGTTGCGCTGTTGTCGCGCATTTTCTATTGAAAGTATTGGTGGCCGTCCGTGAAACTAATAGTTCCGTGGACGGTCACCATCATCAATAGAAAATGCGCGACAACAGCGCAACATGGCGCAGATCAAATCGGCACAAAATTCAGCGCGCTATGACCTGTCCAGCGACTTGTACCATGGAGGTCAGTGTTGCAGACGGATTTTCAGTTAAACAATCACGACTAGGCTACTAGGTACAGTTGCTTCGGTAGAATAAAGAAGATTCGTCGCATTTGCAAATAAAACAGGGATTTTAGGAGACTTTGAAAGCCACGTGGTACGGTCTCAGACGGTTTTAGTAAAATGAAAAAAGGAATAAAGACTTCGCGGAATGCTTTATGTTGGTATAGGAAGTTAAATAGGATTTAGCTTTAAATATCGTAGAGAGCTAGACCAGACTTGTACGGTGTACCATTCTTACCTCTGGGCATGTCTAGTCAAGCTTGGAGGGTGGTTTGGTGTTGGGCAAGCCTACCCAACTTAGCAATGTCACAGGCACTATTGCGCCATAAATAGCATAGATTAAAACTTCCTTACGCTCGCGCTGTCTACATAAAATATCATCTAATATTAGATTAAATGTGTACCTACACCTATAATTTGCTTACACACACGATACAGTCAATTGGCTTTAGGATGTCAATTATAATTTTGTAATCATTTATTATAAATATTCTCACGTTTAAGTAATATATAGCAAAAGTTTGGACTGGTACACTCCTGCATCCTTAGATGAAAACAAAAATAGTAGATATGGTATATTCTAACAATGCGTATTCGAAAAATGAGCTAGAAACACCTACATGCATTTTTATAAAAAAAAATATTTAAAAATGTTTGTCTTTAAGGATGATTCAGACTTTGTAAATAAGCAAAAAGGCATTCTTACGGACGTCAAAAAGATAATCGCGTGTGACAGCACGTGCTCACGCGGCAACGGGTCGACATACGACTGAGGCTAGTGCGTCAGCTAGACGCAGTTTTATCGTCTCATTTTCAGGGACTAGGTACCGTATCTTTAGTTTTTTGTTTTAATCTAAGCCTGCATCCCGCTTTTTATCCCACTGTACACCATGGGCCTCCAAGAGGGGTTAAGCAGTACAGACGCCACGGAAACCTACAACGGATTAAGCGAATATCCCATGCCTTCGAACAGCGTAACCTCCATTAGACCTTTCCTAAAGGTAGGACGAGCGAGATGTTTTGTTTTAGAACACATAATTCACACACAAACATAAACAAAAAAAAGTAGAATACAGATTTAACCCACCGCCTGATTTAGGTTAAGTGAGTTAGTGTGACTGTGCCAAGGGCGTGCCGACTATCATCCGACATCAAAGGGCCAGCACATTCTCCAGTCACTCTGAAGAACACTCATCAGCTAACGAACACCCATAAAACTACCGCTTGAACTAGATTGCTGAGACTGGACTATTACTGACGAGAGTCCGCTGAATCACTTGTTTATGTGCGATATTTACTTTCGTTTTACTTTGCAGTGGTAATAAGAGGACAGTTTGCTTTTTACTACGGCAAAGCGAAAAGGAAGAGTAATGTTATTACCCGACCACAAGAAAAGGGTTTTATTTTTCGCGCCTATATTTGTTCATCATCATCATCCGAGCGATGTTCCCGGTTGCATACCTCTCGAGAGCCCGGGGTCCGCTTTCCTTCTTTTACGTCTCCACTTCGCACGATCTTCGGCAAATCGCGTCTATCTTTGTTACACAATGGAATTGGTACGACACAAAAGTCGAAAATACATTAGCCTTATTAATAAATGTCGAGTAATGTCGGAGTAGTTTTACCAGTTTTTGTTCGTGTATTGCACTTGCAAAACTTGCACCCGGCCGGAATCGAACCCGGCAACCTTCTGCATTGCAGTCGCTCCACGAGATCGTTACTTTGTAAAAACATGCTTTGTCTTTTTTAATGTTTAAAATAGTAGAACCCTGTATGTTTCATTCTACAATTGATTTAAAGCCCAAACTACATTTGCGACATACAAGTTTAGCATCTACGTAGGTATTTAAACACAGCAGGTAGTAAGTTGAATAGATTTATTTCCCAAATAAAAAAATCCATTTCAAGCAAAAAATTATGGAATAGGCACCTAACTTTAGTAATCACAACAAAAGTTAAATTGTGTTTGAAGTTAAGCCAAGTTTTTATTGTTGTAGACAAATAAACAGAGCGAAGTGAGGGACCATTCTACTCTTAAATCAACATTTTGAATTTGAAAGTTGAAATTTATTTACGTTAATTTATTTGCGAAGTCGGTTGGCATTATTGATTGACTGACACTGAAAGTAGTTACGATTCAAGGCTGAAGGGAAACGATGAATGAAATGTTTTATTATAATTTAATAAATAAGTTCTAATCGATCAAATATTTTTCTTTTTATCAAAACTAACAGAGATTTAAATAAATAAAATCTACTTAACTACCTATATGATACTAATACCTAAAACAGGAATCCTCAGTGATGAAATAAATAATTATAACTAAAAAAACTTCAAATAACCCGCCCCTAATTAATTGTATAGGTAGTAATTTATATTTGGAATTAAAATGAAAAATATAATAATGCAATTAACCCGTTAAAATAAAGATAGGATAAGGACAGTGGAAGGAGTTGCGACTCTTAGTGTCTGCACTGGCCTAAATATCGGAACACTAGCAAGCCCGCTGCCGGCGGATGCCATGAATCTCACCTTCCAGATGAAAAAAGAATTAAAACTACAAAGTACGGCGTGAACATATACCTATAGGAACATACATGATATACATACATACATACATGGAACCCTCCTCTGGAATTAAAGTCGGTTAATAAAAGGTACATATAGAAATATTTTAGAGAAACAATACTTTTCCAAAAAACACAACGCACTATAGACGCAGGGCTGGATTTTATGTCTATGAAAGCCTAGTGCAGGCTTATTTACAGTTTTTTTATTGGATAAATATTATAATCTCTGTTTCCCCAAAAAAGACCGCGGTAGCAAAAATATAAAGTTAGATGAGATGCAATTTTCTTATAAATAAACAAAGTACTCGTATTTAAGCACTTAAAATAGAATATTAATAAAAGGTATGTCAGAACAATTTAAAATTGTCGACGCCATCAAACTTCTTGGTATAATAAATATGGCGAGCTGTTTTCTGTAAAGCAATTACAGAGCTAGCGACCATCAATGTAGGTAGAGGTAGTTTATTCAAAAGGAAGTTAACAACATGCATTCAATGCGGGCAACAGCGGGTAAAGTCAACAATTTTTAATTCTTTTTGTGGTTGAAAAACCTGCTATATTGCAGACGCTTCTAATTTCCGCACAGTTTACTTCGTGACTGTTCGGCAAAGTTATTACCTGCGAATTTTAGGTACTGTAAATATTTTCCTAGACTTACTCGAAGTCTCTGTAAAAAGTAGGGTCGAGTTGCAAGCGAGTTCTTATTTCGCTGGAAGTTCGTAAACGAGAGACCACGTCTACTTATATTTTTCTTGAAATAACTGATAAAATTTTGAGATAGTTGAAAATTTCTGAACGTTGAGAGAGTTTATTTCAACTTAGAGATACCTAGGTACTTCTCAACTTTAAAATACCTATTTACTTAATTACCTGGGCGAAGGTTGGAAACTTAAAAAATCTGATTACAAGCTCTTAGCGCCTGCCAGCGATTTACGTCGATTTTCAATCAAATATATCGCCGTAGTTAGCCTGTAAAGGTTGAAAGACTGCCGTAAAGAGGTATTTCGATTCAAACTTTTATGATTCGAGCTCGGCTATTGACACATTTGCCTAAACTTATCGTTTTATATGTAAATTTTTACCTCGTTGGCCTAGATGCACCTGTCGTTCTTGATTGGCCGTGCTGGTTAAGCAACGCTTGGCGTAGTTATTACTTGGATGGGTGACCGAAGTTTGTGTGGCAAAATGGCAAAATATCAATTTCTTAAGCTCCTCTGTGTCCTCTCTCCTCTACGTTAAGCAGTTGGTCCCGGTTGTTATCTCTGATAGCAGTCGAATCGTTAGAGGCCTTAGGGCGACCTGAAAACTCTAACACTAGCTGAGCCGCACCACTACACGAAAAAAAAGGAGAACCTTCTTCCTTAAACATTATTTTTTGTAATTTTCAAAAATAATCCTAATCATGGATAGATAGACGAGTTTTTTATTGTACTTGGGTTGTATGGTTGAAACCTAAACGCATTCTCCTCTGGATGGGTTAATCAATTTTATTATTGAAATGTTATTAATTAGTAAGACTGGGAATTGCGCCTCGCCAGGATTATAGGAGGATATTAAAACAAAAACAAGATGAACAATTATTCATAATATGCATCGTCCACTTGATTTAAGAGGCTTTCGGAGGTTGTATTTTCTATACTTAAACGTAATATGAAAATATTAAACCTCTACCTTACCTTATTACCTATTAGAATTTGAAAGTATCATACCATAAGTTCCATCCCTTTTAAGGGTTCCGTACCCTACAGGTAAAAACGAAACACTTAATGATAAATCGTCCAACGTCCTGCTAGCAGGACTTTTTGTCCTGCAGGTAGGACGCAACTTTGTTTCGTTTTTATAGCAAAACCGGCCTGCTAGTAGTACTTTTGAAAACGCAATATGGTAGGCTGTCTCTTTCTCTTTCTGGGGGTGGTTGATTTGATTCATCGCTGTACGATCAGTATGAGCAGAATAGCTGCACCGATTAGACGTGGTGTTCGCGTTCGCTCGCTGGCTACCCATTATGACGCCCCGGGTCATCCCCGGGTACAGATAATGCATGGAGTCACCAACATTTTCGCGATTCGCGTCGTCATATTGTTATGGGACTGTGAAGTCAGTGCTGAATATCACTTTTAGCTTACCTGTTATTTTTTATATCCATATCTGTGAGTTGTGTTTCCAAGAATTAACTGGAAGCCGTTTTGGCAAATGATGTACCTATCACCATCTCACTCGATGACCTACCTATTAGCACCACCTCATCATTCAGCTCGTTCAACTCTAGTGATTCTAAAGAAGGATCAGAACACCTTGTAGAAAAAGAACAGATAAAAATAGCGTTTTGTTGGTGAGCTTGGTACCTACTTTACTTTTGGATAGTCGGGTAAAAAATGTTTGAAACACCTGACTCTGTCGATAATTTCCAATGTTCTTCCGGAAGTCATCGTCCTTCTAGCAGAACGTACGTAAAACGTCATACAAAATGATGTCCTGCTAGCAGTACTATTAAAGTACTTCCGGAAGAGCTTTAAGAAGACAATTACTTGGACGATCTATCATTAAACTGAGACTCCACTGTCCGTCTTTCTGTCTGGCTGTCTGTATGTCAGGAACCATGACAACCATAACTGCCAAGTTAGACAGTTAAATTTTTTACAGATGATGGATTTCTTGTTGCCGTCAAATGTTTTTAAAGAAAATGAAATAACTATTTTAGTACAACAAACGTGTTTTTTTATCATGGCGGCATAATGGGTAGTTACGGAACACTCAGAACGCGAGTGCCACTCGTACTTGACCGGTTTATTTCTTTAAATAATTTACCTTAAATGAACCGCCATAATTGTTTGTAAAATATATTTGGAATTGCATTCCTCTTCCGGAAAGTGTAGGTTTTTTCTACACTTTTTCTAATGTGTATGTAGAAAACGGGTGGCGCCTAGAAACCTCAATAAAGGGTTTAAATTTAAGTAATAAGACTAATAACGCAATAAGACGTGAAAACACACATAGGTACTAAGACGTATAGGTATCCACAGTCAACCGTTTGGGCCTTGGCTAAGTAATGCTTTGGAACATTTCTACTGACCGTCAAAAACCAATTCGCATGTGAATTACTATTGTCTGTCTCGCTCAAGCATATACACAATGAGCGAGAAGTAAGCATGCGGAGTTCGAACTTTCGTATAAGAATTTAAATCCAGTGGTTCCTGTGCTGATTTCGAATGTCTTGTATAAGAGTGAGACAAAGCACTGATTTAGCTAAGGAGCGTCGAGGAAAACGGGTTTTAGATAATACATGGATGATATATTGTAAAATTAACCCCGGCCTCTTAAATAAAATTCATAAAGATCGTTTATTTATCCATGCAGGCGTACCGTATCTTTACTTATTAATCTTACATGTCTGTTACCTAAGCCCGGAACTACGTACCTACTAATATTTGATTAATTACAAAAGGTGTCCCACGGTTTCAACCGCGTAAGGCCGTATACAGAAAGAAAGCTGGAAACTTATAAACGCTGACAAGCGCTTACCAGCGCTTGTCAGCGCTGGTGACCCGCGCAGGAAAATGTATGAACCCGCGCCGATAAGCACTGATCGGTGCCGACAAGCTTCAACACGCGCTGGTCAGCGCTGGGCTGGTGACGTCATAACATCGTCCGATGAGTCCGACATTCTGCCTCAACCTGCTTCCTTTGTGTAGAACGGACCAGCGCTGAAAAGCGCTGGTAAGCGCTTATAAGTTTCCAGCTTTCTTTCTGTATACGCACTAAGTCATGACCTCGTGGGTATTTCGACCCCTATTTTATCGGATGACTACATCATATTATTATAAAGAAGACACTCTCCAAATTTCAGCTCTCTACCATCAGCGGTTTATGCTTGTGTTGATCAGTTAGTCAGTCAGGAGTCAGGACAAAGCCTTTTATAGATATAGATCAATTGATAGATAAGATAAAGATAAAGATAAGATAAAGATAAAGATAAAATCATTTATTTGCTAGAATACAATACATAAAGATCTTATGGTAAAGTACATAGAACATGTATTCAGTCTGCAAGCAGACGTGCAAATATTTCCGTCACTATGAATTTAATTTAAACAAACAAAAAAAAAATTAGGTTTAGCAAATTAAACAATATTCCCAAAATGTCACTTATCTCTATTTTTAACACAGAAATCCTTGTATTCCTTTTCGTCATAAAAACAATGATGGAGAAGCCAGTTAAACAATTCTCTCTTAAAATTATTTCCTTCTAGAGCTTTGAGGTCGCGGGGTAAAAAATTATAGAAAGAAATACACATATTATATATAGATAAAAATAATATAGTAGGTAGGCTACTTAATAAGTAGGTAAATACGTACTGTTTTATGTCATAAATAATATCAGATTTGGCCACATAATAACGTGTCTGAAATAAAAGAGTTGTCAATAGAGTTCTAGTTTTTCCTCAATGTACAATTGCGGCCAAAACTGTTTAACCAAATCGTGACAACTAACAAAAGACCAGTTCCACCATCTTTATAGACATTACAAACAACGTAGTACTCAAATACAATTATGAGCCTAGCGGTGCTCATACAATTCTGTCGCTTGATTGTACCTACTCAAATATTTAGATGGGACGTCTATACAATACGACTTGGAAGATGAATATCTAACACAATTCTATTATTTATCATTGTGCTCATTATCATTGTGTTTTATTAATATAAAAACATCAGCTCATTTGTGTTAAAGGATCGTGTTTATTGCGTAAATCAGTTTTTCCGAGTGAGTGCGTAATCTAAGATCGCATTTTTCCTCGAGGATATAGTGAGCTCTACTAAATTTATGCTTCTATTTTGATGTTGGGTAGCGTGTAAACATTATGGTCGAGATTTAACTTTTCTTTTTCATTTAGTTTTATGGTTGAAGTTCGTTGTTTTGAAGTAGGTAGACTATAGTCGCGTCAGTGATAATATCGGAGTAAAATGTTAGCTAATGTTACTCCTGAGGATTATAATAATGTATCTTCGTACCAAGTTTTATCAAAACTAGTAGGTACCTATGGTAGTCTTTTCAGAATTTCTTTACTCATTGTTATTAACAAGGAAAACAAATATTTTTCATTTTAATAGGGTGTTTATGAAAAAAATAACGATTAATTCGGGATAGAACGCTGTTTGTGTTATTTTGACTGTAATAGGGCCGTAGTTCGATCGTCTGTCAACGAGTCTTTTTAGTGATAAAAATGTGGAAAATCTTTTTTTTTTAAATTTAATTGTTGTTAAGATAACTGTAAACAAATTCTTTAATAAGATTTCAGCGGTACGACTGCTATTTTGTAGTAGGAGACCAAAAGGGGTGTCTTTCTCGGCCGGAGTCGTTGCGCCAAGCAGACTCGTCCACCTTTCGATATGTAGACCGTTGCAGCCACTAAGAGTGACGGGTCGGATCTCGTCCCACAGCTGTCTTCTTATCTGATGAGCGAGCTAAATCTTAGATCACTATTAGGTGAATAGTTGTCAAACACCCATCTACCTATTGTACTAGATATACATGATCTTTCTACATATGTTTTAAGGGGGTACTACTTTCAAAAGCACACGCTCATAAAATAAGAATAATTTTCTCCGGTTATATTTCTCGCTCAGTGTGGCAAATGGTGAACACTCTGTGAATAGGAGAGGTACACATTTCCGTTTATTGTAGTAACTGGAGCTCTAGCCCGAGATAACAAAATGGAGTGATTTTATTGACAGATTGTCCGGCCAACCCTTAACAAGATAGGTATAGTCACTGCATAAATATACATAGTAGGCTGACTCGCCTGTATTCTTGTAAAACAAAACGTACGGGAAGTCGGTACCTACCTAGAAGCTCCTAACCGTCCTTGCCTCGCTAATCGTGGCGCTAATGTAGCTATTAGCACGCTCGAAATTGTCGCGCAATTGATGTGATGCCATGACCATAAATTTATATTTTTTTATTTAATAAATTTAGATTTCATGCAAAATAATATCATCGGTCGCATCAAATTGATCGCACGGCTATCTTGTATTTGAAGAGCGTAAATAACACTTACCAATGAAGGTAACTTCTACTTGCGAGTACACTTTGCCCTAGCGCGAGCTGGCTGATATTTTTATAGAGTCAGCCTACTGTAGGAAGCGCGCCACCGATGTTTTACTGTGGTTTTGGTATAGCTATACCTACTAATGTTGCCTATTACCTGCATGATGTTTTCTCAAATCCTTCCCCTATCAATCTTGATCGGGGTTCTTGTGTTTGGGATTAATCTTAGCGATATATCGTTAAACCTTCCTCAAAAATACCTCCGAGCATACGGTGGGTAATAATTTTGGTTAGCCGATAGACATCGTACCACATCACGTTCAAAATGAGTGCCTATTTTTACACTGAGTAGTTATTTATTAATTTTAGTATAATATTACCTAATTCAACAGCTGTATCAAAAATAATTATAAAAAAACAAAGTGAAGCAGAGATAAGTTTCCGAAAACTATAATTTTTCTGGTAAGTACAGATAAAATATTAAAAAAAATATCAAACTAATTACCTAGTTTCATTTTCATCACGTTTACCTACTGTAATTCCTTAAACTGTAACTAAGTATTAACTTTAAACATATACTTAACTATTTATTTTGAGTTTCTATGTTACAGATCTTTATAACTCCAAATTACAAATCAAAATATAAATTTTATTTACTTATGTAAATATAATGGGATGGGTTATTTTAATATAAGTAGTTATTATTTAGTTTCATATTTCTTATATGTACCTGTGTAAACATATGTAAATAAATTTACTTACGTATTCCGATATTATCAGTACTTGGCTTTATTAATTAGAAAACGATTTATGTTGCTTGACGAAGCCAACAAATAATTTAATATGTTTCTATTATACTCCGATCTCCATTTAGGGAGAGTAGCAATTACCTATGTTTTAATGGGTTTCGTAGCATTGTAATATTCACTAAATCTATGGTTAAGTCTGGTTTACTCGCCCAATAAACTTCCTTTGTTCCTTGTTAATTAATTTCTATTTTAACACAAATTAGATCTTTGGAATTATATTGGATAGCGTACCTATTAGTAAGTTCTTAGGGTATCAGGTCTAAACGCTTTTTTGTTTCGGAAACTCTACGAAAGCCTGTTGAGTACGTACCTAGGTACATGAAACACTTAATTATAAATTGATTAATTTTGTAACAGAATTATTTCACGACACGGTCATTGGAATCGTAAAATCTCCTAAAACAAAAACAAAACTTTATAAAGATTTAAATAATAATAGGTACCTACTACTTTAACTTTATAGGAGAAAACTTCTATTTGTATTTTTTATTTGGAATTTACTATAACCTCTGTGTGACAGGTCTCAACAGACATCTGCTGTTTATTTCAATCATATTTATTTTGGTGAGCTAGTCCTCACCTGCCCAAGGCCCTTACTTATTAACTTTTTTCCTCAGCAGCTGTCATTTCTCCGCTATTGCCCTTTTCACTGTCAGTTCTTAAGGTCAGTTCCTTACACGATTTAATGATACACAATATTATGTTCTTAATTTTCCTCAAAACTTATATATAGTTTCATCTTTATTTACCTACCTGTCAGTGTAATTTTAAAGGACAAGTTAATGTATTGGAGAAACAATTAAACGAAATTTCTAGAATTTCAATGGCGTGAGGCGCTTGAGTTCAAGTTCGTATATCAAGTAGATTTAGTGCCTAAACGATTTCGGTTCTAGCAAGCAATCACGGAGCTGAAAGGGACAATGGGGGTTGCGAATCTATTTCTCAACACGTCTATTTGAACAACACAATAGTACGGACGATTTTGAATAGGTATATTAGTGCATTCCGCTTCAAATACAAACTGCTGTAAACAGTCTTTTCAAATTTCAGTCTTCCGGAATAAATTATAAACATTGATGCGTGGAAATTTACGGTCAAATTATCCTAATTGAGGCTTAACGTCCGACGAGGATTTTCCGCGATCTGCGGCCATGATGTTGACAGACTCCGTTAGCCGTTTATCGTGGCCCATCGGAAATTCAATTATGAACCTTAGTCGCTTGCGTTGTTGACCCCCCTCCGACCCTGCTGGGCAAACACGTCACCCTATCTCCTTGCGTCGACCTCAGATCTTAATATGACCTCCGCTGACACAGCGTTCAGCCGAATTTGATGGCGTCAATAATTCAATAAATCAAATTTTATCTGTGCTCCCTTTGAGATTTTCATAATGTTATCGTCCTTGTGTGTAAATTTAGGTCTATAACGTTAGGAGAAATTTTATGTAAATCAAAATAAGCAAAAAATAATAATATATTATTCCACTATTCTGTACCTACTTTTTATTACTTACGAATGAACAGGTATTTTCTATAGGTACATCATACATACAGCTACGACCGAGTAATCTGGAGAAATATGATTTAAGTTTTATTTGTATAAATAATAAGATCATATTCAAATTACCACAATAATTCCATTAATATTTTCATTAAAAACAGCAAAAACCGCAAATTGGAAAGCAAAAAACTAGATCATTGAAAATAAATTGTATTTTCAAGGAAAATCATGTTGGTAGGTATTAACTACTTTTGAGGTAGAAAAATTGTTGAAAAGATAAAGAAACTCGCTGAAATTGAAATAATTTGGCTATTGTTTGTGAAACTGTAATTTATTATTATTATACTATTATAAAGCGGAAGAGTTTGTTTTTTTGTTTGTTTGAACGCGCTAATCTCAGGAACCGCTGATCCGATTTGAAAAATTCTTTCAGTGTTGGATAGTCCATTTATTGAGGAAGGCTATAGGCTACTTTTGATTCCTATATTCCCACGGGATCGGGACTTATGCGGGTGAAACCGCGGGGAGCTGCTAGTTTATTATATTCCTAGTTGGATACAAAGAGACTGGGTAAGTAGGTTTTTTTCACGTTTACTAATAAGGCTACTAAGGTTTGTAGAACTAGGCTAAGAATTAATTAATTAAGTCTACGCCGATTAACATAAAGACATAAACTATTTAAAAAAAAAATAGTTTGATAGGTACATAATTTAAAATCTAATAGGCGGGTAGGTATAAATGATACTAATGAGAGGCATTGGGTAGATACATACATATATACACAGAAATAGGATTTATACGAGAAATGAATTAATATTATAATAGGTAGGTATTATACTTATCTACTTATTTTTTACTGACATTCATAAGACATACGTTATTATTATAGACGTGACATACATTATTATATTACAGACCAAGTATAACGTATTATAATCATCCTTTAGAAAGGATTTTGAACTCGAGTGTAAGGGTTCTAAGCTGACAAAGTTTACGGCAACGAATTGCACAGACTTAGCACGTGAAAACACATAAAGTTCGAAGAAATATTTTAGTGTGATAGGTTTGAATTTACGGACTTGACTGTTTTGGAATTCATTTTTTCCACTGACCATAATTCCGAGAAATGCCTAGCTAAGTACCTACATTTCTCTTACAATTTTTTTGATTACGCTACCCACAGAGGGTAATTGGATCCTTGCCGTAGTTTGTTGAATTATTCTATCTACTTACCTACACTAGAAAAAGGAAATGTTGGTAAATAAAAAGAGAGGTGTACCTAATTGAAGGTAAATCATTATTCGCCATTGAAATGGAGAGTTGTCAAACAATTTTACCTACCTACGTAAGAGTTGTATAAAAGTGCTGTCCGTAGTTTTTTGATCTCCTCTAACAAATCACAACTTTTCTATTTAAGAAAACTGTAAGCATAAACTTCATTGTCTTACGTCTCAGCAGTCTGATAAGAAATTCTGTAAGAAGAATACGAAAAAAATGTACTGAAATGTATGTTTTTATTTTTATCGTCGCTCGTACCCCATTAGTAAGTAGACACATAATTTCTACATTAAGATAAAAAAAACATGATTGAATCACTTAACGTCCCTCTTTTGTGAAGTGTTTTTAATAAGGCTCATTTTACGAGACATACGTATAAGAATTAATCGCGATATTTTTTCGTAAAAGTAAGCCTCTGAATGTAATTCCTCTGATATGACATTACGCTACGAGATGGAAATCCTGAAGTTTGCATAAACATACTTATTCGGAATTATTCATTTGGGGCAATTCGTTCAGTTTCTCTAAAGTGGTCCGGAGTCCAAGATTTATATCTCGGCAACTTTACCTAAGTAACGTACGGTGGCGCTCTACTTGAATAAATCAAATAATTCCAATCCCGCCCCCGCCATCATTCTGAAGCCAAAGATATGAAACCTACTACATCAATCCTGGGAATTTCTTTGATAAACATTTCTATTTTAAATCAATATTTTAATCAAATTTTAAATCAATATTTTAATCAAATTATATATGGCTTTCTCTTTCATCTCATCATAGACGCTGGGTTATTGAACCATAACACGGTCTAATTTTGTAAATTAATGAAACGATTTTCCTATTAACATTAAGCGATTTATGCCTACGCAATTAAGTATTCATATATTTACGTATTTCGGGCAACAAAGGATCTTTGGTACTTACATAATATGAAAGAAGAAAATAATGTTATTTAGCTTATTATTAAAATGTGTTCATATAAAAGCTGTAGGTACCTATGAAAAAAACATTCGAAACACCTTAATTGAATCTTTTGAAATGAACTTACACTAAACTTAATACACAGTCAAAACTCTGTAACAATTTGGAGAATACGTTAACCGTTTGTACTTAAATCTTTTTTAAATCACTCTATATTAAAAGTAAAGTCGAAAAGCACAAGTAAAGTTTATGTAAATCTATATAGGTACCTGCATTCGACAAAAGACTAAAATACCTACCTTAAAGAGATTTATTTTTCTAATAACGTAAATTGTTGGTTATTCTGCATGAAATAACTATCACTTCGGAAGCTTGAGTGAAAATATATGCTATGCAACTGGTACCCTCAGTCCTTTTCTGACTGTACACAAAAAAGGTGCATAATGTACAATTTACATGGAAATAATGAAGCTAATCAAGATTGGTTGTTAGACGAAGGTCCCGCACATTTCAGAGTCGTTACTTCTCGTAAAAACTTAATTAAAACAAATCTATTTGGGACACTGCTCTTTTGGACATGTAAAAAAGTATCTAAAAGTGAGTTTATTTTTATTTTTACAGTCAAATTAGACTTCGACTTTATATTCAAAATGAACCGACGCGATGTGACGCTCAAAAGCTCTATCTCATAAAATTGCATGTCTGAAAATGGCTACGGATAAACAATTTCATAAACATATCGACCAATTTAGCATTTTAAGTAATCTGGCAGAGTAACAGCTTTGTTTGCGAGTTAAAATTATGTGTTGCGATGTTGGCGCATTATATTTGTTGCCAAATCCATTATTGTCCACAGTAGGTGTACAAAGAAAGCAATATAGGCTCGGCGGTGCAGTAACAACAGATCTCATACCAGTTTTCAGACGGCAGACTCAATATCTCCCCGGTTACAACTTCTATCGGATATTTTCCAATTTTAGATATTTTCTGCTTATCATTTTCTCCTGGCTGCCCGAACGGAATACATCCTATTTACTTCTCGTCCCTATCTTCGTTTTGATAGTGCCGTAGATTTCACCTAAACTTATTTACCTTACAGAAATACCACATATCTTCAAACTAAAAGGTTTGTTTGTTGATTTCGTTTTGTATTTTACCTACCTAATTGAATTTGAACATGCAAAGTTCGTTGTCTTTCCTGTTACTTATTTGTTTTCGTCAAGTTTTACTATTGAAAAAGTTTTGCAGAAGAATTTCGAGGTAATGTCATAGTTATTTTTTAGGTTTGGAATTCACAAAATGGGTGGATACGGTTACAGTTTCCGTATAGTTTTGAAGTTACGCGCTTTTTCGTCGTGTCGAGAATAGATAGTAGCCTATTCTCAGACCTACTGAATATGAATAAAATTTCAAAAAAAAATGAGTCAAGCCGTTTCGGAGGAGTACGGTAACTAACATTGTGACATGGAAATTTTATATAAGAAGATAAGATTAAATATGGTTAGATCCACTTGCTTCTGTTGGTGTTGTAATGCATTTTCATTGACTGACACGAAGTCGTCGTCATAGGAAGTTAGTACCTATTTACCTACCTAAGCTTTATTTTATGTGAGAGATTTGGCAAGCATTTCGAAGCGCGTCTGATTAAACTTAACGATAATACCTAACTATCATTCGTGACAGTCACTTCTTAGTTAAGTAGCACTTCAGTTAGTCAAGCCAAAGTACTAAATGAGAATAGACTTTGATGACTTAACTTTAGTACGTATTGTATCTAGTATAGCTAGAAGTAAGCAAGTAGATATACTGGTAGTAAATAGGAATAGCGCCGGTAAATCTGAAGCGGTTGCATCATCTACTGTTGATGAAACTCCAATGAGTTTTGGTAGTCATAATACAGAATGAATAATAGTACAAGTATAGAAGACTCACTCTGCAAAGTTATATAAATAATAGTGATTCCTGCTACGATACAATAAAGCTCAATTTCATCTTAACAAACAAACTAAGCTTATAAGATTTAAATTTAGTTTAGTGGTTTTAAAAGAGCAAAAACAGATTATTAGGTATTTTATTTAATATTTTATTTTACTTTGTTTTTCTAATTATATTATGTTAATAAATCCAATATAATACGTAGGGGTCTTATTTTTGAGTGTTTACCAACACTATGGAAATTCAACAAAAAAGTAATTCAATGTCTTCTTCTTTTCATTTTAACCGGTTATACTTTAAAAACATTATTTCTAAGGCTTGATTCGACCAAAGTAAAAAAACCAATGAACAACAATAAAATTATCCATATTATTATTTAAACCGTCATGTTATCGATTGAACAGCTCGAGAGTCTCTCGAACAAAAAAATATTTAAATTGTAGAATTGGCTTATTACAGTTTGGTCGCATCGAGCCTAAATGCGTTAACCCACCCGATTTACTTACGCCCTAAGTAATGACGATATTCATGTCGTCCAATTTTTAAACAATTGCCATACAATTTTATTTTGATCGGCGGTCAAGAGTTCCATAACTGTATCAAGAATTTTCGCGCAAAAATCCCAGAAACTGTGGTAACCCTGCACAGAATGAAATCGAGGTACTCGTTTCTAGGTAAATATTATTAAAATAATTGTTGGTAAATAAGTATAATGAGTGCAATAACGGCATAATAGAACATCGTTTTAAACAAAAATGATTTCGTGTTAATTACTTAAAGCACCACTTCAGCTCAAATTTAATTTTAATGGTGCTATTTTCGCTTCATTTAACAAAATGAGGCCTTATTCTTAGGTACGGTTTGGTAACAGAAATTAAATAGGTGGTACTGTATTTTACAGGCGACATATTAAGGTCCTATTGCTGATAACATTACTTATCGTTTACTCCATTGATTATAAAAGTTATAAACGATGGTTAACATATGACTAAGTTATGTACTTAATGTAGACAGAAACAGTCTGTCTGTCAAACTTTATGTCACAGTAAAAGACATACGATACATAGTTAATGCAGTTGTTAATCATCTATACTAATATAATAAAGAGGAAAGATTTTTATTTGTGTGTGTGTGTGTGTGTTTTTGTTATGAAGAATCTCAAAAACTACTGAACCGATTTCAAAAATTCTTTTACCGTTAGAAAGCTACATTCACCCTGAGTAACATATGCTACTTTTATCCCGATATTCCCACAGGATCGGGACTTATCTTTTATAAGTAAGGGGCTAAAGTTTATCACACAGCTAGTTTATAATCTGGACTAACACAATACATAGAATACCTTTTATTCTGATATTCCCACGGGAACGGCAACTACGTGGGTAAACCTGCTAGCATAACTGGTAATAAATTCGATTCCTGGATTAAAACCCATCTTTTGTTTGGTGTAGAACAGAAAGACCGTCATCGGATCTTACTTATAAGATTACTCACAATTTTACCTAAATTGTCTTAGAATGTGCGGGCCGTGATGACCATATCTTCCTACGGGTTTATTATTATAGCAAGGATTATAAAACCGCCATATTTATTCATGTGCATTATTACGCTTATTGATACGAGTACGACCCTGTAAAATGGAAGGCTTGTAGTTTGAATTAAGTATTTAGAATGGCCTAATATTGCAGCTAGGTGGATTAATATTTTATTTATTATGCGTATTTCTAATTACCTACTGTATTCTTTAAAGAAAAGTCCATTACGTTTAGGTATATTTTTGCTAAAACAAATATTTCTAAAAATTAAAATGTCAAAATCAGACTGAGACACTTAAAATTACGTCATCAAGTAATTAAAAAATTATTTAATGGAATTTAGAAAAAGCGTAAAACAAAATATTTCTTCATAAACTACTAGCTGCGTCCCGCGGTTTCACCCGCGTAAGTCTCTTGTTTAGTAGTTTTTGAGTTTATTCGTTACAAATATCAGACACACATACACACAAAAATACAAATCTTTCTTTTTTATAATATTAGTGTAGATGTAGATAAATTATTTTGATAGCTAATGAACCCGCAGTATAATTTCCAGAACGAATCAATTTCGGTGTACAAATACCTACATATACTTAAGTACGTTTGGCTAAAACAATCCTAACGCAAGTTTCATTAATACACAATGCCACAGCAAACGCGATGCATAATACTTAAAACAAAATGCACATTTTGGCAGCAAACACGAGCTGGTGCGGTTCTATTTAACTATTTAATAAAACTTGTCTGACACTGCAGTGGGAAAACTAACAAATTGCTGTCTTGCCTCTCTCGTACCGGCTTCGTTTTCGTTCCCCTTGAGTGCTCGACTAAATATCTTAAAAGAAACTCGAAATGTTCAGCGACCGTCAAACTTATTCACAACTTGATTTATTGGCGATATTTCCAGACGCCAATTAGATAGAGAGAAAATATTAGGTTTCAATTTGCATGGATTTCGTTAAATATAGTTATATAACACGAATAGGAATATTGATATAGGTATCATCTATTTCGTCTATTTCGTATTTCGCTTCCAAGGTGGGATACGGTCAATTTTAACTGAGAGACAACACATTAAAGATTTTTTTGAACATGATAGGTGCAGTAGGTACTTCATGTGTTCACTCATCTAGGAAGAAGAAAGACGGCAGTGGAACAAGATTCTATCCGTTTTCTTAATGGCTGCATTGGTCTGCGTATCGGAACACGTCCTGCGTTTCGATTAGCGCTACGATGTTGGCCGATAGTGGTAACAAGCCGCAGCCAAAGCCAAGAAAAAATAGATATATTATAATTCTCTTAGCACTTAAGTTACATTTTATGAAAAAACTGAGAAGGTTGATGAAAAGTATTTTATCTACGTTCATAAATTTTAAAAAAAACCGGCCATGTGCGAGTCGGACGCGCGCACGAAGGGTTCCATACCATAATCACTTGGCCCCTCGGAATTATTTATGTTTTATTTTGTTTTTAGTATTTTTTGTTATATCGGCTACAGTAGTACATCTACTGTGAAAATTTCAAATGTCAAACTATCACGGTTACCTACAGTCTGGTGACAGACGGACAGACAGCGAAGTCTCAGTAATGGTCCCGTTTTTATCCTTAGAATACGGAACCCTAAAAAAACAAAGAATGACCATCCAGTCTCAGTAACTACAATGAAACCAATATTGTTTTCAATCCGACCAATGGCAACGAAGATAAATAACAAGGCAAGTGGAACAACAACTGACAATGGATAAACTACGTCTGAAGTGCATCGCAAACGTCTCCGGTATTTAGTTTGTAAGACGCTCTCTCATTGAAGGGAAACCGTTCACGTTTCAAACAATATTGAAGTTATGCATTCAACAAGCACGCCTGTGGTTATGTTCAAGCCCGTCATATACGATCAGTTCCGCCTGACCGGACGTAAGCCGTGTCGTGTATGAATGAATGGTCTGAATTCCTTGAAATAATGCAATCTAATCGGCCTGGCTGGATGGACTGCTTGGATTTGTCTTTTCTTGCGGGTGGAGGTATTTAGTTTTCATGTTAGTATTATTATTTAATCTGTCCAGTTGGGCCTGTCCATATATGAAGGTATTTATAATTTTAATGAAATTTTAATTCAGTTCGCAATTTTTTATTTTGCAGGAATCAGGTACCCTTCTACTATCAGGTGTTACCTATAGTGGTCAAATGGATGTAGTGTACAATTGGTCAAGTCTACAAATTGGGTCAATTGATCAAGCGTATAGTTACCGCAAATTTTAGTGTTCATTCGTCAAGCAGTAAAGTGTCAATTGGTCAAGTCGTTCATTTGTGTTGACTGGTTAAGTCTTGTTATAAATCCCACAAGGTGGTGGAGTAAGATTCTCTTATATTTCTTCTCCACTTCGCTCTATCAAGTTAATATTACATCTCTCCAATTTTCTTTCTTGACAATATCACGTTCTAGTCATGTTTATAATATCTAGTCATTTTTCCTGATAGACCTAAGTCCCCTATTTCTCATGGACGTCATTTTCGGTGACATTGCACTCCTTCATGATGACCTATGTTCATATTTATGTCACTGTTGGTCGTAGCACTAACGCCAACATTCCCGCTACCGCTGATGTAATGGCCTACAATAGCGACTTTAATTGAAAACACGTTCTCTTGTCAATATGTTTCTGCTAACTTCTGAGAATAGGGATTGTTTTTGCTAGAAAAATATAAAAGAAAATAATAGCAAATAAAAAAGAAATCTTTTATGTGTCATCATCATCATCATTTCAGCTGTAAGAAGTCCACTGCTGGACATAAGCCTCCCTCATAGATTTCCAGATGCTTCGGTCATAAATGGCCTGCATCCATCGTGAACCCGCGGCCTTAACTAAGTCGTCCGTCCATCTCGTTGGTGGACGTCCAACGCTGCGCTTTCCGATCCGCGGTCTCCATTCGAGAACTTTTCGGCCCCAACGACCATCTGTTCTCCGTGCTATATGTCCTGCCCACTGCCATTTCAAAGAGCTAATCCGTTTGGCTATGTCGGTGACCCTCGTTCTTCTACGTATCTCCTCATTTCTGATTCGATCCCGTAGAGAAACCCCGAGCATAGCTCTCTCCATAGCTCTTTGAGCAACTCTAAGCTTATTCATAAGGCCTATAGTGAAGCGTGGTGCTTCACTATAGGCCTTTTATGTGTATTTTTGGGATATTTTTATCTATCTTATGACTAAATATTTTATCTAGATGTTCCACTTAAATGGAATAGGGAAGAAATCACTGATCCGTATCCAATAATAATTCTTTTTCCACAATAAATAAAATGAGTGCCATTGCGGTAAAATGACATCAGGATAAAGTCACAAATAAACGTCAAACTATCGATGGATACGAAATATTTATTGGGGAAAGTTGGTTCACAGTTTATCCAATGGAAAAAAATAACTGCTATAATATTGACACAATACAAAACGATATTGCTGGTATTCAACTAAATTTGGTCACTATATTTTATAGTTATTTTCAGGCATATGTACTTGTACTATTTATGCAGGTACATATTCTGTTTGTGGCATAGGCCGTTCAATATTATTAATACTAACAAAATCTAATCTGAATTATTGATTTCAAATGGATTTCATATAATATATGAGAATGTGTGAATTGAGGAGGGATACAGGAGGGGTACTTTTATTCTACGAACGTACGAACGAAAGAAAGAAAATCAGTCAAATCCAGAAAAAGAAAATCTGATTTTCTTCTGGAATTATCGTTCGTAGAATTAAAGTAGAGGCCCATACAAACTCAATGATGCTTTTGACGTTTGAATCGTTATTCATCGATACCATCTGAGCGTCCGCAGCGATAGTTATTTTATTTTTACGATAGACATAATAATATTGTTAGCGCTGCAGCGGCTTCTTATATTTTTTCGCGTACAAGGAACATGGAATATGTTTAAGACATCATGTCACTTCTAGTACTAGTAGGTACATAATATGTCAATGATCTTAACCTACTTACAATGATCTTTGAAATAGAAATAGTCACGTAACGAAGCGACTCATTATAAATAAAGTAAAATGTACTTTTATTTGATTCGTGAATGTTCAACAATCTTAATTGAAGTAGGTATTATTTTTAATAGACGAGGAACCTTTTATTCCAATTAAAATTAATTTCAAGTGGAACAAAGAAAACGTTCGTTACTTTTCGTTTTGTTGAGCTGGGCCGGGATCTCTGACTTGAGTCGGCTGTCAGTTTAACGCGATCTCGCTCTGTTATTTCGTGATTGTAGCTGGCGTTTTAGATATTTGGACTCGTGTACATGAATGTTGAATCAAGAGTTAGGTAGGTAATGGTACTCAGTTTACCGCGGCGGAGCAACGCCGTGGAAATTTCAAAACGTTATACGAATATCAATTGCGCTAGTGTCCAATTTTCCGCTGTACCATCATGTCAGGCCACTCCCAGGAGCAACCGTCAGGCATGTGCTTGACGGTTGCTCCTGGACAGATCGTATCTCCAAATGCTAGTTCGGGTTCGGTTCGCCTATCTGCATTCCCAAAGTGGTCATAGTCGGGGACGCTATGACATATATAAATAGGTGTTCGGGGTCCCATTGTCTAATTTTCCTGAACCGAACTGGCGTTTGGGGACACAATCTGTCTAAAACAGATGCCTGACGGTTGCTCCTGGGAATGGCCTGTCGGTACAGCGGATACCTCTATTTATAAATACTTTTAATACTTTATAACCACTTTGGGTATATACCCAAAGTGGTCATAGTTGGGGACGCTATAAAATACATAAATAGTTTAAGTCGTCTGGGGTCCCATATACAATTTCCCAAAAAAAAAATACAGTGAAAGTGAAAGTTACCAGGCAACTAAGTTGCTCGTGGGCGCTATATCTAAAGTCTAAAGGTGTTTACCGCGGCGGAGCAACACCGTGGAAATCCCAAAACGTTATACGAATATCAATTGCGCTGCTGTCCAATTTCCCTGCAAATTGCTACGGAATATTGTACCGTGAAATATCTAATATTTGCATAAAACCGCACAGAGAAAAAAATACAGTGAAAGTGAGTCCTGTAACAGGTGTCATTGATTTTGTTTGCTTAGTTTTGTAAATGTTTGTGCTTCGTTATTGGCAATTCTCGTGAAATATATCCGTGTGGGGCCTATTGCTACGCCAACTGTTGTGCTTCGATACAACATCTTTATTTTACGTGAAGCGGATTTTTATTACGAGAGAAAGAGGTTTGTTTCGTGATAATACATTACGATACAAGTGTGTTATTTCGGTGGTTACAGTTGAGGCCAGAATTAGATTCGAGTCGAAGGTCTTAGTCTTAGAGCCGGGGATAGTAATCAATCATCATTTCTCACGGATCACATGACGTTTTTTGGCGAATTTGATTTTTTTTTTCAAAATAAATTTAACATTTTTACACTAAACAGTTTTGTTTAGTACCCACTTATAGAGTTTATTTGAAAGTCACTAACCGCGCTGACGCTTTCAAACAATACAATGAGAGAACCGTGTGAACTGCATTATTAAACCTTTTTTTTTAATTCTTTTATTAATTTCAACCTGTATTTGGGGGGGTTTTTAGCACTTTTAATAAAAAAATACGTAAAAAATGGACAAAAGTAGGCAAATATAATGTTGTCAACTTGACCGTTTACTAGATTTGAGTAGCCACTCCATTTCATACTCTAATATTTTTTAAAAATTCAAATGGATTAAAACAATTTTTCTATGTTAACTCTTGGTGGATCATTGAACTATCTAATACCGCCTTACAGGTAATCAAAATATCACAGTTTGGCTACAAGCGCCATTTTATACCTGAATGTGGTACAATTAGAGTCACTTTCTGAGCAAGTGTGTTGAAAAATAACATAGATTTTAGTCTACGTCGACGGCAATTATGTAACTGTAACGCCTAGTTTTATAAGTATTTTCTAGAAATAATAAAAAGGGTGCTTTCTACGAACCGCGAATTAACTAGCATTTATTTATGAGCGTGCCGGAAACCACTTTACTTGTTAGGTTTCTTTAGTAAATTATACAGATGTAACGTAGATTAGCATGAAATATGCAAGAAATCCTTTACTAAGTTTTCTACAGTATTTTTTTACTAATTTTGTCGTTATTTTTTATTTGGTGGTCCTTTACGCAAAATACGTTGAAGCGATTGGACGCGATGAAACTCAGTATAATAAATAGGTGAAGGCCTGGAATAACACATAAGCTACTATTTATTAAAATACTCCTGCAAAGGGGCTTTGAGAGATATTTGATGCTATTTGATTTTTAAATTTGTAATCATTGTAATCATAACCCATTGAACTATATTACCAGTAGGTAATACTTATTATAAAAAAAATGTATAAGAAGTCACGACGTACACCACGTGACGTGTTTATCTTATTATGTACACGGTACCTTATTTTACACAATACTCAAGCTACATATATAAATGAATATGTTGATAGACATGAATACTTGCAAGTACTTGTAATAGTACATAGATCGATATACCGGCCTAAAATCTGCGTTGCTCAATCGGGCTTTCCGAAATTCTGATTGAAGCCACTAAACTGGCAGATAGACGTGGTGTGAAGTGCCTTTTGCTTTGACGTCGAGAGAGCATCAGAGTGTTCACTTCACTTGTTACCATGCTCTGGTTAAACTAAAATCCGATTCAGAACTGGATTTAGCTGGTAATAGTTTACTGGCTGAAATGGACCTATAATAAAGAAGGAAATCGAGAGTCAATATCAGAATATCTATCCACACCACTTTACGTCATAATGTTGACACACCACAATATGACGTAAAGCGATTTTGAAACCTGAATTTGTTTATCGAATTTTAATTCTGAACTTGGTCCCTGTAGCCCGGGTCTAAAAGAATAATGGCTATCCATTGCCTATCGTAAAAGGCGACTAATAGGAGTTTCTTAGTGGGAGGCTTCGGTCGCAACTTGTTACCAATAGGTCTTACGCAGCGTACTACGTGGGCGATCGGATGCGAACGCGATGCGAACGAGAAGCGGCGCGGTGCGGCGCGGAAACAACAAACAGTCGATAGCTATTGAAGTGTCCTACGTGACCAAATGCACGTAAAGTGCGATGCGGCGCGATTCTCGACTGTTCCTTGTTTCCGCGCCGCACCGCGCCGCATCGCGTTCGCGTCCGACGCCCACGTAGGACGCTGCGTTAGTCGTAGCGCCAAGCGGACTCGTCCGTGTTCCGATACCATTCATTGTCGTCTTCCTTCTTCTAGATATGCGTGTTACATCATACAGTATATCATCAATCATCACTTACCATCAGTTGAGATAGTGGTCAAACGCTCATCTTTCGTGAGTAAAAAAAAATTAAACTGGTGCTGGTTACTCGGCTACAGAGCTTGTTTAATAAGTGAGGAGGGCGAAATTTTTTTTCAACTAAAGTGGGAAACTTAAGCAAGATAAGTACCTAACTAAAACAGCTTCTAATCAAAAGTGAGGGAGAAAATGATAAATTTAAATTAAATTTATACGATTAGTCTATAAAGTCAAATTTCAATCCGTTCTAAGAAGCAATTAAGTTTTGGCAATAAAGAGTAGTTATGAAAACGGCTGGTAGTTATACCTAATAGCATGAACGCCTCCGCAGTGCCTATTAGGTTAGGAACAGTGCATTTAAGTTTCTATAAGTACTTGTTTTAAAATAGCTGCATCCCGCGGTTTCGTACGCGTAAATCCCGATCCCGTTGAAATATCGCGATAAAAAGTAGCCTTAGTAGTAGCTTCATCACAATCGCTTTAGTTTCTACTCATAAAAACAATATCTCCAGTGATTTCTCATAAAAAGAAGTAGTTTCTAGATGTTCCTTCTTTCATTTTTCAAGACAAAAACTCTAGGTAATTTACCCTAAATTATCTTGGGTTTGGTTTGGCAAGAAGAAGATATATTTATGTCATTTTAAGTGAGAGCGAAAAAAACAGCTGTCGAATTAATCTCAAGTTTTTGTCACCGTTTTGTAAGAACAAGTTTGTTAGAACCCTTTTATGGTTACATTTGTTTGATCTCTACACAGTTTTGATGTAAATAAGTGATAAAGTATAGGTATACTCATATATATCTGTTTTCTTAGAGAACTTTACGATTTTCCGTACATAAATACAGTAATGGACACTTCGACGCGCTGCACTCGAGGTTTACTAGGAGGATACGAGCAAAAAATATTTGCCTTGTAAAAGAGAAGAAGAAATGTTAAAGATTTTATAGTAGAGATAAAGATGACACTCGAGTATTTTTACTGGTAGATATATCGCTACAAAGGTACTTTAAATGTGACATGGGTTAGGTAAGGTTAAGATGCTTATAGTCTACAGGTATTCTGAAAAAAGCGCAAATAATGATATGAAGCCCAATGTTTTATCTATCTGTCCTTTAGTCCTTTGTCTTGAGTGACTGACTGATCAACGCACAGCCTAATCCGCTGTGGTGGATATACTGCTTGGTCCCTACGAAGGTTGGAGTCGGACAGGCGGCCAGTCGTAAAAATGTTGCCAAATCTATTTGCAGAAAAAGGTAGAGCTCGGGGTCCGCTAAACCCCAAATAAAAAAAAACATATTTGGAGTTTAGCAGACCCCGGGCTCCCGAGAGGGATCCAACCGGGAACATCGCTTGGATGAGATAAATATTAGCCGAAACTAAAGCCTTGTACCATTTATGTATTCTGAGCTAAAGCTATATTTCAGGTTGTTTCTTTTAAAAGCTTACTTTTTTAATCAATTTATAGTCAGGCAGTCAGTGTGCCGACAACTACGTCTTCGTAACGACTGCCAAGATCTGGGGCCAAAAACCTTGACCTCCGCAAGGTCTAACTAGAGGAAACTTCTACCCATTTATCATGCCTAGGGGATGTCACGACATTTGTAAATATTATTTTATTTACGTTAATTCTTACCTTGTACTGGGTTTGTTAACATAATAACTGTGTCAAGGGTAGAGGAAAAAATAAGGCGTATTTCCCTTTCGTACCATCAACTTGTACCACAAATGGAAATTCTAATCCTAATGGTAGATACCTACGAATATGTTATCTAATTTTCTTCTGTTCTTTTAGGAAAAGATTAGTAGGTTAATATGAGAAAGCTCAAGATTATGAGTGTGTTTGTGTGTGTGTTTGTTTCTCCTTCCCGTAAAAACTTAACCGATTGGGATGAAATTCCGTATATTAATAACACGGACTACTTTTTAACCTGCGATATTTCCGCAGAAGGACTTACGCAGCCTACTACGTGGACGATTGTATGCGAACGCGATTGCGAAGCGATCCGATCCGGTGCGGTGCGGAAACAAGGAACAGTCGATAGCTATTGAAGTGTCCTACGTGACCAAATGCACGTAAAGTGCGATGCGGCGCGATTCTCGACTGTTCCTTTTTTCCCGCGCCGCACCGCGCCGCTTCGCGTTCGCATCCAATCGCCCACGTAGGACGCTGCGTTACGCGGATGACCCCCCGCTTTGTCTCCCGCGTAAGTCCTGTAAGTTTGAAAATCTGAATGTGGTCGTGAAATTATGACCGTACCGCTGGGTTAATGAAAATTTGGGTTTGTACCATCGATCGAAATGCCATTTCCTGATTCGAATGAGAAAAGTCCTTTTAGATGTACAATTAGGAGCAACTACAATATGTAAAAATCTAAAATCTATAGGTACCTACTTCGTTTTTAGGGTGTCGTAGCCAAATGGCAAAAAACGGATTATGGATTCGTCATGTCTGTCTGTCTGTCTGTCCGTCCGTAGTCACAGCAACTTTTCCGAAACTATAAGAACTATACTGTTGATTTAATTATAGACTTATATAGACACATCGTTCTAAAGAAAAAATGTCAAATACAATGTATTACAACTTCACATTATAGTGTGAAATTAAAAAAAACGTACCTACTATAAATGTGGTCATCAACTTCTGATGCTGACTGTACAAGCGATAGTAACCCGAAAATATAATACACAGTTGCTTGTTTACTCTCCAGTTTGTTGCGAAACCCACGCAGACTCAAATTATGGAGTGTTCGCACGTTAGCAAAAGCCTGGTACAATACAACCAGAATTCTGCATACAAGCACCTATATTTTCACACAAAATTTTTAGGGTTAAAATCATTTTACTGACACTGCGAACGAAAAAAATGATATTATGAAAAAAAGCTCTTGACACAGCGTTTTTCAAAGTCCTGTCGGCTAACAAAAATAGTCCCATATATCACTTTGGAGCCGCCGGATGACATTTATTAAAATTTCTTACCAATTTCATTGTCCACGTTTCCAACTTTTGATACGGGGTGGTAACTTAGCTTAGAAGCAATTGTTTTGGAATTTCATTAAAACACGTTGACAGGTTACGTTTATTTGTGACTGCTTAGTAATGGCTGTTTGTTGCAGGATGGGTTATTGTAAACTCTTCAGTTTTACACAGCAGCAACAGTACACGAGTGTGGATTAGGTTGGTAACGAATGGAACTTAAGTAAATATAACTCGTATAGGGCACGACGTTACACACAGCGCAACCTAGCCCCAAACTAAGCACTATAGGCTTGTATGTACTATGGGTACCTAGACAAAGGATATACTACAATTTATACTTTTTTTTATTGTAAATACATACAGATACATAGAAAACACCCAGACCAGAAACATTTTTTTTTTTTTAATATTTAAAATACCTACACCTACGGGAATTGAATCCACAACCTTTTGCAGTGCAGTCGGGTTTTCGCCCGGCGCGTTACAGAGGCCTTCAAGTGAAAGTATGTGTAGATGTTCATTAAAATTTGTTTGTTTGTCCCTCAATCACCCAAAAACTGCTGAATGGATCTGGTTATAATTTGGCACACAGATAGTTTATAACCTGTATTAACACAACATATTATAATACAAACTGGGATTTCCAAGGAGAATGGAAACTAAGCGGCTAGTATGTGTAAAAGGAATAAAAATAAACAATATATCCTTCAGTTGTAGCTAAAAACTGTGGCGTGGTTTAAAATATGTAAAAGAGAATCAGGCAGACGAAAACAGCTACGTTATTTTATGCTATTTAGAGAGGAGGAGAAGATAATAATTATGTGTTGCCTAAGTAGGTATACTCGTAGGTACTCGTAATACAAGCTCAGTATAAAAAGCATAAACATGTTTAACAGAGAAAGCTGCCTTTTCATGTCTGTTCTGTATACAATTAATTACCTATCTCAAGAATAATAGAAGAGGAGTACTTAAATTGGTAGATACATTTGTTGTTTAAATTACAGAAAATATAATGAAAGTATTTGCCGTAATTTTATCGACTAAATAGTTCACTGATGTACACAAACGTAGTTGTTTGTTTACGCGTAATGAGCCGAAGAATTTGTAGTTTATTTTAATTTGTTATAATAATATGGGCCTAAACACCTAGGCTTGTGCTATGGGTACATTTAATACATTTTTTTTGTAAATACATAGATAGGTACGTGATACATAGGAAATACTCAGAACCAGGAACAAACATTTAAATGCAGCAAAAATACTTGTTCCGGCGGGAATCGAATCCACAACTTTCTAGGTCGTGGTTGGGTATTCGTCCGACGGGCCACAGAGACCGTCACATCCTGTACACCACGGACGAATTATAGGTACACTAGCTGCACCCCGCGGTTTCACCCGTGTAAGTTCTGTTCCCGCGGGAATATCGGGATAAAAAGTAGCCTATGTGTTATTCTAGGTCTCCAACTATCTATATTCCAAGTTTCATTGCAATCGGTTCAGTAGTTTTAGCGTTAAAGAGTAACAAAGTCACATACATACATACATACTTTCGCGTTTATAATATTAGTATGAAATAGGATACACCACTGCGAAAAAGATGGGGGTCGCTAGTTAGGTATAATTTTTAAATTATTGGGAAGAAGTTCATTTCAGTTATTTCATACAACCGCTATTAACGTCGGGCTTCCCGATCCTAAGTTATAGGTTTTTGCAACGCTCCTACGAAGCTGCGGTTAATTTTACGAGTTCCAATAAAACGAACGGGTACCGGGAAATTATCTGTTCAGAAGACAATTTATGTTGTTACAATTAAACGGCTCTAGATCTTCTTAAATTGCTGGCACTGCGTAATTGTATTCTCGTCTTAATAAGGAGTACCGCCTTACCTCGTAAATATAAAGTGCTTAATCTCGTTTAATTTTCTTGTTTACAGAGACTTTCGATGTTGTATCTATCTACGTTTACGTTTTTACATCGTGTTAAATACAGGAATCGTGAACTTAATTAAAGAAGGATCCGTTAGGATTGCTCGTTAAAAATGTCTTTTGAAGAATTATTATAAGGGAAAAAATTAAATTTTATAAAGAGGGACACCTATTAATGTCAATTACGTCCTATTTTTTAAACGTCTCAACGTTGAAACCATTATCTTCATCCCTCGAAAAACAAGAGCTAATTGAATTTTAGCTCTTGGAAAGGCTGATATTATTTTAACGTAGGCATAATGATACAATTCTACGAAAAACGGTACAAAGCTCGTTGTTTTGTACAGAAACCGTAGGGTATAAAAAGTTGAATTACAAAAAATCGTACGTTAATTCTAAACAAAAAAAAAGGGAACCACTGACAGAACAAATTGAAAAACAAAACGTTACGTATGTTCAAACGTAAGCAGTAATAATTCATAGAAACACGGCGTCGTCTTTGTTTTGAGTGGCTGTTCTGGCTTGGATCCATTCATTATTCAAGTTTACTTGTTACACTGAGGCTTCTAAAATGTCAAGGGACAAAGATAGAATGTTTTGAATATACCTGTTTCAGATGTGGTGTTATTTTGTAACTATATTTACATCAGTCTGTTGCTGACAATGAGCTACATGCAAATTCAATGGTACAAATGAGCTATGTCCATATTGTCTATCTATTCAGTCCTGGACACTGGACAGAGCGAAGCTGTTATCAATGAAACAATAAGTACCACGTATTGTAGGTAATTATAAATATATAGATGTATTTAATTTTTTGATTGTAGACAACAATTTGTCACATCTTCCCAAAGAAAAAACGTAAAAACGAAGTATAGGTGTACTCTTTATTTAACTTTTTAATATTAAATAATATCCTACACGGCTAGCTGTGCTCAGTTTCACACGCGTAAGTCTCAATTTTACGGGAATTTAAAACAACCCTTTTCTATGAGCTTGAAAACATCCAAAGTATGACCGCGCCAGGCGTTGCTTAACCGCACGACTTACGCACGACGCACGACATACAGGATCGGCGGGCACAGCTTAGCCACGAGCCCGCATAATTTACACTGAAAACCAAAAGTTATAGGTACTTTCGGTTAAGTGTTTATTTCGTAGTGGCGATGTTGATGGGGAGGATAACTAGGTTAGCAGAGCCGATTCGATGAACTAAATTGTTGGTGGTCATGAACGGAGCTCAATATATTTGTTTCCGATTCGGGGTATTTCTGTGTGTACTAAATAGTAAATCCTTTATCCATAAACGTTTATAGAATCTACTGAAGTTAAAGTTGTCCCTTCTGCACTTGTGTAAATGGCAAACGTCCGACTGGCGCAAAACATAACTTTATTAGGTGTAATAGATCGTAATAATGGAATATGTTTCTATTTATAAGAAAGCAAGCGTATTAGCTTTGGTATTAAAGACCTTTAACTTTAACGGTGGTTAAAACAGGACTCGTATTGATAGATGGCACAGTGAAATTTTATATTTTTTCGTCAATCGTTACCTAAAGTTAACGACTGTCAAAGTTGACGGTCAACATCTATCAAAAAGTTCATAAGCAAGTGTTTAGCAGTCTGCTCGCGACCACAGCCAAAACGTTGAGGTAATTTAAGTAAATCATTAAAATTATCTACAACGCGATCTAGACCCGTAGTTCAAAATATAATAAAGTACAGAAATCGTGTACCTAAGTTAAAAAAATGTGCCGTGGTGTACTGTAAACCCGAAGGTTAATTTAGTATTAGATAGCGCTCGCGCTGTGTGCAGCTTCCTGAAATATTAATTCCCTAAATCAGAGTTTAAGGTAACAACGATAATAAATTTTCCTCAACACTGTCACTACAACTGTTATTGTCAAACAAAGTTAACTAATTAACGTAGAAAGTTAAATTAAACCCATGAGTCCTATATATATAAGTTGTAAGTAAATATAAAATTAATGGCCCATTACCACATTAATGGTCTCGACTTCTACTTAACGGAATTAAATAATATAGGTACATTGGTTTTATCCCTAAATGGACCGGTTTAGTTGATTCAGTCCAGATTGAACGAAGACCCTTATTCAATTTAAATTTCAGTTCGAAGTGAATTGGAATCTCTTTTGTAGTGTTAGTCGTACTGAAAGTAAATTGAATTTTATCAAATGCGGTCCGAAACATAATGAACGGATGAAGGTAGGACATGCTCGATAACGGGAACCGATCTTTACTGACTAATTCAACAAAATGTAGTGATACTGTTTTTTTTTTCAAAAAAACTTTTTTTTTTGTACCCGGTAGGACTCGAACCTCCGACAAACGGAACGGAATACCGAGTACTAAACATTTTAAAAGCATTTTTTTTTCTAAAAAGCAGTATTTCCAAAGTGTGGTAACTTTATGTATATAAGAAATAATGTTTAATTGTAGTGATTATTTAATTTGTTTTAAGTTTACCGTTCTTATGGTCACAGGCAAACTGAAAAGGTATGAATCTGACAGAAACAAAATTTAAATGATTTATATTCATTTTTCGGTTTCGCGTTGTGTTGACCGCGAAAACCAAAGGAAAATCTAAAATTTAAAGTCTCTAAAACTGTCGCCTATGTATACATACCAAAATAGAATGTTTTTTAGGAAATATTTAAACTATACTATAGAATTGGATTTGTTTTGATTTTGATTTGAAACACGGGTCTATGCTAGGTAAGCATCCTACATCGTAAACTAATCTTTGGCCTTATTATCTGAGAAGGTACTCAAAAGTTTACCTTTAAATTATAAAAAGCTACGTATTGGACATTAAAATTGCACGTTGTACAAAAATGTAAGAACTCACGTTGAAGTCTGCAGCACATGGTTTAGCAAAAAACTCCATACTACGAGCCCATAAGTCATTGTAAATGGTGAGATGTCGTCCGACCGCTTTAGCTCGAGCTGCTAAGGCCGGAGATTTATCGCCGCTACGTGTAGATACAGTTTATAAATCAGGTACAAACATTCTCTAATTTTATTCTCATGTTTGACAATTTAGTCGCCGAGCCGTAACTACGACTACGGTACTGAGACTTAGACCAAATTATACGTTAATTAAAGTAGACAAGAGGCAATAAAGTTGAGTGGGCGCCAGTGTTACGTAGGACCAAGTCAGTGACGCAAATATCCCAATAACCGTAATATACGGTTGAAGTTGCCACCTACTTGGAATTTACGGTCGAGGACGGTTCGACATACGACGGATTTGATTAACAATGGAGCCTATAAAGAAAACAACAAAAGTTTTGGTTCACAGCTTTGGTATCTTTTTGATTAGAGGGTATTAAGTACGACAATTTTCTAGACGAGAATTATTAATCTGTTTTCTGAGAGAAAACAATTTAGATTAACGTATTTATTTTTTAGAAAAACTGGCAGTACTATTGCCTACGCCTCGCAGTTTCACCCGTCTACGTACACCCCTATCCTAAGGAAATATACGGATAAAAATACCCTATTTTTGAGCCAGATCTCTAGTTATACACAATTTCTGGTTTCAGTTACAATTCTGCTGCTATTGCTGTATTGAAGTTTTCGGTGGAAGAAAAATTAAGTTAAAACGGGTCGAATTGGTACTGACACGAATAGAAGAAAAAAATTGCATTTGGCATATCAATACTGTAAATAAGACATCTTCCTTATAAACGATGACTACGTTAATGTAACGTTTCTCTCTGTCTCTCAACATTGAAACTTCATGTCACAGTAAAAGACAAATAAATACATAAAGTTAGTCATCGTTTATAAGTAAGGAGGAAGGTTTTACATATACCTAGTTAAATATTAATTTTATAACAGGATGTAAAATGAAAGTAAGATTTACGAAAATACAATAATATTAGGAATCAGAGCGTTCGTAATTGCCCGTATTCTCTGTAGATCCATGACATTCCGTGCACGACGGGAGTACAAATGTCTGTCGCAACTAAGTGTGGGTTTTTGTTCGGATAGATGAGACAAAGAGGCGAGGATCGGGGTTCTTTGTCGCGTAACGAGGTGATGAGGCCGCCTGTTCGTCTAGCTCTACCACCTATGTTCTTATTTCCTATCGTAGCTCGGTGCGGCTGTCTTTACGTGCTGAGAAATACTTGAACGAAAGAGATACTTATCGGATGGTTCAAATTTATTTTTCATTTTTTAATACTTAGATATTTTGGAGTTATATTAGTGAGTAAGTAAACTGTTTAATATAAAGAAAAAATTCTATTGACTAAGTCCATTACGGTCAAAAGTGCCCATTATGCTGGCTGCGTTTCCCCTATAAGATTTTGAATACTTGTAACTATCTGAAAATAATTTGGCTAGATATACAATAATTACTGTGCTAGAATCTTAAGAACGTGGCGACTGTTACCATTTCCATACAAACTTAATACCAAAATAAATTATGAAAAATTTAGTTTTCTACCTTAATATCGATATTATTCGGATTAAGATTTTACTTTTAAAGGGTCCCCATCGCAAGGTTTTCCAAAATATTCATTCGAAATGAAATACTAATAAAACAGAGAAACATTTTTTTCATTGAAAAATGTTTCAATGAAAAATGTTTTATTTAACTAAATTTTTCATAATTTATTTTGGTATTAAGTTTGTATGGAAATGGTAACAGTCGCCACGTTCTTAATGAAGATAGTGCGAAGTGGAGACATAAAAGTAGGAAAGCGGACCTCGGGGTCTCAAGAGGGTTGCAACCGGGAACATCGTGAGGATGATGATGAATCGGTTAATAAGACATAGCTATGTCCCGTGGTTTCACCCGTGTAAGTCCCGATCCCGTGGGAATATCGGGATCAAAAGATTTCGCTCGACGCGCCATAGAGAGAAAACATTGGGAATTAATCGTTATCGTGACTTAATTTGTATTCGGTTTTGTAATAGACTTATTAACTTTCAACTTAACAAGAATAATAAATAACCTCACGATTAAACATCAAGTCAAGCAAATGAGTTCGAATGCAAGTAGTTACCGAAGTGTTTGCGCATGAGATTTGTAGAATAAATTGAAAATCTATCTATACTAATATTATAAAGAGGAAAGATTTGTTTTTGTGTGTGTGTGTGTGTGTGTGTGTGCGTCTGTATGTTTGTTATGAATAAATATACTCAAAAACTACTAGACCGATTTCAAAAATTCTTTCACCATTAGAAACTACTTTCACCGTGAGTAACATAGGCTACTTTTGATCAATATATTATAAGCCGATATTCCCACGGCCGATCCCACGGGACCGACCGTGGGAATATCGGCTTATGCGGGTGAAACCGCGGGACGCAGCTAGTGATACAATAAAATACAACGCCAGGTATGGCACTTCCCATCTTCACAATGTTAATTCTCGTAATGACGTGCGTAGGCTGTATACACCCACGTGACCACTCTTTTTACCGAAGTGCGAGACCCTTTTTTTCCCTCTTTTAGCCGAAGTTTTTTTTTAAATCATGACCAAATTACGCCAGTAAAAATAAACAAAACTGTAGGTATGTACTGTGTCGAATCATCGAATAAATAAATAAATGTTGCACGACGACGTTGCAAACAGTGTAATATAGCCCCAAACTAAGCACTAGGCTTGTACTATGGGTACTAGACAACGGATATACTACATAATATACTTTTTTTGCAAATACATAGGTAGGTACATATGATACATAGAAAACCCAGACCAAAAACAAATACTTATTTTTGGCCTAAATACTTGCACCCGGCGATAAACGAACCCGCAACCTTCTGTGTTGCAGTTTTCCCAACCTTTTCCCAATGCGCCTTCCCTGAATAGATTTCTAAGAAATTGTCATTTGCCAAATGAAACTCCTATACACGTACGATTCCATAGTTTAAAGAGAGTACCAGCTTTTGTGCACGAGTGTCCCTGTTTCGATGCAATCATGGATATCCTTGCAGCTGTTGATTGCATCGCCGCTGCGCGAGTAATTTGTACCAGCCACTGAGGAAGTATTGTCTACACTTTATTATTACCTACCTAGTTAGAGATAAATCTATTTCATTGTTTGTTACAATACCTTGTATTAACTGACTTCAAAAAATGTAGACGTTCTCTATTCGGCTGTTTTATTTTGAGAGTGTAATAGGTGTGTAAACAACGGAATATCTTCTTTGTTTGAGATAAAATCGCGATTAAGTTTTTCGAATAATTTTTTTTAATGTGTACAATTTGGGGATTTGTTTGTGCTCCGGTTCGTAGGCCGGTGTAGCCACCAAGCACAAGTCCATCTTCTTATTAGCGTATCGCTAATACGGTTAGGGTTAGGCAGTAAGACTCCACGGGATCCTACTCTGGATTGGCAAATGTCCCATGCCTTCGGACCGTGGTGAGTCCTAGGACATGTCGGTTTCTTCACAATGTTTTCCCTCACCGTAAGAGCGATATAAAAATAAAAGAGAAAAACTGAAATAGCTAGGTATTGGAACCAAACAGTCGGAGGTTCAAAAAACGAAAAGCATTAAAAATTCTAAAATTTCATCAAGTGAGTAGAAACTTTTAAAAATCTAACCCTGAAATAGCTATCTAACATCCAAACCCTATCGTGCCCGACATAGTGCGACAGAATCTCTAAAGCAGTATCTATTTTACAGTAAAATCACAAAGGTCCGATGTCAGGGTAAGTGAGGCATACGTAACTTAATCCGACAAAAATAGCTTGAAACTCTTAACTGGTAGGTATTATCGCGGGCGTGGGGGAAGCCGCACTACTCTCCCATTAGATGACCAATTTGTTTGGCTACATCCGAGCAAGGGACTTGGTATAGAAAGCGACTCTCCCGCGTGGCCAGGCCGCTGCGAAGATAAAATGTATGGCGCCTAACGAACGCAGTATAGAGTAAAGCCAGGTAAGATCGAATAAGGGGAAGACAGTTTGACTCAAATATCTCTAAAATAGGTGTCCATTCTTGCGTTTCTTGAAGAATACTCCCTTAAAAATGAAGGCGTTCTCTATTCGGCTGTTTTTTGAAAGCAATGTTTGTTAGTATGTTTGTACGTATGTATTTTGTGTGTATACACAATGAAACTCCGCTTCGCAACGTGGAACATTGGCACGCTAACCGGACGCGCGAGGGAGCTAGCCGACGTACTTTCCAGGCGGAAGGTGGCCGTGGCGTTCCTGCAGGAGACTCGATGGAAATGCAGCAGATCCCGGCTCATTGGGAATGGCTACAAGCTGATCTACACGGGTGCACCTGGTGGAGAGAACGGGGTGGCTGTGGTGCTCGCTGAGGGGTTGCATGACGATATCTTGGAGGTGAATCGCTTTAGCGACCGACTTATGTGCGTGAAGGTGCTTATTGGGGGGGTTCCTACTCACCTAGTAAGTGCTTACGCGCCACAGGTCGGTTGTAGCGACGCTGATAAGAGGTCGTTTTGGGATAAACTCGGCGAGGTACTTGGGGCAATCCCGTTGTCGCAGGGAATCGTTTTGGGTGGTGACCTGAACGGTCATGTGGGTGAAATGGGGGTGGAATTTGAACGTGTTCATGGAGGCTTCGGGTATGGCAGTCGGAATGCGGAAGGGGAAGAAATTCTGCGTACGTGTGCCACTGCCGACCTGGCACTCGTGAACACTTATTTCAAAAAGAAGCCCGACCACTTGATCACCTACAGGAGCGGGGGGCGCGCTACCCAAATCGATTTTCTAATCACTAGGAGACACCACATCGGCAACGTGGCCAACTGCAAAGTCATACCCGGTGAGAGTCTCACTGCCCAACACCGTATCCTTGTCATGGATCTCTGTGTAAAGACCAAAGAAAAACGACCGGAACCATGTCAGCGCCGAATCAGATGGTGGAGGCTTGATGAAGTCAAGTCCCAGATGCTCGCCTCAGCAATCGGCGACAAATGTGCCAATGCTGAAGGCGAATCGGTGCAGGAACACTGGGACCGGATTCAGGTGTCTATCGCTGATTCGGCGCGGTCGGTCCTCGGTATGTCTAAGGGAGGACGCAAGTGTGACAAGGAAACTTGGTGGTGGAACGACACAGTCCAGAGGGAGACTAGGGTGAAGAAAGCCCTCTTTAAAAAGTGGCAAGCGTCCAACTCTCCTGAAGATCGCGACGCGTACAGGTCCGCCAAACGTGCCACAAAGAGAGCAGTAGCCAGAGCCAGACGGGACCACTTACAGCCACTGTACGGTAAGTTGGAAACGTCTGAGGGGCAGAAGCTTATTTATAAGTTGGCACGTTCTAGGATCAAAGCGGCACAGGATATATCCAAGTGCCGCTGTGTAAAAGATCCTAATGGTAACCTGCTATGCGAGGACCTCGCGGTGAAGGAGAGGTGGCGCTCTTATTTCCACGAGCTGCTCAATAAGCAGTATAAAGAGGTGCAGCCACCGGAACTCCCTCCGAATCTAGGACTTGTGCCACTGATTACGCCTGAGGAGGTGCGCAAGGCTCTTCGCTGCATGAAGAATCGGAAAGCTGTCGGCGCCGATGGAGTCCCCATCGAAGTATGGAAGGCTATGGGTTCTCGTGGTGTGGGCATCTTAACCAACCTTTTTAACCGCATACTCGAGACCGGCAGAATCCCCGCCCAATGGAGACTGAGTGTTATCACTCCAGTGTTCAAGGGCAAGGGATCTGTGCAGGAGTGTGGAAGTTATCGTGGTATAAAGGTCATGTCCCACACCATGAAGCTCTACGAGCGTATAGTTGACTCTCGGATCCGGCAGGAGTGCACTGTCTCGGAGGGCCAGTATGGTTTCCGCCCCGGTCATGGTACCATGGACCCTGTTTTCGCCCTAAGGATCGTTATGGAGAAATACAGAACGAAGAATACGCCTCTGCATTTTCTGTTCCTGGACTTGCAGAAGGCCTTCGACTGTGTTCCTCGCGTGATGATCTGGTGGGCGCTGCGGTCCAAAGGGGTGCCTGAAACTTATATTGAAACCATCCGGGACATGTACCGAAATTCCGATTCAGTGGTGCGAACTGCTGTTGGTGACACTAAATCTTTTCCCATTACAGTCGGAGTCCACCAAGGATCCGTCCTAAGTCCGTTTTTGTTTAGCGTAATACTGGACGCACTGTCCGTAGTCATCCGAGACGCACACGAGCAGCCCCCGTGGATGCTCATGTATGCTGATGATATTGCGCTAGCGGACTCGGATAAGGGACGGCTTGGAAGGCGTGTAAATGCTTGGAAAGAGTCACTTGAGAACGGCGGTTTGCAACTCAACGTAGCGAAGACCGAATACTTGGCTAGCAATACCACAGATCCCACACCTGTCTGCGTTGACGGTCACATGGTCGAGCGGACAGACCAGTTTAAGTACTTGGGATCTGTGCTTCACGAGTCCGGCGACATCGATTGTGACGTCAAGTCCCGCATTTCGGCAGCTTGGGCCAAGTGGCGAGAGGTAACTGGTGTCATCTGTGACCCGAAAATGCCGGTTAAACTGAAGGGACAGGTCTATAAAACGATCATTAGACCTGTCCTTTTGTATGGTAGTGAGGCGTGGCCATTGCTTGAGCGACATAAGCAGGAGCTGCGTGTCACGGAGGTGAAGATGCTGCGCTGGATGTGTGGAGTGACGCGAAAAGACCGCGTCAGAAACTCCCGCATCAGGGGCAGCCTTCATGTCCGAGACATTGCAGACAAACTACAAGAATGCCGCTTACGGTGGTACGGCCACGTTCTACGAAAACCGGCTAGTTACGTGGGAAACAAATGTCTTGCCATGGCGCCTCCGCCCGGCCGCGGCAGATTGGGAAGACCCAAGAATTGCTGGCTTGACGTTGTAAGATCGGATATGCGTGCAAATGGCCTCACTACACGGGATGCCGAAGATCGTGCGAAGTGGAGACGTAAAAGTAGGAAAGCGGACCCCGGGCTCTCGAGAGGGATGCAACCGGGAACAACGCTCGGATGATGATGATTTTGTGTGTATACAATGGAATATCTTCACTGTAACAACTAATCGAGATTAAGTTTTTCGAATAAAGTTATTTATTTTTAAATATTTTTGGTCAAATTTTTTAGTGTTAACTACACGGTGTTCACAAGAGCAATTCACCCCGCATCGATCTGTGGAACCTGGCAGTTGCAATGTCACCTATTTTGGAGGAATTTGAGTCACACAGTCTTTCCCATTATCCGATTTTACCTGACTGTACTCTACATTGCGTTGCGGGCGAGTGGCCGAACGCCAAACATTTATCTTCACAGCGCTCTGGCCGCACGCGTAGAGCGCTTTCTATTTCAAGCCTCTAAGCTTTTAATCGCGCATGGCACTTCCCTCAAGTGACGTCCTATTCGTCGCTCGACCGTCCACGCTTCCAGCCCATTATTCCACCACTTTTAAATACAAATACAAAATACAAATAGAAACAGTCCCAAACCGTACCGTTTAATTGTTTTTCTAGTTATTTAGAACGGTATTTGTTTTACTCAACCGAAAAAATAGAACCGTTTGTTTTAGGCACGAATGAAACCTTTACTTCTGGTCACCTAAACGAAACGAGGACTTCACTCGAACGAACATTGGTTCGCAATGTTTTTTTGTTAAAGAAAAGACAAGGGTGTGTTGGGCTTTGTGGAGTGTAGGGTTCCTTTGTTTTATAACTTTACGTTCACAGACGTCTTAAAGACCCAATTTTACACGGCAAGAAATAAGATGAACAATACGCAGCACTAACCCCATTGTGAGCTACTAAGCTTGTGTTACGGTGACTAGGCAACGGATATTTAATAATGGTATTTATTTTGTAAATATTAGACATAGAGAGACACTCAGACCAGTAACAAATATTTATTTTAAGCATAAATACTTGCGACCCGCAACCTTCTGCATTGCAGTCGGGCATTCGTCCAACACGCCACAAAGGTGGCGCAGAAAACCGATTGCGTTACATGCGAATAACGAATGATTAAGCGAAACCCTTAGTGTGGGTCTTAGGGACATCTGTTTCCATATTTTCTTTAGATTTGTACTAGCTAAAAGAAGCACCGAACAACTTTGCACGAATCCACATACAAAGTCAAAGTGATGAGAATTCGTTCGGATGAATTGGTCGCTTTTGTTTTGGATTGATTTAAACGAACGTGTAAATCGCGTGAATGAGCACTCGAACCCTCGACGATACCCTTTTATAGAACTAGGAATGTTGGGTTTGTTCGTCCGTATTCGTACGTTATCGCACTAATCAAATTTAGACAAATTAACGGCCTCTATGGCGTGTCAGGC
Organism: Idaea biselata; assembly: GCA_958496205.1. Lineage (NCBI taxonomy): Eukaryota > Metazoa > Arthropoda > Insecta > Lepidoptera > Geometridae > Idaea > Idaea biselata. Next base: position 26,987,484 of record OY292396.1, on the reverse strand, counting down.
GAATACCCTGCTGCGATGCAGAGGGTGCGGGATCGATTCCCGCTGGGTAAAAGATGGTATTTAATATGCCAATCATAAATGATTGTATCTAGTTCTGGCTATTTTCTATAAGATATAATTACTATAAGTAGATATCAATATTATATTTATTTAAATTCCATAATACATTACAAATTAAAAAATGCTAAAATTAAAAATATACTAAAACTATACAATAAAATTAAACTAAAGAAAAAATTCTACTGACCAAGTCCATTACGGCCAAAAGTGCCCATTACGCTGGCTGCGTTTCCCCTCTGAATGGCCAAAGAAAGATTTTAATAAGATTTTTTAGAAAGATTTTTTTATAGATATCAATTGTATATATTTAAAAAGGATTGTGTATAGTATAACCGCTGCTGTCTAGAATAACCTATAGTAGAAAGGTAGTTGTTTTATTTTGGGAAAGATTGCGCCGTCCTGCAATATAACCCTAAGAACGAGTGATAAATATTTGTTGAAGGTATGCCCAACAAACTAATTTGTAGAGATGTCGATCGAAGTGGTGTACCTTTTATGTGCTATGAGGTGCTACGAGCTGCTACGAGGGACGGGCGCTACGACACGTAGACATCTACGAGAGTAGCATATAGCGTTTGAGTCCGTTGTCAAGCTGTTTATTCCCATGTGCGACATCGCAAGTCGTCTATCTTCCATTACTGATTGGTCTTGTTGCTCTAACCAATCTTAATTAAATTCTAGGGGTATCAACAAATAGGTTTACCTCGGATGGGCCTCACTAACGATTTGACGTTTTGCTTTTGATTTTCCTATCTTCATTTTAGACATAATGGATTAGATGCTTGTAGCTAGTAGGTACGGTATGTATAGAGGTTCTGGATGTTGCAAGCAGAAGATAGGGCGCTATTGCGTCTATCAATGAACGCCAGAATGGACTGTGTCCAGCAGTGCACGAAAATTATGATTTATATTGACTTGCCATATTTGTGTTAGTTCCCAGTATTTGATTTCTATCAGCAACACTATCAATTGATAATCTATACTAATATTATAAAGAGGTAACGTTGGTAACATGTATGTATGTATGTATATTGGGGGTAATCTCCGAAACCACTAGACCGATTTCAAAAATTCTTTTACCATTAGAAAGCTACATTCACCCTGAGTAACATAGGCTACTTTTGATCCCGATATTCCCACGGGATCGGGACTTACGCGGGTGAAACCGTAAGTTATATTATTTTTAATAAAATATCTGTATTTCTCATATACAGTGTGTTAAAAGTTCAATATATTTATAAATAGTTTTACGCAATCCGCTCTAATTATAGTTTTGAAAATAGCCATAAAGACCGGTCCGGAAAAGCCGGTGCGATAATTAGATTGTCACCAATTTGATCAAGGTGGGTTTGCAAATAAATTAATAGTAAGTGGGTATAACTATCACGTATTTCATTTCAATGTGCATTAAGTGTTGATATCCCTCATAAAATAATTGATTGCGAACAAAATGAACACGGGGCGTACAGTAATTTAAATTTAAAGCTTCTATTAATTAACAGTGAAACTGTATGAAGATTTTAATTATTACCTACTCATTCGTTGAACGTAATTGATCATTAATAAGGTTTTTATAGGTTCGTTATTGTCCTGTGTAGTTAGTTACTTTTCAGTTAATAGTTTGCAGCGAAAATCTTTTGTCCTAGATGCATACGTGCTATGTTTTACGTTTGTTTAAAGAATAGAAATAAAGATTGGATTTTTGGATTATTTTTATGGAAGGTAAACATTTGATAACTATCCCACTAGACGCGCTCTAAGATACATCTCTCTAAGATACATATCAGCTCTAAGATACAAGTGCTGTAGCACTCGTCCCGAAAACAAACCTTTACTCAAAACTTTTGTTAGGTACCTACCTACTTATTTACTTATGTAACTATGATGTTTTTTGTTGCATGAAAAAATAGTGTTTGACCATTGTTTCACCTCCCAATAAGATGTACCATGCACTTCATACAGGTATATCTGTTTAGTCATCATCATCATCTCAGCCTTTATCCGTCCACAGTTGAACATAGGCCTCCCCCATACGACGCCACAAATAGCGATCGCGAGCTACCTCCATCCAACGACTCCCCGCGACCGCTACAATGTCATCGGTCCACCAAGTAGATGTTTCTGTTTAGTTAGTACTTTTAATTATAAAATGTAAGTTTGGGGGTAGCTACAGGTATTATTAAAAATTGGTGTTCTCCTTGATAAAGGTTACCATCAAAATACCTTAAATACTGAATATATATCTATCTGGAAGCGGTTCAGCTATGACCAGTGAACAAACCTCATCAGTATTCATTTATTCAATTAAAACGTTTACAATAATAATAATAATATAATAATTAATTTCATTTATTTGACAACAAAGGCCCAGTTGTTAGTAACAAGAAAATACAAATAAAAATTACTTATGTGCTAGTGTTAGTGCTTACAAATAAATAAAATACATTTCATAACTAAACATAAAATAATAAACAATAAAATTATAAGTGAATGCACTCATAATTACTTACTACTTCATCTACCCACTGAGTTATGTTGACACATCAATACAGACACGAAATGCCTAAGCACTGGTGCATCAAATTTAGCAGCTAATGTCTTCAGGATTCTGTTGGGACTGACTCTCATTCTATATAGGAGTGAGCTGGTCTTTTTGCGCATTATTGCATTGAAGTCGTCAGTTCTCGCCTGCGCAAACATCTCTGACGCACTTCCGCATACCGGCCACCGAGGGAGACCCAACAGAATCCTAAAACAGTTATTATACTGCACTCTCAGTTGCAACAACGCCCTTTTTGAACAGTCTGTCCATAGACCAGCCGTATAAAAAGTTTGGCAGTAAGCCTTAAAAAGTGTTACTTTTACTTCCTTACTGCAATGGGCAAATCTATGGGCCAACATGTTGCCTCTGGCTGCCAGAGCCCTACGCTCGCGTTCAATGTCCATCTGATCTTTAAGGTCCTCGGTAAGATAGTGCCCTAGGTATTTAAAATGAGATACCCTCTGTAGAGCACCTCCATTGAGCGTGATAATGGGCTCATAGTCTATCTTTTTTCGAGGAGCCCTAAAATCAGATATTCACTTTTGGTAACATTATATTTTAACCCGTGTGTGATAGCATACTCCTCGCATACACTTAGGAGTTCTCTAATCGATCCAGCCGTTGGCCCCAGCAGGGCCATATCGTCTGCGTAACTCAAATTATTTATAGTTACACCATCTATACTACAGCCAACAGACTTTCTGCTGAGGTCAACGATTAGCTCGTTAATATATATGTTGAAAAGTTTTGGGGAGGTCAATCCCCCCTGCCTTACCCCGCACTCCAACCTATAATCCTTGGAAAGAACCCCGCCCCACCTCACCGCATTGGTCTGGTTCCCATACCAATACTGCAAGATGCGCAGCATATCCAGTGGTATACCCATTTGCCTTAACTTTCCCCAAAGGACGTCATACGCCACGAGATCGAACGCCCTGGAGAGGTCAAGGAAGCAGGCATACACCGGCGTTCCTCTATCGGTATAATATCGAACAGTCTGCTTCAAACATAATATAGCGCTCTCTGTAGACAGTCCTGGTCTGAACCCGAACTGTGGGTCATGAAGATCCAAGTAATTATCTAATTGTTTAACAGACTGTCCAATATTTTAGCGATCACTGTAGCCAGCGAGATGGGTCTATAATTGTCCCTGTCTGAGATATCTCCCGTTTTATTTTTAACAATTGGGACAACTATTGTTCGTATCATTTCTTCCGGCAAAAAAGAATGACTAACACACAGTGTGACAAATGTCGCCAATATTCTTGGTAAGTGTACCCCTGCATGCTTCAAGTGCTCGATGCTGAGACCGTCATGTCCAGGCGATTTGCCCCCGCACATCTTTTTTATTACATTTTTTACCTGTTTGCAGAGAACATAAGCACTTCACTGTCACTCTGTTCCACAGAATCGAGCACCCGGCTGTGCTGGCCAAGTGGAGAGGACACCCTAAATCTATCTTTGAATAGACCGGCTATCTCCTGCGGCCTGCCACAGCCCCCGACGCTCACAGGCAGCCCCCGCCTAACATTCATTTTGCCCGTTGCTTTCCAGAATTTCCCGAAATTTTTAGTCGATCTGTGAGATGCAATTATGTCCATCCTGACCTGATTTTGATGTCTCTGGCACCATTTTAACCTACTTTTAAATACCTTCTGGGACTCTCGCATCTCACTCCAAACCAAGCCGGATCGAGGTTTGTTGTGGAGTAACCAGCTATGATATTTAAGCCGGGCCTGCCTGTGAGCATCACGAACATGTTTGTTCCACCCCGTAGTGCGACGCTTTTGCCCTACACCCCTCGCCTCGTCCCCAACTGCTATGGATGCCTCCGAAATTATAGTTACAATGTTTTTATACATTTCTACTAACTCCATTTTATGATTAAAATCATTGCAGAATTTATCAGCACAGCTCTGAAACGTCTTAGGAAATAACATTAATTTCAGCCTATCGTTACAATATTTATGATATCTCTCTATCTGTTCCATGGTTTTTTGCCCCCATACTACCCTGTTACACAATTTAGATTGATAAGATATAACAGGAACAATAACATTAAGATCACATTCGACTATGAGCGGGAAATGGTCCGACCAATAAGCATCTCCTCCAACACTTACATTAGTGACAGTTTGCCGCGCAGCCTGGGTCACAATGCAGTGATCCAGCCACCGCTCACTACCATTACTATCGCTAATGTACGTAAATGTATTTGAATCGATGCCTAAGATATCTGAATCCGCACATAACCACGAGTGATCTTCACAAAAATTACCTAATTCTCTCCAAAATGGTCGGCCCGGGTGAGCATTAAAATCACCCAGCATATAGACATTTTCGACATCACTACTCTCAACAATAGCATTCACGTCGCTGAGGCAACTTGTAAATTCTATCATATTTTCGTTACTGTCCGTTGGCATATAGACATTAACAATCAGAATCGATCTATCACCTAAAACTGCCTTCACCGCCACAATTCGCTCATTTTTACACTCTATTATAGATACATATTGAAACAATCCTTTTCTCCACAACAGAGCAACCCCACCATAGGGCCGTCCTGTTAAAATCCCTACTGTTGTGTCCACTGAGGACTTACCCGTGTACTCAAAGTCATTATGAATAGTACACAAATACGGTAGGTCCTCAGGCAGTAGCCATGTTTCTTGAAGCGCAATAACATCAACATATTTACATAAGTTTCTAACACATTCTATTGATCTTTTTATATTTTTCACATTAAATGTACCAAACTTAGCTTTGTACCTTTTCACTATATGATTATTGTTATCCATTATGATTTATATTTACTACATGGCTACCCGACGCAGAACTAGGCCTGTCTACATTTTTAAACACAATAAATCGTCTAAACCGTATCCCTTCTGGCCATAGTTTTTCATTTAAAAATAATCCTAACTTACAACTTGAAACATATAGCTTAAAAGAATCATAATCTCTCTCTTTTTTCGACTTAATTTTTTCCAGCCTTATTATTTCATCCGTTTGCCGTCGTATATATTCAATAATATCTTTTTCCTTTGTACCTTTGCTAACATTAGAAATAAACAAAGGTATTCTAACCTCAGCCGCTTTAAAGTTCGAGTCACACAACTTTTTAGCCTTACCTAAGCAACTCACGAACTTATTATTTCCTACCTTATTTTTATTTCGTACTAGTTGTCATTTCTCATCGTCCCCTACTCTTTGTTTTGACTCGAAGTTGTTCCGAACTACTTCGGCCATCGTAAGCCTCAAACGTTTTTCGCCTCCCGCGTTCATCTGTCCCGAACAGGGTTGAATGGGGTCGATGGTAGGGGAATCTGCGCTGTCGCATGACGTTACGCTCGCCTCGTTAGTGGTACGGTCGGGTCCCTTCTCCTCGCCACTCGCGTCGGTCGCTGTGTCCTCGCGTTGTTTTAAGGAAACATTTTCTGTCTCGCTCGCACTCAGGTGGACGGCGCTCATATCATTCGTTATCTCAAGTCCAACAGCTGATTGCATACCGTTAAACAAGGAGGAGGGTGTTTTCAAAACCGAAATCATCTCGCGTGATTCATTGCCATGACTTTTGACTTCTTTGCCGAAATCTCGGAGGCCCATCGGTCCACTGTCACCGCCAAAACTGCTTCGCAAAAATCCACCTCGTCTCATGTTTATGTTATTGTTATCAGTATCAAAGTTAGACACCGTAACGGATGGTATTATCATGGTTTTTAGCTGTTCTTGCGTGATACAATCATTCTTCAACGATCTGACATCCTCCTGCAGTAATTGGATCTCCCTCAACAGGCGAGTAGCGTCCAAATGGTCAAAGGTAACGGGTGGTAACTTATAAAGGTCCTTTGCCACGAAGATAGGTAATTTTTCAGGGTTCGTTGCATCAGTGTGTTTAAACAGATCGATTATGTCCTCCAAATCTTTTCTAGGCTTATCCTTTTTACGATTCTTGATTTTCTGTGTTTGTACAGAATCAAACAGTAGCTTTTTGGCAATCAAGATTTCTTCCGGGGGAAAAGCCGTCTCACATATCTTAACTAAACTAATTTCGTCCATGGTCATAATCTTATTTTGTATAAATGACAACACTTCGTTTATAACAATGTTACAAGATACACATTTCACGATATTAGACGCCATTGTCGTTGCCCGGTAATGTCAGTGACCTCCCGCTAGCGCGATCAGCTGACGACTCGAACAATATACCATTACATTTAATGCGAGTAAATATAACGACAGAATAATTAATAATCTATACTAATATGATAAAGAGTTAACTAGTCCTTTTTTAGGGTTCCGTAGCCAAATGTCAAAAAAACGGAACCCTTATAGTTTATTAATAAGATGCTTTACAATATGTTTAAATTCACTACAAAAACCTCCCCCAGTTTCCAGTATGGGCGTTCCAAGGTATAAAGATCTCATAACTAAAACAGAACGCCAACTTCCCCCACCTTTTAAAAGCGTACCTATTAAAAACATAAAACCATCAACGTAAACTTCGTAAGTTTTGACCTTTAGAAGGAAAATTTTTGTAAGTAGCAGTAGGGCCAGGGCTGTAAGATAAATTTTCTGTCAAATATTATACGTTTGTTTACTTATTCTATACACGCACATTGACCTCATAACTTTGGTTGGAAGGTTCATTGTTACTTCATTTTTAACTCGAGAATTCCCCGCGGTGGCCACTCGGATGAGTAAGAAAGCCCTACCCAATGAAAATATGAGTATCTTAAAAAAGCACATTTATGAAGATTTCCGTAGATTGGAATTTGTTTTAGGATTTTTTTGTCTGAATTTATCAAGTTTGCATGAGATTGAGCAACGAATTACGCAAGTGAACAGGTATCTTTTACATTGGCATTTAATCAGTTATTTCATATTAAATTTCGTAAGAATATTGGGATAGATAGATAAATACTCTATATTTGATCAACATCAATACAAAATAAATGAACTAAACAAATAGGCGGCTTTATCGCTCAAAGCGATTTCTTCCAGATAACAACAGGATAGCAGGTACCTTATGAGATATTGTAAAACTTCAACCGCCTACATTCCAAATTTAACCGCAATCGGTTTCATAGTTTTTTCGTCAAAGAGGAACACACATATTTACAAATTTTCACAAGTATAGAAGTACTAGCTGTGCCCCGCGGTTTCACTCGTGTAAGTCCTAATCCCGTAAGAATATCGCGATAAAAAATAGCCTATATGTTATTCCAGGTATTCAGCTATCTATATTCCAAGTTTCATCGCAATGCGTTCAGTAGATTAAGCGTAAAAGAGTAACACACACTCTCACAAACTTTCGCGTTCATGGTTTAGTAAGAAGACGTACGTGTGGATATTACTAATCTTCTCTTACTGATATCCTCTTGGATATTTCCAAATGAAAACAGTTTCAGTATGGCTAGTAGAAAGAGTCAGGTGCATAAAGTGGTGTCCTAGACTCGAGCCATTGCTCGTCTAAATTGCTTCGGCATCAAAGACTTTCAAATAATATTCACAGCCAAAAAGACGTTGTTTTCTACTACTTGGTACTAGATAAGCAGGTTATTTTCTAGAACATACTTGGTTTATAACATTATAACCGTTACATTATAGCTACTGTTGATCTTATCTATTAGACTTTGTAACACCATTTAGCGGTTCCAGGAGCTTGATTAATGTAATACTAACCCTGTAGAAAAGAAACATATTCCACAGTTAGAAATCTATTTTCCTAATTGCACCCCACAGGAGCCTGGGATTTACAGACTGTCCAAGTATTGCATTTCCGTTCCACACAATCTTCAGCATCCCGTGTTATGAGGACCGCATATCACCTTTACGAAGTTCACCCAGCAATTATTGAGTCTACCGAATCTGTCGAGGCCAGAAGGAGAATTTTTGAAAAACAAACTAAATGTGTAATACATTTAATACGCGAACTATTCGCCATCAGACCTTTCCAATGCCGATTTTTTTCAATACTCGTCACAAGATTCACAATATACCTAAACAATATCAAATATCTATTGAAACGAGTCCGTTAAACAAACAAATACCTATACTAAGCGCTTTTGTTTGCGATGTTAAATTGATGTGTGAGATGAACACGATCGTATATTGGAAATTATTCACTGTGTTTACTTTGGACCGAATAAGCAAACACGAAATGTATTAGTAATGGTTACATTACGCCAGATATATTTCCAAAGAATGAGTACCGTTTGTTTATTTCCTTAAGTAACGTATAGGTATAATACGAGTATGTATCTAACTAATGATTACTCAGAGAGACGTTATCTGGGTCATACCTTTTCATCTTTACCTGCGTCGGTAATATTTACCGTCATATTTATTTTATTATAAATTAGCCAATCTTCTTACATTTGTACACAACCTATGCTCAAAATAGGTAAATAACAGTAATTGAGTTTATTATAACGTCAATTTATGTATACTTAATTCCTTACTTCCCTATTCTGATTCGAAGAATCTTTGACAAACTATTTTTAACTTTCTTCTTTTTTTCTTTTTTTGGCCCCGGACTCTCGAAATGCCATTTGTCGAGTTTTTTCTGAGTTTACAGTTTACTTTAGTTTTGGCGTCGTACATCTTGTACATCTTGCCAGTATCAAGTATTTTGCATAAAATTAGCCCGATCGGGCTCATAGTTTCAAGTCAGGGGCTATGGTAAAGCTGTGGCAACTTTACTATAACCTTCAAGGATCTTCGGCGCGAACGACGGAAAGTTCATGTTTAACACTCAATTTTGTTTTCACTACACTTGTGCACATTCACGGAACTAAATTGAGTAAGATTCCACTAAAATTACACAATTTAACCGGGTTTACAACATAGTTTAACGAAAATAAAACTGGAGCACGACATGTTGTCTCCGCTTTCCCGCCAAAGACCGATTTCTTCTTTTTATATTCCATTTTATCATCGCCTTTTGTTGTAGGCGTAGATACTCCTTCGCTTCATTTATCAATTATCCATTAAAATGATGTAATTTTGGAGAATTCCAAGAGAAGGAGTTTAACTAATTACTAACTCCAATTATCGAATCTATTTTCTATTTTCGTAAGAAAGTTGAGGAAAACGTTTCTCCAACCTTTCTGAGAATACTATTTTCCATCAAAATACGAAACGAGCTACGTTTTTAATGAAAAATAAGCAATCCTTTATATAAAAAATTCTAAAGTCAATTAGCAAGAGCGCGTGAAATGAACACTGCGGCAAAGACTTCTTAAGTCCAATTAACAAATGTAAAACTTTTGCTTCGTCATGGAGGTCAATTAAGAAGTGTCGCATTCGACAGCACTGTAATTAGTTTAACTGTACTTCTTAAGTAAATATTTTAGATCTATGTAGATAACGCCCACTCTAGACTACGGCCAAAAAATAATGCTCCTCGCGATACACTCGCTATTACGCCTTGCATCAAACTATTTAGCTTTCCTCGTAGGGCAATACACAGCTCTACTAGAGCGGAGCGAAATGTGAATGAAAAACGCAGCCTCAGAAGGAGAATAAGTTTTTAAAACGCATGCCTAATGGAGACAGATAAAAAATTTTTTCATTAATACTTTAAGTATCTCTTAAAATAAGTCGTGCTGTCAACTAGGATGCCTCAGCGAGACTCCGATAAAGTTTAAAAAAATAAGTTTTTAATTACTACTACTGAGAAAAAGAATTGTAATTACTCCTTAGTAATGTTCCAAGTTACAAACTTTCGAATGTAGTAAGCGATGAAACTATTGTAAAGGGTCGACAAGGCAGAGGTAGTTGAACAAGAATTCTACATTTCACCTGAGTAGGGACCAGACCAGGCTTCTAACACGACATAATATCGGCGAGGAGGTCCAGTTTGTTATGATGACTCTGGTCCTTTTTAACCAACTTTTAGAAAAGATGTCTTTCTAGTAGGCCATCTCTAAGGCCAATTAGTTTGGGTGTTTAATGAGGCACCAGTTTCGTTGGAGTTAGATCCTAGATGATAACACAGGGCCCCGTATCGTACTTAGAGTTTAAAACATACGACCTTTTGACCCCACGACCTCAGCGCCTGTTAACAGCCCATACGATAAATAAAAAAGTCAAATGTATAATGTGTATTGCGTAGAATAAATTTTGATAAAAAATTGGTTACAAAAATATTAGATTTTAATAATGAAAAGATGAAAAAATCGTTGTCCCAGTAATTGAAATTAAAGCCAGCTTAAAAAAGACAACGAAGTTTTTATAAAATTATATATTCAAAGGACATTTATTAATGTTATTTAGGTTTTTTCTTTCCAAAAAGATTAAGCGATTGTTTGTATATTCTTTGTTTTTATTAACATCATAGGTCTTAGTTAATTTGTCTTAGTTATTTATGGCTACAAAAACTGAATTACAAAATGAAAGAAGTTAAAGATTTAGTACAATATCAAGTAAATAAATATTAAAACGCGATTTAGAACCAGTAGAATGTTACTATGTTAACAAATTGCGTGAATTTAAACAGTTTTTTCTTATACTATAAGGCTAATTAACAAATTAATTTGTTTGTGTTTACATGTGTTCTCCGTCTTCATGTGTTACGATAGTTAAGCTACTAATTTATTATTTTTTTATTGGTTCAACCATTAAATGTGTAAACAAATTAATATACTGATTACTTTTGTCTTCTAGAACCAAAAAGAAAACAATACTATCCTAAAATGTCTTTTATATATTATATTTGCACTTGCAAAAGCCATTGCCGCTCGGTTCTCTGAAATACAATACAAATTTCGCGCTAATCCTTTACTGTGTCGGACGTGCTCTCCCCATATGTGGTAGCTTTCACGTACCCAATTATAGAGTTTTAACGAACTGCACTAAAAGTTCCGTGAAAAGTTTCCCATAATTCGGATTTGTTTAATTGTCAGCGCAAAGTCAGTAATTCCACGTTGACTTCGTATCGCTTGGGAACCTTGGCGAGAACTTTTAGATTCCACCCCGAAAGAGTTGAGGTTAAGGGGATGAATATTTTCAGTGCCCGCATGTAGTTTAAATTGCGTTTCCTTTGTAGCACAAAGACGGGCGGTGAGATGCGAGGAACTTCATCTACAGGAAGGCTTTGCGAACTGCCTTTTCGGGAACATAACTTTGGACCGAAGAAGCTGTTGAATCCAGCAACTTACATATATTGGTTGGTTGAAAACAATTAGTAAAAACCTTTGTGAATATAGTCGTGTTCGTGTCACAATCACATTTTCTTTGAGTTTTAAAGTTATAGTTTTTAGATAAGAATTGCACTTTGAAACTTATTGTATAACTGGCTGCGCGGTTTAACCTTCTTAAATCCAGAGCCCGTGGGTATAATAGGATAAAAGTTGTTATTCCAGGTCCAGCTATTTACGTACTTTTATCGCAATCGGTTCAGCAGGTTTTACGTAAAGGAACAACAAACACATACATACATACACCATCACTATCTTTCACCTTTATAATATTATGATAAACTCTCGGAATCACTATAGAAACGAAGGTATAGAGTTTCCGATTTTCGGAAGGCGTGTACGATACCGAAACGTAGAAGCTATAAACAATAACCAACAAATTTAATCGTGAAATATGAAGTGGATAGCTACCCGGCGATTATCTCTGTCCGCACTATAAAACAGAACTAAAGGCGTTCTCTGGTTTGAATAAGACTATTGATAAACAATTTCAGTATCCTTTAGTAGTATCTTAAATTAGGAATAGTAATAAATTACCATGATAAATAAATTAGAACAGGAAGCGATGTTTCCATCGCTATCCATTTTTCAATAAGTACTTACTCAAAGTGATTTCATTGGATTTGACTGGGGTTTTCTGCCAAACCTCATGTTTGGTATCCGTGGGTTTCGATCCGTGCCATTCATTATCCCAGGTATTCGTGTAGGTACAGCGTAATAGAGATGGTTTTTTTTACACAGGCTAACTAAACATATTTTTTGCATCTTAGACAGTGCTTATATAAATGGAATTCCGCTTGGTTTCTTGCCAAGCGCTAGTCCAATACAAAACTCTAAAAGAATAGTTATAAATCAAAATAGAGAACAAGGATTTCTTCAGTTATTGCCTCTGGTAGCACCAAAATAAAAAAGAATCCTCGAACTAGGTAGCCAAGTACCTATCGTAAAAAGAAGTTTCTATCTTAGAAACCTCAAAGGCGAATGCGAAAGTTTAAAGAAAGGCAGAAGCGAACATTTCAAATTGAAAGTTTAAGCTGAGTCCCGATCGAACTGATAAAGCTTCGGTTCTGTGTTTGCCTTCATGATTTTATTATCTTTAGTCGACTCGTTAAGATCGACAAACGTTTAAACAACCTGATTATAAAACGATTTCAGAAAATAAGTATTTAAGTAAACATAAGATGTCAATTTTGTTGTTTGAATAAAATTGAGTGATTGAAATGATTACGAATCTAGAGACGCTGTAACGGTATTTGCACAATCTTTTCGGATAATTTTATTTGAATTCAACGTATAGGTAAAAAACAGTTAGATATATTTCAGAAGATATCTAAAGGAAATTAAAATAAAGATAAATTTGTATGATAAGGCTAGATCCGATTCGTCCGAGTCGGGTCCGGGCTGTGTCCGAGCCGATAAATTTGTATGAAGAGAACTTTTGTTTGGCGTGTTAACCGTGTCCGTTTTTTTATATTTACTAAATAAAGAATAAAATGGAGAAGAGAGATTTTGTCCTTTACCTCCTCTAAAAGTAGCTCGGCTTGGACACGGTCCGGTCCCAACCCGGTTTAGTATAAATAACCCTTAGTGACAGGACACATAATAATAAAAAAGCGATAATTCATTTTACTATTGTATTTCTGTGTAACAAACATTACTTCATAATCTACCTATTAAAATTAGCAATTCGTTTAATACTAATAGTCTTATCGAGACTCATTGTCATAAATTAAATAAGTTACGACGATAGTATAGTCCACGTCTAGTGATCTATTTACATCTACTCTATGCTACTAATTACATTGTGACATTTACTAAAACAACATCGCCCTTAATAAACGACGAACATGAAACCCAAATGTTACCAATAGTAACATTTCAAAACTACAACTACAGCAAGAAAACTATGGCAAACCAAATGTTTCCATTGGTACACTGAAATGAAACTATACAAGTACGCTGGAATTGCTATACTACATAAAATGACATTAGATCTTTGTGTCAAATAGGCACAAAATTCAGTGCGACCTCCTGTTCATAATATAATTCAGGTCAGTATTGGTAACATTTCCCCCCTTGCTATAAACGATGACTAAGTTTATGTAACGTCTGTCACTGCCTGTTAACTTTGAAACTTAATGTCACAGTAAAAGACAAACGTTACATAAACTTAGTCATCGTTTATAAATAAGGGGGTTGGTTTGCTGTAGTGTTCTTTCTGTTAACTTTATGCAGTTCAGCACACCTTCACGTGAAACTGTAGGAATGAAATCGTAGGAGTTTAATACAGTTTGTACTGACTTGTCCATTGTTGATGGTACAAGAAGTGGACCGTATCTATTTCTCACGTGATATAGTCGATCTACTTGGATTCCGCATGGAACATCCGCGTACATTTCGCCAATTTTTGGCGATTTTGCCCGATATCTAGAAAATATTCCTGACTCCGAAAGCGATTTCGCCGCGGAGTTGTGCTACTGCCGGCAAATCACAGAAAAAGTCTTTCCAAATATACTCTTTTCACTGTCCCGTCGTTTATTATTAAAGGGCTTAATCTATCTACATACCAAAATGAATATACAAACATATTCCATTATTTGTAAAGCTGATACCACTAGTTCTTAATCAATTACAATATAAAACGTGACGATGTGAGATCAACATACAAAATTGTGGCTAACTCGTTGCTTCATTGTTCAGTGAAATTATTTATAAGATAATAGTTAATACATTCAAGCAGTTTAATTTACCAATTTTATGATGAGTCTGTGAATAGGTGACACCGACTCTCTTTTATTTATAAACGCTTTATTTATTCATTTAGCAAAGTTATTAACTATGTATCTTTGTCTTTTACTGTGACTCGAAGTTTCAAAGTTGACAGACAGAGACAAACTTAACTTCACATACCTTAGGCATGTGTTAGTTGTTTATAAGTTAGGGGGTTAGGGGGTAAGTTAGGGGCTAACATTGTGCCTCAGCAAAAGCTTGATGAGACATTCATTATTTCTGATTCAACGTTTATAAATAAAAAGAAAGGGACTTTTCAAAAAGAAATCACTAAATACACATTACCTTTATACGATGATTTTTTTAATTGACAGTTAAACACTAATTATTATACTAACAATAAATGTTTTATTAGTTTTTAATAACAAATTAATACCAGTTAAATATAACAACGTTTAGAGTCACAATAGCGACGAAAATTAATGTAATAATTACATATTATGTAGGTATAAAACGTTAATGATATACTTAAATCTAAAATGTGACGTAGATTCTATCTTTTACCAGATATTCGTTACAATATTTACAAAAGGTTCCCAACAACGGGGTAAGTACCTACTACTGGAGTTCGCTGCGAACGACACAGTGCTCAAGTATTTATTAAAATACAGACAACACATGAAACGTCCGTCGCGACCACAGTAAATACTTTAAATTCACTTTTCAAAGTCTTTTTACGTTACTGTACAATTTACGAGGACAGCACATTCCAAATATGCAGCCTCTTAGTACCTGTACCGTTTAGGTTTTATGAACAGAAAAATACAAAAGACAAGACAGTAAAGTTGTTAGTAATCCTTTTTGCAATTTTATTTCATTAAAAGACTTGTAAAAGATCCTCATGTATTTTAATGTCGTTTTCCTAATGTTGACACTGACGAAGCGTATAACTTTTTACGGTCGTACTACGTTTCAGCTATGGAATAACTCTGAATAATGTTTTAATTTAGTTTGGTATGTTTTAATACAATTTTGTTGTTGGCGGTGTACAACAACGATAGTTTTCAGGTCGAATTAGAAGCTTTTGTACCTAAACAAGACCACTTCGTGTATTGAATAATGTTGTTAGGTATCGTGCAACATCGGGTGTGCCACACTCAGTGACTCCGTACGAGAGAGTACTTTCACTGTAAGGATAACTTTACTATACCGTGATACACGTTGAAAATCATTTTTTTAAAACTGTTATTTTTATTTCAAAGATTTTTATTCCACATCATGATGGAACTCTGATGTCTTTTATCTGCTACTAACTGTATCCCGCGGTTTCACCCGCGTAACCCGATGGGAATATCGGGATCAAAAGTAGCCTATGTTACTCAGGGTGAATGTAACTTTCTAATGGTCAAATAATTTTTAAAATCGGTCCAGTAGTTTTTGAGTTCATTCATTACAAACATACAGACACATACAAAAATACAAATCTTTCCTCTTTATAATATTTGTATAGAAGTATGGATTTGAAGTACCTTTGTTCCGATATTACGCAAATTCAATTAGGAAGTAGCACACTAAAGTTTGTGTCTAAGTAGATTCGATACGTAGGCATGTGCAGCTTAAGAAACCATTACTCGTGATGAAGAAATGACAACAGAACAGGTAACATTTAGGTAAGCGTCATGTCATATTATATCGATGCATCAAACAATGTTTTATTCGACCGTGGCAATCGAAGCTATAATATTCTACGTCCCAAGCGGGTGCTTGTCTACCGTGCCCACTGACCTCCATAATATGGACAAGACATCGCGCATTGAATTTTGTGCCTATTTGATCTGCGCCATGTTGCGCTGTTTTCTATTGAAAGTGATAGTGACCGTCCACGGAACTATTAGTTCCATGGACGGTCACCATTTGGTTTCAATAGAAAACGCGCTACAACAGTGCAACATGGCGCAAATCAAATCGGCACAAAGATCTAATGTCATATTGTATGGTATTTCCAGCATACTTGTATAGATAGAGTTCAGTGACCGTGCCACAGAGGCCTTCAAATTGTACATGTGTTAATATTTTATGAGTTTAATCAGTACACATGATTGCGCCTCACTGAGCACTGTGCGTCGTCAAGTCACATGAACTTCAAAACCTTGGGACGTACCGAACTGAGATAAATCATTTAACATTACTTACGTACAGTAATAGGTATTTTAGAAAATGTCCTTCCAAAATAAAAAAGAAAACGGTGCGGTCGGGGATACATGCCAAAAACGAAGTTTCTTAGCCAAGCACGCATCACACGAACGCCGTAAATTCGCAATAATGTAACGATTTAAGAGAATTCACAATGGCAGACCCTAGATCCAGTGCCTCGAGATTTCCGATGCCTCTCACTGGCTTGGTCGAAATTCTATGGCACTAGATCCGATCACTGCAGTGCTGTGTAGTGCCGTGTAGGTATTAATTATGTCATTTTGTAATATTGGATATTAATCTGGCCGGTGTCCAGTAACATCAATTGATAATAATTGCTTCCGTAACTCGAGTGCAAACTGATTTAGTTGCTAACACATTCGTAAACCCTATTTTGAGCTGTAATAAATTATTATACATATTAAGTGCGTAAGGTTGCACTCGGCGTAAAATATTCTAGTTCAAGTCTCGTTGCGGTGCAGTTTATAAAGATCCATTTTTTTTTATAAATTTATCTTAAATGCTGAGCTTTACTAAACCAAATGTTTGGAGTAAATGATTTCGAATTAACATGCTTACTCATAAACTTATTTGGTTTAGTTAAAGGTGCATTTAAACACATATAGCTATATGATGTAAATGATATACATTAATTATTACGTGGGTCTATTTAAAGGTTTTGGATAAGCCATTCACATGTTTCAGGGTAAACTTCAAAATAATGGTAAATGAATCACTTCACTTAGTTGTCCTAAAAATACGTTCCAAAATTCTTCATCCCCGGCGGTAATTGAATCCACGAGCTTCACTTTACCATAGAGGTGCTCTATCAAGAGCCACAGAGACAATTAAATACGCCGCCCACAGTCGTAATTTAGGAAAGTCCTCCTTTCAATTTTTATTTAGTTTTATTTATGAATAAAGCTCTCAGTGATATCTACCTAAGAAAGTTAGAACAACGTGCAGTATTTTTCGATTAATACTTTTACACTCCTCACATGCCTTTTAAAATGGGAATTATTCACTTCACTTCACACACAACCTAAAAATAAATTAAGATAACGTTTAGATACCTCCAGCAATCATCCAAAGAACACTATAGACAAAGACTTGTGCGCATGTGCACGCGGCTGCGGCAGACGAGGCCGGCGCGGGAGTCGGCGGGCCGAGACGCGTGTTCGCGCGAACCACCTGCGATCGCCAGCGGATTGTATAAAGGGGCTGCTGCCGTGACAGCGCTACTAACCTGGAAGAAAAAAGTTATGTGAATCTCTACGTAAATTATAAATGACTCAGCGGGCTTCGCCTTCTTCTTTACATATCTGTACCACCCCTTTCAACATTCAGCATGTCCAGGGGAAATAACTTATCAATATGTTTGGAGCTTATTAAACAGAGTCATCACCATGTTTGCATTGCAATTTGTTTTTCTTATAGAAAAATCTATTGACACGTAGCCGGGCGTGATTTTAACCCACGACCTTCGAAACGAAACTCGAGGTATCTACTATCTACCACTAGACCAGGGTTTCCCAAACTTATTTTGTCTACTGCCCACTTTGAGAATAAATTATTTTTTAACGCCCCCCATTTTTTATGTACTTGAAAACCCTGGGTTAGTTTGAAAAATCTTAGGAGATTCTCTTCTCCTAAGATGAGATGAGTTGAGTAGAGCTCAGTCGGTGTCTAAAGAGTCCTCCTCGATGAAATTACATAACGCCCCCATTGTTTTTATGAGTTCGCCCCCCATAAGGCCTGCAGCGCCCACTTTGGGAACCCCTAGTGCAGGGGTTTCCAAAGTGGCAACATACCAACATCTTATCCTTTTTGATTGAACATGATTTATTTATACCTAGTCTTAAATAATCAAGTTAAGTTTATGTTCCTGCCCCGTAGGCAAATCTTATTAATTGTACTCATGCAGGTACCTACCTAATATGATTGACTTCACCACTAACAACCTACTCTTATTAAAGAAAAAAGCATGAATAAATTGCTTTATAAAATGTCCCTTCTTTGAAAAGGTAAACTAATAAACTGGAGAATTGAAAGACGACGCTCGCGGTAGAGTTTGTCCTCATTACTTTTAATATCGGGCTCGAATCGATTGGCATTTCTTTCTTCTCAAAAACCGAAAATAAAAAGGTCCGAAAGGCACTATTCAAGCTTCCTACTTGAAGAACCATGAAAAGAATGTTTACGCCACGGCTGTTCGACGCTTTGACAAAGATGTGTTTTCACACTTCGTTATTCAGGATTTACGAGTGGAACTGCCATTTCGAAAACATGCCACGTCCCTACTTAAGACTTCCTATAATATGCACAAAGAAAAAAGATCCATGTAACGAGTAGGTACGTACTACTAATGTATAACTGTGTACACTGTACAGACAGACAGATACGTAGAAACTTTGTATTTGGCGCTTTGGTTGCCGTCTTATGAAGGGACATTTATAAATAATTTATATAGCGAAAGATCTAAAGCGTTTTCCTTTAACTTGAAATTGTTTGTACTTTTACGTTCATTTCTTCAATTTAACAACGAATAAGTACTTTTAGCTTTACACACTTTTGTTTTCTGCATTGGACAGTAAGTATATTATATCAAAAATACTCGTAAAAATATTAGTGTTACACAATCTATCTATTATTATTACTACTATTATAAAGCAGAAGAGTTTGTTTGTTTTTTTGTTTGTTTGTTTGTTTGTTTGAACGCGCTAATCTCTGGAACCACTGGTCCGATTTGAAAAATTCTGTTGGTGTTAGATAGTCCATTTATTGAGGAAGGCTATAGGCTACTTTTGATCCCGATATTCCCAAGGAATCGGGACTTATGCGGGTGAAACCGCGGGGAGCTGCTAGTACAAAATATTTGTATTGGTTTTCTCTCGGGAAATTAAGTGCTTTTAGACACGTTAAAATAAGTACAGATTATTAATAGGTTATAATAATTGTTGGCCTATAACAGTGTATTTGTATTATCGCTGACCGATGATAATGAAACTTGATATTTAGATTGTGGAAAACACAAAATGTACCTTTATTTCTATAACCCGAAACTCCCACAATATCAGTACTTACGCGAGTGAAATGAAATAATTGGGAGTTGCAAGTAGGAAAAGACATGTCATACAGGCATAGAATTCGGGGTATTTTCGACTCATTTATAATTCAGTAGGTAATATTAGTAGATATTAATTATTGCCTTTTAATTAAAGGCCTCACGCCTTACCCAATGTGATTTCTCGAGCGGGTTTGAAGTCGGAAGCATGGAACATCTAACCTCAATCATTATTGACATTTATTATTTAAAATAAATTGTTTACCTAACTCACCGCTAAATATTCACTGATAATTTATAAATAATGGGGCTAATATACAGCTTACTACAAATGGTCTATGACTATGTTTTGCAGTTTGTTTCCTCCCACTGTTTGATATAACCCGCTCTTCGTCTGTGCCCTTATAATCCTCTGCTCCCTTCATCAGATCTCATTGCATCTATGCATTCTATTAGAAAGTAAATGAATATTACCTAGTATACTGATATTAATAGGTAACGTGTAGTATGTTA
Source organism: Idaea biselata (assembly GCA_958496205.1). Lineage (NCBI taxonomy): Eukaryota > Metazoa > Arthropoda > Insecta > Lepidoptera > Geometridae > Idaea > Idaea biselata. The sequence goes on along the minus strand of OY292396.1, from coordinate 26,967,176 downwards.
TTTTCCGAATAATCTCTGAAACCACTGATTCCAAAAAATCTCTCACCAATAGAAAGCTACATTATCGAGGAGTAACTTAGACTACTTTTGATCCCAAATTTCCCACGGCATCGGGACTTACGCGGGTGAAACCACTGTAATCTGATATCTATACTTAATATTAAAAAGCTGAAAAGTTTGTTTGTTTGAACGCGCTAATCTCAAGAACCGCTGGTCCGATTTGAAAAATTCTTTCAGTGTTGGATAGTTCATTTATTGAGGAAGGCTATAGGGTACTTTTGATCCCAAAATACCCACAGGATCGGGACTTACGCGGGTGAACACAGCTAGTGTGTTATAAAAACGCTTATATCTATAAAAACATACCTAATAACTACAGTGTTGAGCCGCCAGGGCAGCGTGTAGGTGTGGTTCTTATGGCGCGCACAGAACGTGTAGAGGAGTTCGCCGGCCGCCGCCGCGAGCCCCGCGTCGCTGTGCGCGCCGCCGCCGGACCACTCGTGCAGGGTTATGTTCCATGACCCGCACGATTTGTCCTAACATACAAAAAAGGACATATAGTAAAGACGGTAATGGTAAGGTTCCCAGTGAGAGACTCGATTTAGTACAGGATGGTAAATTGTTAGAGCTTTTGAAGGACGCCCGGAGGCATCTCTAACTGACCTGCGAGGCTACCTCGGAGGTAGACTATTTTCATATTAAGAAACATTGGAACTAAATAATATAAAATTCCAATAAGTCGGCCTAAGTCGTAGCGCCAAGCGGACTCGTCTGTGCTTCTGATATAGACGGTGTTCCGAGAAGGGGGTATTAAGCAGAAAGGGCGTTGTTCTAGAGGTCTGGACGAACAATTTTTGCTCTACAACTTTTGGAAATTCGAGGTAGTTTTCGAAAATGTTGAGTTTAAAATTTACGTGAAAATTAGCTGTTTCTTAAAGTTTGAGGTCATTGGCCATTGGTTTTTTTTTTTCAGTGAAAGAATTTCATTATTTTCGAAAAAAAAAGTTATAATTTCTAAAAGTTGTAGATCAAAACGTTGTTCGCCTAGACCTCTAGAACAACACCTTTTTGGCCTAATACCCCTTCCTGGGAGCACCCTGTATAGACCTGTGCAGCCACTAAAAAAAGACGAGTCAGATATTTTACCCATATCATCACTTACTCTCAGGTGAGATTGTGGTTCAACGCTCAACTGTCGTGTTAAAAAAAACCCATTCACCAAAATAATAAAACTCTGTTATAAACTTATTAATCAGAAATATACATTCGTTAGTACGCTTTTGCAGTTCGTGAATTTTGTTAAAATTATCCAAGGTTGTGGGTGCCTAATCTACATAATCCTAAGGAAACCTAGGCTTAAACCAGGTAATTCACCTTGGTTAGACCAGTCAGACGCCTCTGGAGGAGAATTTTTTCTTATAAACGTAATATTCGTGCCAAGATAATTTACAAAATAAGATCATTCACCCTTAATAAGAAATTATTTGGATTTAAGAAAGTATATCTGTACTTTACAATGAAACAGAATTACAATTTTATTTGAAAAGTTATTAGGTACCTTGTAGGTCAACATGCTACATCTTAGACTATATTATCTATACTAACCATCAGTTGTGATAGCGGTCAAATGCTGACCTATATGAAATGAAATAAACATACAATGCCTTTTTAGTAAATTGAAAGATGTCATTTAACAGCTGAATACAGAAACGCCACTTAAAATTTGAGGGCTACTTAAATGAGTGAGCAGATTCTATATTTAAAATAGTATGGGAATTTTTGAGTTTGAGTGCTGCTTAGCTGTTTAAGTGGAACTCAGATGTTGAGTAGCGTTTCTGTATTCGGCCGTAAGTCAATCATATATCAATAATTAGAGCAAGCTCGGAAAGACAGTAGGTAAGATATCACTGCGTATTTAATCGAGTCGCCGCTCGCGCTCTTTGCTTCTCTAGCACAAAGTCAAACTTGATACAAACTCATCTCCAAACATAGCGCTTAAGAGGGTTCATTCCATTCTCTTTCTCCATACAAACGTAGTTTACGTTTTCCTCCCTGGATAAAGACATTAGAGCAAATATGTTTATGCCATAAAACTTATATCTGTCATGTCTTGTCAATGTGCGAACCTTTTTTTTTCTAATTAAAATAATAATAATAAATAAAAAAAAATGAAAAAAATAATTCGGAAGATGAATAGTCATGCCAGATATAAGTTTTATGGCATAAACATATTTGCTCTAATGTCCTTATCCAGGGAGGAAAACGTAAACTACGTTTGTATAGAGAAAGAGAATGGAATAAACGCCCTTAAAAACAAAAAATACACACCTGTTCAGAAGTGATATCGATGAAAAGCTGCCGTTCGACGTTCGAGTCCAACACCCAAGTGCACTGCTGATAGAAGAACTCGTTCAAACTGCCCGTTACCGACACGTTCTTTGACGATATTTCACCTACACCATCAAAAGTAAAATGAAAATTCCAAGAGGAAAAATAGGAATTTTAAAGCTCGTCGAGAAAACATCTACGTGAGCAATAATACGATGAAAAGGCGGACACGACGAGTGCCCTCTATTGCGGCGGTGTAATTGGAACTTTACGATCTTGTTCAAGGTTTTTTCGATTCAGTGTCACCCTGGCCTGAATCTGGGTCGTGGACGTAATTTTCTCGGACGCGCCCCGCAGCGCCGCGTCGACAACAATATCCGAGGCGTTTTTCCAAACGTCTGACACGCGCCTAGAATGTCAAATAGCATTGTTTGTTTTCGCTTTATGCGATTGGGGAGTTCATTCAAGATAAACTGCCGATTATCTGCCTCTCTCTGTGAGACAGCTTCATCGAATTATCTCAGGGTTTGTTTTCGTGTTGTAGAGGTGTCGTAGTCTAGTAAGCAAGATTCAAAGGTAAACATGATTGGAGCCTGTTTCAAGTACCTGAGTGTGTGGTGTAAGTGCGTTGTCCGCACATTGCGTCTTCGTTAAAGTTGTAGGCCGCCGCGTAGTCGAACCCGCGGCTTGCATATGTGTAGTGCGCCACTGAGTATTCAAGCCGAACACTTGTCCAACTCCTCACCACGACTGGCAACCACGCCGCCTGTCATAACAAAATTACATAGCTACAAATCCTGATACCCGTACCAGATTTGATTTAATACGCCTATGAAAGGGATAAACGAATCGAACTCACTCATCCGTAACGACGTTTTTTCAATTTCCCTTTCACCTCCGTTCCTCAAAATTTAAATAAAAAATATGGGGCGTTCATACGTGCGTACGTGCATGGCTTATTGACTAAATTCGACGTGCAACTGCCTACGCAATACGCATACGTAGCCGACTACTAAGTAATTGAATTTTCCGAGGCGAGCCTACGGTTCGTCGCCCCAAGCGGCTGGCGCTCTCTCCAGTCGCTAATAATACGGGCGGACAGATGACACGCCGCCAGTTAGCCACTGTTTTATGACTACCGAACGTCGGGATATGCAACTCTGCGCCATAATCCATACCAGATATTGCTGAAAGTCTATTTCACAACAACATTGCCAAGTAGCAATTTCGCGCGGAGTTGCCGTCGGCTCTTGATAGGGGTAAAGCACTGTTAATAATTAAATTACGCGCAGTTCTCTGATACCAAATAACAAAGCGTTGTGAGCGTGTTTCTCGCCATTTCAGAGTTGAGTCGATGTTTACATCGACGTGAAGCAGGAAAACTGTATTCTACCTATACTCGTATATAAAATACTAAGATTAACAAACTTTATTCATAAATTGTGGAAACTGGCGAATAGATGAGGTTAATCGTTTATAACAGGTTCCTTTAGCATAGAATTTATAACATTAAATAGCGTTTCTTTTATCAGAGACCGAGAAAAACTATCTGAACATTTTCAGGTTGGTTGATCAATACATTTATTTACCTATACCTTTATGTATTCTGTTCTTAAACATAATAAGGTCAAGGCAATTTACTAAACTCATATTCCTCTTCATCGTCTTAGCGCATCAACTCCCCTATTTTTGCGTTTTGTATTTCATATTTAGCTTTAATTTTATTTTATTATAAAAGGTCGAAGGTAGAATACAGTATCCAGCCCGGTATCAGGCGACTTTTATAGCGTTATCTATGGCGTTTGGAATTACTGTACGTTAAGATTTATTCTTGTTTTTACCCTGGCAATTCTAATCGAAATCAAAAGCGGTCTACGATGTCGTAGATCGATTACATTGCCATCAAGTTAGATACTTAGCAGTCAAATTCTCACCTCCAAAAATTGCCAAAAAATGTACCTCACCTGAAGTTAAAATAAAGGTTCTCGCATTTTTTTTAATAAATGAAAAAAGAAGTAGAGTGTGGTACCAGTTTATTGTTGGTACATACTTAATAGTAACCCTTACTTAATTATGCGGATCGGAGGGTGGTCGCCGAGCGCCCGCCGGTTGCCCGGCTTTACGTTGACTGTGAAAGGGTTAGCTCGTCCTATTTCTACAGCCACGTTAGCATACGGCCTCCGTATATAATGCGATTAAATTATTTACTGTCGTCTTTTCACATCGTGCTATAATTACATCACACATTCTGCTTCCTGTCATCAAAATATCACAGGCTTCTAACGAAGCAACTTTGTTAAACTTTGTTAATTTTAATTGTATCAAATATACCAATGAAAACCATTATATGCAGGGTTAATATTTGTTCCAAGATTTAAACAACTGTCAACGAAATTTTGTTGATTATGTCGAGTTAAATGTTTTGTGCGGTCGGAGAATTAGCTACTTTAAACTTGAATTGTTATCAATGAATTAAATAATGTGTCGCAGGCAAAAAAAATAATTTGCCATATTGTTTACAGCCTAGACCCTTAGTTCAACCCCAAGCGTCGATTAACTAGTCGGCTAGCCGTATATTCGAACACTAATATTCACTAACACTAATAAACTGGCTAGCTAATTATTGAGCTATAACTGTAACGAAAGACTTTTTACCATTTTTTCTCAAAACCTATGCGCTCGCTTCGCTCACACAACTAAACGTACAGTAAGAAGACTTACTTACCTATCCGTGTCGGATCACAAATTAGGCAAGTATAGGTGATAATCATAGAACCGGACTGGTCTCTATTAGAGACTAGAAAGAGAGAGATCGCCAGATAGTGATCCATTTCAAACTCATCTCTGACGGACGAGCTTCACCAGTTCCAAAATCAAACTGAAATCAAACTGAACTGAAAAAAGAAGGATAAAAATTGGAAAGTCTTTGTTAGAATACCCAGGTACGTAACCTTAGCTACGTTAGTATTATGTGATCTGTGCCTTAGCTTATCATCCGAGCGATGTTCCCGGTGAATCCCTCTCGAGAGCCCGGGTCCGTTTTCCTACACTTACATCTCAACTTGGCACGATCTTCGGTATTCTGAGCCCATTTGCATGCATATCCGATCTTACGACATCAAGCATTTTTGGGCCTACGCAGTCTGTCACCGCCGACAATCTAAGGTGATCTAACCTGAAAGTCACCGCAAAGGCAGCAGAGATGCGTGCCGTCTCCGGCGACGAGCGCGACGTGGTCGTGGTAGTAGAGCGGCGTGCTGGAGCGGCACTCGCAGCCCGCGTCGCCGCACGCGGTGCGACAGCCGCCGGACTCGCCGCCCGCGCCGCCCGCGCCCGTCGGCTCCGCGCTCCACATGCGCTCTAACCGCTGGATCTAAAGAGATTTTGGTATTAAAATAGAGGCAAGAATTCTCACTTATAAGTGGAGAATCTATAGAATTAATCTATAATCTACATATATCTATAAAATGCTTTGTTTTGACTGACTGACTGATTAACGTACAGCCTAAGCCACTAATAGTAGAGAGCTAAAATTTGGATAGTGTATGATCTACATCACACACTCTCCAAATTTTAGATCACTAGATCCGATAAGAATGGATTTTTGAAAATTCCCACAGGATCTGGATAAAACCGCAGGATACAGAGTTATAAAATTGTTAATTTGTCAGATTATTTTAAGTTAGATCTGTAAATCAGCTACGTATAGTTCCATTTTTTTTAAATAACAATACAAGAAATAGATCAATCATAGCAATTGTTTGCATAAAAATTCGCCATGACACCTTTTTATAACTGACCTCAAATTGTGCATAGATTTTACACATTATCCATAACATGTATACAAATAGAGATTTGTACTTTTTACCTCAATAGTGACGCTCTGGTTAGAGGCCGGTATGAACCGATGCGTGCACAGAAGTCTTTCTTCAATATTCCAGAATATGTGATGATGTGAGGGAGCGGACACGCCACCATGCGCGGGCGACGCTAGTCCGTAATGCGTCGCCGCACACGTCGCGTCCGGCGACACCGTGCCTTCGTGTTGTTCTATATTTAAAAAAAATATCTATACCTACCAGTCTTCTATCTTTTTCTATATTATAAATACCTATCTATATTATCTTTTTCTCTTTAAAAAAATGCTTCAAAGTTGTAGTACCCGGGGGGACTTGGAAAGGCAGTATTTTCTAAGTGTGGAAAACACTAAGAAATAATGTTTAGAGGAAAGATTTCGTTCCTTATTTGTAATGAATAGGCTCCGAATTTCAAAAATACTTTCACCAATAGAAAGCTACATTATCGAGGAGTATTATTACGTAACATAGGCTACTTTTGTTCTCGATATTCCCACGGTATCTGGACTTACGCGGGTGAAACTGCGGAATGCAACTAGTGTTAGACAATTCCCAATAAACAGTTTGGCGTCTATTAGAAGTTAATACTGATATAATATAACCTAAAGCACCATAGAATAGTGGTAATGTAGGTTCCCGTTGTTATAGCACCTATCTACATGGTGAACCATTTAAATGGGCCTTCAGGGGGATACTTTTTGTCAAAATCGGGGACGCAACTCCTTTCAGCATTTTTCGTTATCTCTTATAGTTTAGGATATCCCCCTGAAGGCCCGTTTAAATGGTTCAGCCTGTATATATTTTAAATAGGTAGGTATTTAACTAGAGCACAACAATAACTATGTGGTCAAACAATTACATATTTCGCACGAAAATCAGCAAGAAATACGCGTATACCTACGCGTATTTCTTGCTGATTGCTGACCAACTAGCTAGTTAAATAGATACATATGTCAGAATAACGAGATCAGCAAAGTGAAGTCTGCGTCAACCTTAGATGAAAACAAAAATAGTAGATACGGTATATAATCTAACATTGCGTATTCGAAAAATGAGCTAGAAACACCTACATGCATTTTCATAAAATTATAGCTGACCCGGCAAACGTTGTTTTGCCTTATAAATTATAGATAGTAGCCGATTCTCAGACCTACTGAATACGCATATAAAATTTGGTAAAAATCGGTAAAGCCGTTTCGGAGGAGTACGGTAACTAACATTGTGACGTGGAAATTTTATATATTAATAAATAATAAATAAATAAATATTGCACGACGTTACACACAGCGCAATCTAGCCCCAAACTAAGCACTAGGCTTGTACTATGGGTACTAGACAACGGATATACTACATATTATATTTTTTTTTATATTAGAAGATAGATTGTATTTAAAAACATTTGTCTTTAAGAATCATTCAGGCAGTTGTTAATAAGCAAAGAGGCATTCTTATGGATTTCAAAAAGACAATCGCAGTGTGACAGCACGTGCTCACCCGGCAACGGTTCGACATACGACTGAGGCTAGTGCGTCAGCTAGACGCAGTTTTATCGTCTAATTTTCCGAGACTAGGTAACGTATCTGCTGTTTTTTGTTTTCATCTAAGGCGTCAACTGCCTGAGGGTTTCACGTTGCTCTGCGGATAGTCTGATCCGCTTCGATTATTTCAGGTGGGTATTTTTCAGTTAAAATTAATTAAAAAACAATTCACCTTGTAATTTTAACCTTTTTTTCTCTTTGATCTGATGGATTTTTGGCAAAGAGTGTCGGAAAACCTTCCTGGTATTCGTTTGAGTTAGGTAATTATTTTGTTTAGAAAATTTAAGCGGATTAAGATGAAACGTGTTGTTTTTTTAGGAATAAAAAAAATAGATTGGTTTAATTTAAAAAAGTACCTAGATATTTTTTCGAGTTTACTGCTCAAGCACAAATGGCAAAGACCATCCGCCTCCCGTTTCTCGCATGGAATAAAGCTCTATCTATGTTGTAACTGATAATACAATTGTGTTAATTTTAATTCCCATTAATAAACCTATCGACACCAGTTTGACGGCTTAATGATGCATCGTATTATGCTGATGAAAAACATTTTAAAACAAAGCTGAAACTTTACTTCGTCTTTTAATTTCAGACTACGATGTGACGTTTTGGTTCTTAGTATTTCACATTTTTTCTTCAGAAAGATGTGTCAAATCTTAGTCTACAATTAAAGTATAAATAAATAATTACCGTCATGAAATGCAAACGCTCCATCGACAAACTCTTCTTCATCTGGTATCTGTGCCGTTGCACGTCTGACCAGTATCGTTAAGTTAGCACCTTTGGAAGTCACAGCCTGGCGTATAAGGAACCTCCCCGCTGGGTCTCGGGCCTCCCTGACCGCCGGCCCACACACCCGCAACAAGGCCCGGTCTCCCCTCTCGTACCGCTCTCCTCTCTCTCGAGGTATGAACTCATGAAGCCCCTCTAAGATCTCAATATGAGATCGGCAGCTCTGCAATCTGTACAACAAAACTTTCGCTGCAAACTCTCAAGTGAGTTTAAATCTTTCGTGCTACATTGGAAATCGGACCCCTAATGTAGCCGGATTAGGATTCTTAGTATTGAGCTTACAACGCATATATTTATTATCTACATAAGCCTCTTGAACTTTATGGATAATCTACATAGTTAGTGATGGATTCAAATGCTTCAATGGTACGAGATTTCGTCTACAATTAAAAGTTTATTAGCGTAACGGCCTTTGCTTTATTCTCAACTTGAAATGTAAGCACTATAATATCGGGTTGTTAATCTTTAACGTTAAGAGGATAGTCTCCATTCTCTTTCTCCATACAAACGTAGTTTACAATTTCCTCCCTGGGTAAAGACATTAGAGCAAATATGTTTATGCCATAAAACCTACATATATCTGTCATGCATGACTATGCATCTACCTTTTTATTTTTTTTATTTTCTAATTAAAATAATAATAAAAAAATAAGAAAATGAAAAAATCAAAAGGTAGATGCATAGTCATGACAGATATAAGTTTTATGGCATACACATATTTGCTCTAATGTCTTTATCCAGGGAGAAAAATGTAAACTACGTTTGTATGGAGAAAGAGAATGGAGACTATCCTCTTAACAGACTTGCATCTATATGGTTGGATTTTGTTTAAAACCTCTCGAGAGTTGTCCATGTATAGTTTGGGTAGGAAAAGTTTTACCTTAAATTATAATTAAACAAGGAGACTTGGACGACGTCAGTAGGTGTCCCCAGTAGATGTATGGCGCACTGGGATCGCCACGTAGTCGCTCGCGTGTCGAAGTGGCCAGACCTTGCGCCGCCCGCGCCATAGCTGCGGATGGTGGCTCCGCAACCGACCCGGCCTCCGTTCCCATGACTAAATACTTCACTCGACACACTATTGCTCTCTATCGCTGAGATACCATCGGCTAAATAAAGAAAGAAAATGATAAGCCCCAAACAATAAAACAGTGATAAAAGGTTTGCACAAAGCGTGGGAAAGAGGCGTACCATCGATGAAGTGTGTAAGTGCAGCGAGGGGAGCGGACGCCGGCACCACAGTGGGTGGGGCCCCGCTACTCTCTGTCCTCTCGATAAATTCCAGTCTCGCGATGAAACCGTTGTAATCGTAAGGCGGCACTAATGGCCCGGAACTGTGCAGAAAAAATAGCAACATCATTTTAGGAATTCCGGCGATACATTGCGGATACAATAAAGAATACGAGTTTTCATTTTGTTGTATTGGCAATGCGGTACTAAAATAGATTTGTTGCGATGATCTGCACTTTAGCGAAGCTTAAAGTCGGCGTAGTCGTGTAACAAACACTATCGCATCGTTATGGATGAGAACAATAGGAATGGAAAAACGTTTTATGTAAATATTTGATGAATGTTTTGGAAACGTACTTGAATTCCAATAACAAATTGGGCCCTGGATGCTCGAGAGTGGCCGTTCTCTCCGAACACAATGAGGCCAGCAGTGGCGCTGATGGGGAACTACCGGCACGTAGCGTCAGGTAATCCGTCGTACAATGACTGTAAATTATTTAAATTTTAAATAAACTTACATAGTGCAAAACACGAATAAGCATAAAGAAATAAACACCAATATAATTATTTTAATTTATCCACTAGCTGTGTATAACTGGATAAAAAACAAACAATGGTATTGTACTAACAAATAAACCAACTTAGCCGATCTATTTATAATTCTATTATCTGTGGAATACAACATAGAAAATATCGGTGTATCGTTGAATACGCATATCGAATAATAATACAATACCATTAAGTTTTTTCTCTCCGATCAAGTAACAAGGTTTCAGAATAATTCCTAAGTTACCTACGTATGCAATTTTGCAATCAATAACAGATATTATATTCGGCAATATATAATAGTACCTATTAGGTTTTTAAACTTAGTTTATGTAATTAATAAGGAATATTATTAAAATAGTTAAATTCAATTGTATCTCTCACATGGTGCAGAAACTTTGGAAGTTCTCTCGAAACTTTAAATGTTGCAAAGTTGTTAAATGTAACTGAATAAATTGTAGTTCAGACGTTTAACATAATAATTTCAAACTTTATACAAAATTTGAACGAGCACATAGTCGAAATATTAATTTTATTGTATCCTAAGCGGAGCGTATAAATTCATTATGGAAATAAGAGACAAAGAGCGGCGAGCGACGATTCCGCACCGCAAATTGACTATCAACTTTTATCTATTACTTGTTTAGGCAGTTATATAAGTCACTTTCCCAGATATATGCGCTTTCGCTTATCACTTTCCCTTAATCATACGTGTGATCCTCTCCATACCGAGGCTGCCTGAAAGAGACCACTCTCAGTGGAAAGGCCGAGGCCGCCTATTGTGCCACTCTAGATTAAGATTTATTCGTACTTTATTTTATAGTAGGTAATTTATTTTTGGTGAGAACAATAAAGCGTTCTATCTATCTATCTATTTATATGTACAAAATGGTAGAGACTAAATAACAATTTGGTGGTATTCATATCGGGTATCATCTAGGTAAAACAGGTCTTCTAGGTCAGCGCCCTGCTGTACCTTAGATCACGCAAATGTTTACTACCCGGTGTAAATAATTGTCAAACGCTGGAAAAATAAAAAAACCGGGCAAGTGCGACACTCGCGCACAAAGGGTTCCGTACCACTATCACAATTGGATACGGAACCCTAAAATCGTTTACAATAACCAAATATTTATCTTCGATTCTTACTCCTATCAAACGACCGAATCTTGATTTTTGCAAGTCTTATCTGATTTATCTTATATTTGATTAATTTCAACCCAGCAGTTTGAACTCCTGTGGAGTAGCGGTCAGCACTGTATTTCTACACTTATAAGAATCTACGTAGTGAATTCGATAGATAGGTACTATATAAGTAGATGTAGCAAGAAATCGAAAAAAAATGAAATTATATACATACTTATTAGAGAAAGAAATTTTTTTTCTTCATTTCTTTTCATTTATCTACGTTAGTTATGTGACATGGTGATAATTATTTTAAAAGTGTATCAGTAAACATTAGATAAAATATCTCCAATCCATTGTGTAGAACGTAAACGGAGCACTTTAGAAACCCTGGGGTAACTCTAAAGCGAACATTTTCACGATTAGTAGGTAGTAGTAGTAGGTATGTGGGGAACATATAACACTAAGATAGTGCACTTTTATTTCACCCACTGCCACTACTTCGAAATTTATCGAATTGCGAAAGCTATTCAAGTTGTTACAGATGTCCATTTACCTGCGCTTTAGTATCTTTTATCAAATCGTCCTATTAAAATAGATAAAAACACATTACTTGTATAGGTAACTACCAATCACTTCAAACTACGACCAGTAGTTTGAAGTAGAATAGGATTTAAATAGTATATTATGCAATTTGTGAATAAAGGACGGATTTTAAGCAAGGGCCATAGATGAATTACAAGCGCAGCAAGTGATCAAAGTGTCCTGAGCGACGCGAGTGATTCATGGCCCTCAATGTACGGATTTACAATTATTCAAGAGTTGCATACTATAATTTATACCATGACTACGAGAAAAATAAAAGAATTTTTATGTCGAGTATTCTTTGCGCACGGAGTTTGTATCGAGTATTTTTTGCGCAAGGAGATTAGATAAGCATTGAGATGGAGGTCGAATATATTGGTGTGTTCTAAATTCAAACACCAAAATAGTGAAGTGATTAAAAGGCCTTTTATTCATTGTTTTCAGTGAATAAAAAAAGCTTTTTAGAGTGGGAATTGTATAAAATACTTTCTGTGCATGTTTCGAGTTTTGCAAAAGAAAATAATTTGTAAATTAACTTATCACTTCACAAGTTAATTGCCAATAAATACAACAATAACAAGAGTAAATTGATCGACATTCTAATTAATACTCGTAACAGAGCAAAACCAAACATCGAAGTAGGTAGGTACTATGAGTAGGTAATGAAAGCTCTTCGAGAACTTTGTCGAACAACTTAAAGCGGTTGGGAATTTAAGACAGTAGAACATTAGATATCAGACTAATAGTAGTTGTTGATGAAGCAATAATTAATTACAGACTAAGGCATTTAATCTTAAGAAGTTAGTTTCTAATCTATCAATAGATTTAAAGTAGGTGCAAATTCGATTTGATGTAAATTAATTCTAGTTTGAAACTCAGTCCAACTTCATTTGTTCAGTTCATTGTAATAAAACGCCGTGATTGAAATATGATTCTCGATAACCTTCGGTAACTGTAAAGGTACGAGTTGGCAACGGGCGACACGAGGCGGCAGCGGACGATGTGTCGCGGCGACACTACTGGTTTCTTTGTATTTCTATGAAACTCCCTACATTGTCAGCGACACGAAGCTAGCGACGTGTCGTCGAGCGAGCGTAGGGAATTTCATAGAAATAGATAGAAACCAGTAGTGTCGCCGCGACACGTCGCCGCCTCATGTCGCTCGTTGCCAATTTGTACCTTAATGTTTGTCTGAAATAGACTTTAAATAGAGTTCAACGACAAAATTATGGGTGGAAAAGAAGCCATTTCAAAGTCAATAACGTTATTTTGGTCCGTTTTATGGCACAAACATCAACTCGGAGTCAGAGGGGTAGAACGGCGATAGTGATAGCGAAGCTTTTATTTTTTGAAACGATTGTTCTCGCCCGCCTTTCAAACTGCAGATGAAGCTCATACGGGTGCTTGATAAAATATATTGAAGAAAACCGGCCAAGTGCGAGTCGGACTCGCGCACGAAGTGTTCCGCCGTTATCACAATTGGGTACGGGACCCAAAAATAAACACTGGACTAAGCGGAACTCGTGTACGCAACGACGATGCACGTTTGCATTTATCTTTACCACTAACGCCAGTTTATCTTTAGATGGCACTAGTGGTAAAAATACGTTGGGTTTTACCGTGAAAAATCACGTTTGTTGTGAGTATGGGAAAAATATATGTATTAAAACACTGAAATAAAATATTTGCCCCCTTTAAATATTAGTTATATTTTGTTCTTAGTATTCGCGCCTACAGAAAAACATCATCTTCGCAAATTTCAGCTATCACGGTTGATGAGATACAGCCTGGTGACAGACGGACAGACAGCAGATCTTAGCAATAAGGTCCCGTTTTTACGCTTTGGGTACGGAACCCTAAAAAAGGGAAAGACAATAACTGTGATGTAGTAGGATTGTAGTTATTTGTATTTTATGAAATAGATGGAGCGTGGATGGAACGTTCAGATTAATGTGAAACAAGCCTACAGCTACGGTCAATTTGAACTCACTGGGTATTTTAACTAAATATAGGTAGAAATGAATTGGTATTCACTGAAACTAGGTATGTACCAGATAAATTTTATTAGTTATTCGTAACATTAGTCAGTAAAATACTAGCACCTTAGTTGGCAATATGAGTTTTATTGAATTCAACCTATAGTCCCGCCGCATAATCCAAAAATATTACCTACTACCCAAATTGAAAAGAAAAATGAACCTAATTACTTACTAACAGAGCAAACATTTAAAAATTACTTTTCTAATCAGAATTTAAGAAAGCAATGCAGATTTTACATAGCCAAAGTAAGATACCAAAGCACATTTTGAATCCATAAACAAGAAGACATATCATAACCATCTTCAACAACTAAATTATGATTTCAATAAGAAGGCAAGTGTAGTTTAAGTCACCGAATATCGGCTGACAAATTGCACCCTATTCATATAGTGATAAGTGCGCCATTGTGAGGACAAATATAGGGAGCGGCAGGTGCACTCGACAACACTACTTGCTGTGTGTTTACGATATTTACATTTTAGAGTGACTTTCTATTCAATATTCGAAAGAGTTTTAAAGTTATAGAGCTACACTCTATAACTTTAAAACTGTTGAACTAACTTTTCACGTGCTGGGATATTTTCATTTATGTTTTTGAAAACGTCAAGCCTATATACCTACCTACTCGATATCTACAGGATGAACCATTTAAATGGGCCTTCAGGGGGATATCCTAAACTATAAGAGATAGCGAAAAATGCTGAATGAAAAAATTACCACACTATGTTTGTTTCCAGGATTTGATCTTTATCAGCAACACTATCGATCGGTACAATAATATAGGATGTTTATTTTTTAGCAAAAAGACAAGGTTCGATTCCTGGCTAGGGTAATGAATTTTTCAAAAATCTAATAATGTCATTTTAGTTTTTGTCAAAATCTCCTTTCAGCATTTTTCGCTATCTTCTATAGTTCAGGATATTCGCCTGAAGGCCCATTTAAATGGTTCACCCTGTATATACCTTCTAATATTTATTATACCTTAATGCAACTTTTGAACTTGGTATTTATTTTCTTAACTAACTAGAAGAGCCTTATGACAACACTGATTATTTTATACTACAAATATAGAGTAAAACATAATTTCTATTATTCTTATTGATATAAGACTGGAGTATTATTCGCTACTGCCTGCAAGAAAGAAACTAATCGGATACCTATAGGTATGATAATATTACCATCGGTACCAACTAGGCATACCCTAGATAGCTGCGGTGCAGAACCTCATACTAAACATCTGAGCAAAACCCGCTCAGAATCCCCAGAGCCGCAGCGGTAGCGAATAATGCTTGTATAGGCTTTAACAACTTACTTCCTCGGCAAGAGAATAGAGGTGAAGATGATCTTGACCCTCGTGTGAACCGAATTGGTGGCGAACAGGTATCTGCACCGGCGATGAGGCGGATACAAGCCGGGGTATCCCGGACTAGCGAGCACGCACGACCCATGCCCGCGGCAGGACACGTCTTGGTATAACCAGTCGCAGTCTGTTGAACAAAAATATTATGTAATTCTTTTAACCGACTTCAAAAAAAGGAGGAGGTTCTCAATTTGACCGTAGGTATATTTTTTTAAAGTATGTAACGGAATGAGCTGTTAGTTGTCTTTGGACTATTTTTGAACTTAGGAGCTAAAACGATACGTTTGTAAACTTAAATGATATTTAAAATATATGTACCTCTAGTACCTAAAGCAAAATGGCTATAATATTATTTACAGTGTGTTTTATTTGAGGCAACTGTTAGGGAGATCCAAGAACAGCTGTAGCTACGAGATTTTATAGGTAACTGCCCCAAAATACAATACAATACAATACAATATTTATTTATTATTATGAAACTTATTAAATATATCTCAAATTACATAATAAATCAGTTCTACACTAAGCACAGCTTGTATCGCAGTAACCGATATACCAATATAATAATGATGATGACATTTAATAATTATTCATATAAATATATACCTTATGGACTAACACAAATAAAATATATATTCAGATGATACGAATTTCCGAAATAAAGGAGAGTGTCTTAATATCGTTTTTTATTTTATTTTAGAGTCGCTGTAGCTCTGGCCATAGGACCTAGGACCTGCGTTTCCTGGTAGCTTCAAATTATATACGCTGCATAACACTGTATACTCATAAATATATCATCACAAAATGGAAATAATGCAAAATTTTAAACTAATTTTTAGACAAATGATTTCAGTTTCGAGGAAACTTTTGAATGCCACGTCCTTAATCTGGCTCTATGTAAACTAGTCAAAGCAAACTCCCCGGTAGTTAGAGGCAAAGTAACCAGCCCGGTCAGCAAACACGTTCTCGTTCAAAGTTTGCTCAAACTATATGGCAGAATCCTTGAGGATTGTCCATCCAAAATCTATGGAGTTTTAAACTTTCTACTTTGTTTATAAGTATGTGCTAAAAGTTGAGTGACGTTGGACGTGAATAGTTAAGTAGGGCTCTCTCGCATCTCAGCGATGTTCCCGGCTGCATCAGTCTCGGGAGAAAAATTATTTGGGGTCGGTATAGTTATGGGGCGTGGTCATAAGTATGATGACACAGTAGGTAAATCATTAATGTAATAACAATACCTACTGCAAATAGATTTGGCTATATTTTTACAGCCGGCCGTCCGCCTGCCTCACACCAACCCTCTTTGGGACCGAGAACTTTAGCCGCCACCGCGCGGGGAGAACTCCAGGTTCGCTAGCCTCCCTCAGATCACTCAGTCGCATTTTACGACACCCACGGGAAGAGATGTGATAGTTCTATTCTTAGCCGGGGCTATATAGCCAATCTATACTAATACTAGCTGACCCGGCAAACGTTGTTTTGCCTTATAAATTATAGATAGTAGCCGATTCTCAGACCTACTGAATACGAAAATAAAATTTCATAAAAATCGGTCAAGCCGTTTCGGAGGAGTATACGTTAACTAACACTGTGACATGGAAATAATATATATTAGATTATAAAGAGGTAACGTTGGTAACATGTATGTATGTATGTATATTGGGGGTAATCTCCGAAACTACTGGACCGATTTCCCGATATTCCCACGGGATTGGGACTTACGCGGGTGAAACCGCGGGAATCTGCTATGAATAGATAAGTAGATATAACATCGTTAAGGTGATTTCAAACATCTCACTTATCGTCAAAATATATATTTTATTTATACCTATGTACAAACAATTGTCTTTAGTAATAAAAGAGTAATTGTTAAAATAAGAACTACATGTTTGTTCAGTTCATGCACAGTTTCATTGTAGAGACTCGTACGAGTAAACGATGTTTCAAAGATGAAAGGGGAGCGTCAACCTTTTCGGACTAACATTAGCCAAGCGGCAATTTACATGAACGAGAGAAGTAGGATTGAATGTTGCTGAAATTTATAGGTGTGTGCATAAAGAAAACTAATGATAGTGAAATATTTAGCTAAAATTATGAAATTTATCCCTGTTCATCCCTGTTACATTAAATTGCAGGAGTAATAATTAAAAGATACATTTTTGTATTTCATTCCCATCAAAATTACAAAATGCGTCTTTATATCTATATATCGGTGAAATAAACTACTATAAGTATCTATTTATGCAAAAGAAAGTCGTTTTAGTTACACTTATTATAACTCAAGAACGGCTGAACCGATTTGGCTGAAAATTGGTGAGAAGGTAGCATAAAAACCAGGAGACGGACATAGGATATGGATAGGATACGTTTTTTGCCTCTAAGGCGGAACAAAGTTCGCCGGGTCAGTTATAGTTATTTATAAAATAAACCAACACACGTTAGGTGTATACCGAGCTAGGTATCTTATTGATATTACCTAATTTTAATTAGAAAGTGAATAGGAACGTAATTTAAATAAATTGCTCAGTGCTAGACTATCTAAACACAATAAAGTTGGAGCAAATAAAAGACAGCGTTCAATATATTCCTAAGGTGACCTGTAGATAACTGATGTTTTCTTTCTCTATTTATCTACCTAGACATTTGTCTAGACAACGCTCATGAAATTTATGGTCTGTGAAAAGCATTCGTAGTAGCCCTTAATGAATTATCAGACAACGCGTAATCAAAGTAAAGAATCTATTGGATTTAAGATTTTCTTATAATAAAATCGATGGGTATTTCCATTTTTCCTTGCTTACGTGAGAAAATCATGTTATTATCAACTGTTAGATATTTAATTATGATTTAATTTTATGCTGTCTCCAAAATTCCATATCGCTAAAAAGGTTTTAAACCTTGACCTGTGAATGCTACCTGGACATTTAATTTAAGAAAAGCTTTTGGACTGATTATTTGGAAGAAATTATTTTCTAAAATTTGCACCTGGTAGGACGTGAACCTGCAACCCTGACATTCCGTGTCATGCGCTCGTCAATTGCACCACAGGTGCTTGTTCTGTCGTGATGAAATTATGAACTACATCTCTCTTTTTTTGAAAAGCACTTCTTCAAATAATCTGTCGTCCAAGTGTAGAAAACACTTTAAAAAATAAATCCAAAACTTTTATTCATATAAATATTTTTCCTATAAAAACATACTTACTAACTTTTGTTCAGTTAATTCTCCTCATGCGAGATACCTTTATGTAATTTATAAAGCACATGTCCGTTATTGTCAGTCGGGTCTGCGGCTGTATTTATATTTACATAATAATTATTATTGTTATGAACAAGTTGTGACGAGGGTCGCGTCGACGTCTACCGCACATGTTCCATTTTACAAATATCAGAGACAGAACGCGAACATTACAAATAGTCACATGACGGCGCTCTAATACACTGTTTGTTGGTATAATTAGTATTGTATTAGCTCTAATGAGGTTCAATTATTTGCGATAACGTTTTCGTGCCTTATCTTGTGTAACCAGTTATTTATCTTGCTGTCTCTGCAACATATTGTGGGCAAACCGACTTCTGATAATTTCCTTTGGAAAGTTGATATAAATTTGGAAAAAATCCTACTATACGGCTATCTACTGCTATACTATATTGGTTGTGTCTAAATTCAAATTCCTTATAAACTCATTTGCAACATTGATTAATATTAAATTTCTTTACGACAACATAAAGCATTTCGTGACATTTAAATTATTCGTTATAATTAGTTTCCGTGCTACATCCTATACCTCATTGACATTACCACCAAGCACCGAAATGCATTGGATATTTTTTATTGGATAGTTTGTGATATAAAATAAACATTTAATGAAGTATTATTATCATTATCAGGTATTATCATTATTATCAGGTATTATCATGCCATATCAAAATTCGGAGCAAATTTCACAATCTATTTGAACAGTTGACAATGTAAGTTTGAACTAACATTACTCACTACAACCTTCAAGTATATCCTAACCTACACAATCACAGTATAGGCGACATATAATAGAAGTGAATAATTACAGGGAATGCAGTCTCAGTTTGTACTTAGTTCCTTAGTGCGAGTAAAGAGCGGGGTAGACAGTTGTTACAAACTATTGCCACCTGACGCTGTCGTTTATCTGTTGCGGTTGAGCGGAGGTCTCACGAACACTAGGTTATATTCTTTAAGATTTTGATTCTATGTACAACTTAAGATTTAAATGAAGCTTAAGTCTTTTTAAGATTAAGATTTCACTGTGATAACTTATAATATCCAATACGAATAGGCCCAATTAATTGAAACCTTTATGTTTTTATTTTACACCTAACTAACATATTATATGAATGTTGCCAAACATTAAAAAAAATCTGTTATATATTTAAGATATATTAAGATATTAATATGTAGGTTTAAAACCTAAAACACTTCCAAAACCGTGCACCTCAATAAAGGTCTGGACAGACGGACTGCGTTTCATCTGTACTCTGACTGCCAATTTGCAGTTAATATTCAGTTGAAATGCAGCCAGTAGCAGACACTCTAAGAATGAGAAAAACTAAAACATGAATAAGATATCCGACCCTGACCTAACATTGTGCTTACTTTGAATTTATTACATATCTCATAAAAGGTAAGTAAGATAAGTATAATGTCTGTTTTTACTCTACTTAATAAATAAGCCATTCTTCTAAGTGGATAGTCATTATTGTAAACTTAAAGTTTCTATAAATTATATAAAATGAATCAGCTAATGAAAATTTACACTACCCCCTCTGGCGCGTCAGGCTATTAACCAGTAAATCGGATCAGACATCGAGCGCCAAGCGCGTCACACTCCCATAAATAAATTAAATTATTCAAGTGAAAATTAAATCTTCTTATTGACAAATAAGTACATCAAGGGCACCGAGATTAAAATGGATTGAAATCACTTTACGTAAACGTTAATCTCCGGAGGTCAGGGAGACCTTTTTAACCCAATTTAACGTCAACTAAAACTTATCGGAATTCGGTAATGGACGGCTTGTTTGTTTGCATAACCTAAATAATTTTGTACCATCTCTACGTTACTAAACGCTCAAAATTACACTTACGGATATTTAACTTTTTAAAATAACACGATTAGAACCACAGACATACATATAGCTAGACCACGCGAATTCATGTCCTTCGCGTGTCAGAAAACGTGAAAAACCCTGACAAAACGTCAAGGTAGGCGGCGCTAACTGGCAATCCGCGCGCGTCTATAGTTGCCGGACGTCCGTAAAAAGTAATAAAACACCTCGTTTCGTGATTAGTAATTGTAAAATCCCAAAAAACTCGAGCAACCAAAGGCAGTAACCATATTTCCTGGGGCTGTGACGTTACAGTAGGTATTAAAAAGTTGGCAAGCTCGGTTTCAATACAAATCAAGATACATGAAATGTGACGTTTAGCTATATGTATGTATATCTGTGATTGGAACTCATGCTTTGAATTTTGCCGGGTCTTAATCGCGTGATTTTCTCTTACCTCGACGCGTCGCGACGTTTCAACCATAGTTACGTTACAATGGTCTTGGTCACGAGAGCCCACTTACTATATTGTTTGGCAATATCAAATTTGTTAACAGTCTATCTAATCAATCAAACAAAACAAGAAAACGTTATCGAATGAATTAGAATGTCTACGTATTTACCTGTGTGAGGAATCCTGGAGCCACCTCTAGGATGAAATCCCACTCCTTGAGTGTTACTAAGAGACGTGAAGCTGAAGAACGCCAAAAATTGAGACCGAACCGTCTTCTCTGTTATCCTATAACAAGAACAATTATTTTAGACATAAATAGGGAATCAGTCAGATACATTTATACTGCTGAACAATTTAAACGGGCCTCTAGGGCTATAAGAGATACCGAAAAATGCTGAAAGGAGTTGCTTTCCCGATTTTGACAATGACTATAATGGCGTATTTAGATTAAAACTATTTATTACCCAATACCCGATCGATAGTGTTGCTAATAGAGATGAAATTCTGGAAACAAACTTAGTTTTGTAAATCGGGAGAAATGACTATTTTTTTTTAATAAAAAGATAAAAATTCGACCATCAGCTAGATTCGCCGGACTTTTCCACACTTAGCCTCACGATGGAGCCATTGTGCGTGAATAAAAATATTCGACCATTCAGCAATAGCTGGCTGATACATGGGAGCTGGTTGATATTTAGGATCACAAATAAAACGCATGAACAACGTCAGCTGACACGAACATCTAGTGTATTCGCATCAACTACAATTCAAAATGGAGATTATCGTTGTGACAACCTTTTGTTCCGATTCCGAGTCTCGCTCACAAACGGAATTCGCTTTTCTGAACCAAACTGCAAATGAAGATAAATTCTGACGCTATGCGGCCGCTTCTACCCGGAAATAACGCTAATTTGGATGGCTCCGTCCCGATTAACGAACTAAAATGTAATTAATTATCAGTATTCGGTCGGATTCATTACCACCGCGAAATGACTACGTTGAATTGGCTCCGTGCACACTTTAATGATCGATTTATCTAACTACAACACTCTACTCCGACACTTGTATGAATGGTCATTGAGCTCGCAAATTGCGTATGAGCATAGTTTCATTTGGTGCAAGCGAAGCAACATAATGAAAATGTTTACGAAACAGGATTGCCGATGGCGGATTTGTGTGCACTTTGATGCGTTCATCTTGTTAGTTAACCGCAACTATCGGTTCTGCTTTTGGAAACAGTGGTATTACTAAATATTGGATTTTCAAGCGGTTCGGTATCTACTGTCCTGCACATGAAGCGCTTTGTGATCGAATGGGGCTCTTCTCTATGGAAGAGCGTTTATATACAGTTTGCAAGATCTTTGTGAATATCTTCAAAGTTGGAGTGGCTTTAAGGTCATAGCACACTTAAACGACTCTGCTCTAACACCGCTCCCACCCAACACTGCCCAAAACTAAGACGACTGCTCGCAGTCTACGCGGCGACAGCTAGCAGGCAACCAGCAGTCCACGCGGCGACAGCTAGCAGACGGCCAGCTGTCCACCCGCCTACCGCTCTCGCTTTTCGCGAATACGACTTAAATCGTACGGTTGCCAACACTCCGCGACGGTGCGCGCGGCTACTGCTAGCAGACCGCTCGGCTACAACGTGCGGCCAGCGAGGCGTCGACTCCCGAGCAGTCTGACGGCGGTAAGCTCGCTGTAAGCTCGCTGTCTGCTAATTTATGATGCCAATGTAAAATATATCTAAAGATCAATATTTAAAGCCCATATTTGAATTACATTATTTTTGCCGGGTGGGAGCGGAGTCGTGTAAGTGTGCTATGACCTTTATTCTGTCTGGCCAGCGGTGAGCGAGATTAAAACTAAGCTCCGCCAAGGGTATGACCATCGCTAAGCTTCTTATTCAATCGACAATAATAATTGTTCTCAGACAAATGGCACATGTAGTATTGTAACTATAACAACTAAGAATGATATGTTGTCTAAGATAACGCTTAGTTACACACAGATGACACACGTGTGGGTTTAAGTTTCCGAGTTGCTAGAATTGTTAGTTGTTTGACATGTAAAGGGTTATTTCGACGCAGAATAAACAATATGTTATATCTCATTTTTTTCGATTTTCGTTTTATTGCATATTCGTGCATAAAACGGCTAGGCGCAGGTGCCTGTGAAGACACTAGACCCCTGGGTACAAAATTGGGCGAAATAACGACTTGTGGCAATATCTAATATGTAAATCTAATATTTTTTTGTTGACAATATATTCTATCTCAACTAAAACACGCCTGTTCCTTGCCAACCAGTGCAACAATATGTCACATGCGGACGATTGTTATTGTTTGTAGCTCGATCCAACAAGTACTTCGTGAAATTAGATAATAAATTAATAATAGAATGTATAATTTAAATAATTAATTATTTTAATTAATTAAGATACTGTGCTATTTTTATTTGTTTAAACAGACGAAAAAATTAGTTGCTGTTAGTAAATTGTCATGTATCTATATTTTATTTGATGACGAGCATTAAAAATACCCAGAGTTTGTATCCTTTGCTACAATGACTGTAAGTGGTGCTGTCTGGCTCTGGCTACTGCTTTTTATAACAGACTTCCTGTGACACGTTTGGTCGCCCTGTGTCGACGCGTTGCAATATCCAGGAGCGTTAGACGCTTGACATTTTTTAAAGTAGGGTTTGTTTCCTTAGTCTCCCTCCATCTATTCTGTGTCGTCCCACCACTAAGTTTTCTTGTCACATTTCCGCCCTCCCTTTAGCCAAGCACCTTCTGCGCCAAATCAGTAATAGATACCTGAATCCTATCCCAGCAGACCTTTACCTTTTCGATTCCAGCATTAGCAGTATTAGCACATTTGTCGCCGATAGCTGCGGTGAGCATCTGGGACTTAGCTGCATCAAGCATTCACCTTCGGCTTTAGCTCTGACTTAGTTCCTGTCATTTGTCTTTGGGCTAGACACATAGATCCACGACAAAAAAAACGGTGTTGAGCAGTAAGACTTTCACCGGGTACGAATTTGCAGTTAGCCACGTGGCTGATTTGACGTCTCCTAGTAATTAGGAAATTGTATGGGTAGCGTGCTTCCCACTCTCGTAGGTGATCAAGTGGTCGGATTTCTTGTTAAAATACGTAGAATATTATTATATTTCCCTTCCGCACTCAGCCGGATCCATATCCTCCATGAACATGATCAAATTACGCCCCATCTCACCTACTTGACCATTTAGATCACCACCTTAAACGATTTCCAGTGACAACGGGATGGACCGGCACCCAAATATCTTGCCTCGTTTACGGACCAGAACGGCTTCTTATTAGCATCGCTACAACCGACTTGTAGCACGTAAGCACCTACCAAATGGGTAGGAACCTTATAAGTCGATCGCTAATGCATTTCACCCTATCCTGTGTAGACCAGCTTGTAGCCTTTTCTAATGAGCCAGGATCTGCTGCCTTTTCATCGAGTCTCTGGTTAGAACGCCATGGCTACCATCCACCTGGAAAGTACGTTGGATAGCTATCCAACGTACTTTTCTTTCTTTAAAGTTGAACGCTCTAGAGAGCTCTGTTGCGCGTTCTATTAGCGTGGCAATTATTGCACGATGGAAAACGAATTTTCATTTTATTAAGGAGTCGGGGCAAATTCGGGGCTCGCAACAGCGTCTGACTTTCCAACTCCTAAAGGGAAAGTCTGCGCCAGAGCCTCATCTGTACTTCAGCAGGTGCACCAGATTGCAGGCGAGGTTTAATTATGAACAAAGAGCTCCACACATACCTAATGTAATATCTTTCTTAGATGTCCATTCGATATGTTGTTAATGAAATTTAATGTCTTGTCTAACAGTGATTTGATTATTTATGAAAATACAGTATTTTAATTTAGTTGCAAAACCTTCTATCTCATAAAACTTTAATCAAAATAAAAAATAAATTGAAACAATTCCTGCTATGTAGTCGTATCTCCAAAACCAGCAATATTTCACCATATCTGATAATATAGTCTTATTTCCAATTCCTTTATTATAAAATAAATGCATAAAAATATTTCAAAATTTTACGTTGTATTAAATAAAACGTTTTTTTCGCCTCCTGTAAAGTAGTGTTTTTTGAGATATAGCATATTGTTTATTCTGCGTCGATTTACAGTTTGATATTTGTTGTTGTCTTTCCTTACTAATTATGTTCGATTAGAGATGTCGAACTTTTGAGTTACGAGATACTTAGGTTTTCGACACGAAAGTGGAAGGAAAGATGACTGAATGAAACCAGGTTTATACTTGATAGCCCTCATTAATCATCGGGAGCGATAGATTGAAGGCTTTATCCTAAGTAATATTGAATTGCTAAAACTATAAGCGTCATGATAAAAAGTTTATTTTTAGATAAATTAGCACGTTCTATATTCGTATTTATTATTGATGACTAATACCTAATACTTTAACATTATTTATGCTTCTTTATTAGGTATTTTAGTGGGTGGGTTTTACTTTGAATAATAGAGGGTGCTTAGTTCTTACTAAGCACTCTGTAATATTTTATTTAAGATTTTATTTTAAGAGGCTTACAGCCGAATACAGACACGCAACTTAAAATTTGAGGGCTATACTTAAATAATTGGGCAGCTTCAGCTACATCTAGACTTAACCGCAACTTACTATCTCATGATATAATGTAAAAGATAAATTCTACGACTATAATAAATGCAAAAGTTTGTGAGTAGGTATGTATGTGAATATGTTTATTACTACTTCACGTTGAACTGTTTATGATGAAACTTGGAATATAGCCAGTTGAAGTTATTGAATAACGCAAGGCTACTTTTATCCTGATATTTCTGAGGGAAAGAGACTTAAAAGTGGGTGAAACCACATAGTTACCTAAATTCTAAAGTAGAAGCACCGTGATCAGCGAAGAGTACAACGGGCGGCGTGTATCGTTCGTTGGCTCCACACAGCCGCATCTCTGCCGCACCATCAGTCCGCACTGCGCTCACGCTGCCTAACTGCAGCCAACCGCCGACGCAACTGACAGACAAAAATAAAAAGTTAATACGATAACAAGTTATTTGTGATTTTTGTGGGAATAATGCATTTCAATAAATTTGAACATTGCAATGTCCGCAATGTCACGCAGCGAGTTCCCCGCGCTCGGGGCTAACTCGCTAAGTGATCGCTTCGTTTTGAATTGACTCACAAAGCGTGTCATAACGCCCTTATAAGAAAAGATAATTGTCCTCCTTTCAAGAACATAGAAAACAATATAGTCTTCATAAAATCAGACTTAATAAAAACCATCCCCAATTAATTACGAACATTTTACTAAAACACGCAACTAAATCCGTCTAGCCGTTTTGGAGATAAATTTGAACATTCGATTGCGTACAAATAAACAAACAACCTCTCTACCTTAATGCATAGGGTATAACCGCTCTGTTCCGTCGTGGGTAAAAATGATAATAAAACATTTTCACTACATTCTAAAACTACTTGATTTAAAACTGTTCATAGACCATCATTAACTTATTTTGATTTATGTATCGTGCTTACAAATACCAGTCGAAAAAAAAGCCTGATTATGGGAGAAAAAAAGAATAAAATGTGTATTTAAATATATCAACCTTTTTGTACCCATAGGTCCTTTTTATGGGACAGTGACGAAGCGTATTGTGCAGAAAAGTTTGTCTAACCCCTGGGTCATATGTAAATACTCAAACGTGAGTGGACCTATGTCATCACCGTCGCAGACCGCAATAACACGTGTAGCAGTACAACATGACAAATAATGCTCTATCAACTGCGCGAAAGTAAATTCTCGGAAGGTTATTTATATCCTTAGATGAAACAAAAATAGTAGATACGGTATATTCTAACATTGCGTATTCGAAAATGAGCTAGAAACACCTACGTGCATTTTCATAAAATTATTGTATTTAAAAACATTTGTCTTTAAGAATGATTCAGGCTTTGTAAATAAGCAAAAAGGCATTCAATATGGATGTCAAAAAGATAATCGCAGTGTGACAGCACGTGCTCACGCGGCAACGGTTCGACATACGACTAAGGCTAGTGCGTCAGCTAGGCGCCGTTTCATCGTCTCATTTTTCTAGGTATCGTATCTTTAGTTTTTTGTTTTAATCTAATTTTATATCTATGTTGCTTCTATATGTGGGGTGGGTAAGTCGGTAGCCCTCACTAACCCAAAGTCGGCTCGTCTGATATTCAATTTGACGGGACATTGATCATAGTTGCGTATGACGAACCCGTATCCAACCCAATACTTTCCTACCATTACAGCCGATCTGTCTTTCTTGTTAGTTTTCCATTTCCAACATTTGCATTTTTGTTATTGATGTGTGAGAAGAAATGTTCTAAGAGATATAAATCTGCGACATCCTTTTGGCTCTTATTGTGTTGTGGACTAGTTACGCTCCGCGGTGTCAACTATGCGATTTCTTGCAAATATTGAGATATATCTTGATAGAAACAATATTATAAATGTTGTGATTTAAATAAAATAAATAAATATTGCTCGACGTTACACACAGCTCAATCTAGCCCCAAACTAAGCTCTAGGCTTGTACTATGGGTAGTAGACAACGGATATATGATAAAAGATATGCAGAAGGTTGCGGGATATATAAGCATAAATACCCTGCCACCTTCGGGCCTTCTCTCGACGTGCCACTGAGGTTGTCTCTAAATAAACGGTAAATATAATCACCATTAATTTAAAAAATAAAATATTAAATATATTTTCTTACCTAGTTCCATTAAATCTTCCGACAGAGACCAGCCTATAAATCTGAACTTCCACTCTCTGCCCAGCATCAGGCTGAAGGAAGTACGAGCACGCCCCTGGACCCTCGATCGAAGGCGACTTGATTTGCCCGAACGTTTTCCCTGACTTGCTCTTGAGAATTCTTGAGTCGATTGTAATGTTACACACTGTAACAAAGATTACATCTTATAATTTATTCGTTATAGTATAATGAAATTAGACAAGTGCTTGCCTTGTCAGGCCACGTGCAATGTAGGGTTCGTAGTTTCCATAAAATAACAGAGTTGTAATTTGGAAAAGTCATTACAATTATCACCCTATCTAGTTTGTAATAATCAACGGAATTTGTGCAAAATTTCACTTTGTATTTCTAACAGAATAGTGTTTGTAAAAGTTGACCTTCAACTTTTAGAAACACTCTTTTGTTTGTAAGTTTGTTTCTTTGTTGGTTGTGCAATCACTAGATGGCATTTTACGAGGTTCTACTATGACCTAGCCTCACTACAAGAAATGAGACTCTCCTAATAGTCCTACGCGAGAGCGGTGTTGGTCTAGTGGCAAATATCGCGACTTTCATTTCAAAGGCCGTGGTTTCGAATTCTGGCCGACCTTTATCTTTTTCTTTAAGAAAAATTTAACTGCGCCATTGACATCGCTCTTACGTTGAAAGAAAACAACGTGAGAAAGCCTACTGCTGAAAGTCACACAAAAGGGCCCAGTAATAGGGCTAGTTGCGGAAACACACAATAAAGCAAAGTAGTCCTACGCGCTAAACATTATGTAAACTTTAAAAGTAAAAATGAAATCAAACTATTAATCTCTATCAAAAAAAGAACTAAAGTAGGCCATTCAATGGAAAGAAAATCATCTGAATAAATTCATAAGCACAAACTGACGACAGCATATTTCGAAATCTTAATTTGAAAATGTCTAACTCAAGGGATCAATAAAGAGAAATAGCTTAGCAAGGCGTACAAAAAGGAGATTTAAAATCTCTCTGAATGAACCATTGTAGGGGTTTGATGGCAGCAAGGGTTGGTAATGGTTCGTTAAAGGAAAAAAAGGTATATATTTCGTACATTTCGGCTCCCAGAAGATCGATCATCTCGGACATCAATGGTAGAATTTAGAAATTGTCCACTATTGTGTACGAGTATGTAGCACTAGTTCTGTTCCTCAGTTTTGCCTGTCGAGTAAGGGCCCTCGCCCACGGCGACTTTTTGTAGCGATGCAGTCGCGCGTTTAGCATACGCGCGACTAACGCGTGGTAGTCGCATTTGTAACGCGCTACAGTAGCGATGCTAACGCACTACCAACGCGCTACTGCATCGCGACTAAATCGAAGCAAACGCATCGATTCAGGGAAAAAACGGAGGGAGGGGACTGAATTGCGCTTGCATCGCGACTGAAGCGCGATAGTATCGCGTTTGCATCGCTACTATCTGAGCGCCCCGTGGGCGAGGGCACACAGCTAGCGATTGCATTGCGACTGTATCGATGCGAACGCCCGACAGCATCGCTACAAAAAGTCGCCGTGGGCGAGGGACCTAAGTTTCGATCCCGTAAGGATTTTCAAAAACACTTATTTAGCAGTTTAGGTTAGAATCTTTGTTAAATCTATAGCGAATGTGTAAATTGTGTAGAGCGGCGTTGGTCTAGTGGTAGATACCGCGACCTCCATTCCGAAGGTCGTGGTTTCGAATCCTGGCCGACCGCGCACCAATATCTTTTTCTTTAAGAAAAAAATAAGTGCGCTAAGTTAACATCGCTCTTACGGTGAAGGAAAACATCGTGAGGAAACCTACGGCTTAAAGTCACGCAAAAAGGCCCATTTACAGGACTAGTTGCGGAAACACACAGAAAAGTAAGTAAATCTACCAATTTGTTAGGACTTAACATCTTATATGATAGATTTAAAATCACCTATGAAATTATATTGCATACATTGGTTGGAAGTCGTGTAACCGCTTCTGGCTAATTATTTCGCGAAAGCATGTTACATCATTACAATATTCATACTCTAATCAGCAATTTAAGCTCGAGCAGTCATTTGTTAAATAATTATACAGTTGGTGTTGACTCGCTATTACCATGTTCCAACTCTTGTAGCATTGCAATCCCAATTTCATTTTATAAGTTTAGCTATGTCTTTTAGGATAAATATATGTATATGTATGTACGGCGCAATGTGTATATGGATTATTTATCGAATTATTATCGTTTAATCATCTACATCTACACTAATATTATAAAGAGCGAAGATTTGTATTTTTGTGTGTGTGTGTTTGTAATGAATAAACTCAAAAACTACTGGACCAAATTAAAAAATTCTTTCACTAAAAAAAAAGGTACATTATCGAGGAGTAACATAAGCTACTTTTGATCCCGATATTCCTACGAGATCGGATCTTACTCGGGTGAAATCGCGAGATGCAGCTAGTCGTTTATAATTAAGTAGTTTAAATATTTTTTTACTTATAGAAGAGAAAGTCTAAATCATATTTATAAGAATTGT
Organism: Idaea biselata; assembly: GCA_958496205.1. Taxonomy (NCBI): domain Eukaryota; kingdom Metazoa; phylum Arthropoda; class Insecta; order Lepidoptera; family Geometridae; genus Idaea; species Idaea biselata. The sequence goes on along the minus strand of OY292396.1, from coordinate 26,936,925 downwards.
TCGAATTTGCAATATAAACATCAGTAGGCATAAATTTGAATTACCGTCATCAAAATCCTCACGATTGTATTTATTGTTCTTTTAATGTACAAAACATTAATGAGTTAGGTACGTGAAGGAAGCCACAAAGAAAAGCTGGTAATAAAAGTACCTACTTAAAACCATTTGTTTCCCTTTATTGCTTATTGGATTCTTCAAGTTCTGTCTAATAAAGTTTTGACACGAAATCCTGGACAAGTTAACAGATAATAATAATCGTAGAACGTTTTCCTTCGTCCCTCTGAAAATTAAAATTAACATCAACGAGTATTTTTATGCAAAAACTACTGACTTGCGGGGCTATTCTCTAAAAAACCGTGAGTTATTCGTGTTGTTTTTGTTTTCCTTTGATCACCGTCTTTACAACAAAATTTGGTTATATTTGTGTGACGTCATTGGCTTGCTGAATAGCGAGTTTACTTCACAGGTTTTAACGTAGTTTAAGAAAAGTTGACAGAAACTTCACAGGTTTCTACATCGGATCTATGTAGTTTTTTCTTAGAGAATAGCCCCGATGATTGTGTTCAGATTTGGTATGCAGATAGCTGGATATCTGGATTCACAAGTAAGCTACTTTTGATCCCGATATTTCTTTATTTATTAGGACCACGTTATATAGTTGTCACAATACAGACGGTTAAAACAGAAACAACACACAATTGAAAATGAAACAAAATAAGATCGAAATGAAAACACTAGGTACTCGACCGTGTTTTGTTTCGCCATCTTTTTTGTATATCGTTGAATTTTATTATGGCCAAAAACTTTGCTTGACATACAGCATTGTACTTCTCGTAGAACATACACCTACGTCTAATATTTACAAAAATAGGCAAGTGCGTAGCTTGTCAGGCCACGCGTAGTGTAAGGTTTCGTAGTAGTTTCTATTAAACAACAGGGATTGCAATTTGGAAAAGTTCGTTTCAACTAACAGCTTACGCAAACTTAGCTTACTAGCAACTAACTAACTTTTATGTAATTTTCAACGGAAATTGTTCGAAATTTTGCTTTGTATCCCTTGTATTCGTACTCGTTAATTTAAAAAGACTGCTCAGCTGTGATAATTTCCCTATAAACTTCATTGTATCTAAAACTACAGTGAATTCACACGCCGTATTCAAGTTCAGCCATTTTGCTGTTATAGGGAGGGTACAAAATGACTAAAAACTAGCACTTTAAAGTGCACTTCAATATTTCGTAAATGGAACCCTAAAACAAAAAAATGGCTTTTCAAACTAAGTTATGATTTTAAAAGAGCTATCTAACGAAACCTCACACGATGGGGTAAATGAGAAAAAAAATCACATGTGGGGAGGTACCTACCTAGGTATCCTAAAAATGTTTTTATAAATATTTATAATGTAGCACTTTTTCGGCGTAATCAATATGTATAGGTTTGTCGGTATGCCCATGCAAATTTACAGCTTGTTAGTACTAAGCGTCTCTAAGCTAAGCTAAGGACAGACAGGCAGACAGATGGCCAGACAGATAGACGGATAGAAGGATAGACAGACGGACATTACGAAACTATAACTGGCGAGAGGTAACTGGTGTCATCTGTGACCCGAAAATGCCGGTTAAACTGAAGGGACAGGTCTATAAAACGATCATTAGACCTGTCCTTTTGTATGGTAGTGAGGCGTGGCCATTGCTTGAGCGACATAAGCAGGAGCTGCGTGTCACGGAGAGGAAGATGCTGCGCTGGATGTGTGGAGTGACGCGAAAAGACCGCGTCAGAAACTCCCGCATCAGGGGCAGCCTTCATGTCCGAGACATTGCAGACAAACTGCAAGAATGCCGCTTACGGTGGTACGGCCACGTTCTACGAAAACCGGCTAGTTACGTGGGAAACAAATGTCTTGCCATGGCGCCTCCGCCCGGCCGCGGCAGATTGGGAAGACCCAAGAAGTGCTGGCTTGACGTTATAAGATCGGATATGCGTGCAAATGGCCTCACTACACGGGATGCCGAAGATCGTGCGAAGTGGAGACGTAAAAGTAGGAAAGCGGACCCCGGGCTCTCGAGAGAGAGATGCAACCGGGAACAACGCTCGGATGATGATGATGATGACATTACGAAACTATAAAGGTTTCTAAACTTGTAATTTTCTTTTTTGGATAAATAAATGTATTTGTATTTCTTGTTGACCACGAAACCCTAAAAAAGAAAAACAGTTAACATAACTGACTCACTATTAGCACAGTATTGTTCTAGGCCGCACTGCGCGCAGCGAGTGGGCGCAACCTCCCCGCACGGGCACGCGCCGTCGCGCACGCAACAAGCGCACTCGTTGCCCACGCCGCCGGGGCAGGCGCAGCCCGACGACGACTGCGTCCATAGGTCCACTTGACCTGTCAAAAGAATTATATTTAGAAGAAAAGGCAGACTCGAATGTGTCATAGATATAAAAGAAGTCTTTATAGACGCGAGTGGATTCATTTTTCGTGGCTCGACTTCATGGAAAACTGTAAATTACCTTGAGTTTCAAGCAAGAACGAGATGTAAATTTATGTCATTTAAAGTGAGAGCGAAAATGACTGTTGCTGAAATCATGTCATTATTTTGTCACGGGTTTGTGAGAACAAAAGGTTACATTTCTCTGTTTGACCACCGATTTCTTCACCAATAGTAAAATGTCAAAATATCAGATAAATATAACGTCACAAAGGTTTGGCTTTACGACGAAACTTTCGATGTTATTTTGAGTTACACTATCATCGGTGAAGAAATTGGCCGTAATAGATATAAATTTAATTTATTATCTCTCCAAATATAACAAATGTGACACTAAGACGTAGCACGTGCAACAAAAAGATACCTAGGTGTAGGAAGGTGCAGTGAAAAGCGATTCAACCCGTCTTCTTTAGTTGTACTGGTAATTGTACCGGAATAAGAAGAGACAAACCGCGCCGCCCCTAAATCGATGTATGCTTATCTATATTGTTAATTCTTGAATTCATAAGCTTGGTTCCCACAGTCCGTGATTTCATGGATTATCTATCACATCATGCACAGTCAACGACCACGGGCAAAAACCTTTCGAATCGGTCCCTTCTCTCTTTTTCTATCTTGCCCGTGCCACCGCGGAGGAAAAGGGCACTGTTTCGAGACCGTGGGAACTAAGCTATAGACTGATGGATGTAGGTATACTTACTGCTGCCATCTAAAAATATAGGTGTCCATGCAATTTGCGCGGAGGTTCCTGCGCACGCGGCAGCCAGCAGCAGCAGTGCGAGCGGCTGCCGCATGGTCACCGCGCTCCTCGGCCCGCCCACCCGCGTCTCCTTCTCATTTGCCACTCACTCACGCACCGAACTCACACAAACTCACACAAACTCACGACACGCATCACTGCGCAACCTTAAAGCCCTTTTACTGTTATTACACCAGCTAGTTTATTGCGGTTTTATTACAAATCTCTTCGGTCTTCCTTTTTCTAGTCGATTGAGTTTCGCAATCCACCGAAACCGCGGTAGTTGTCTGTAACAAAACTTATTTTTTAACAGAATATAAACAAAGTTTGCTTCAAGTAAATGTCGACAAGTATACCTACATTATTAAAACAAAAAAATACTAACACAAAAACTTCGCCGTCCTGAAATTGCTTTAGGCGTAATTTCCTAGACATCCTTACGCAATCTTGGAATTTTATAAAAACTAGGTACCAATTTACATAACACGGCTAAGTAAAACAAAAACATAAGATACAGACCTTTAATAACATAGCCGCCTAAAAATTTGGGCATTTTAACATTCACAAAGATTTTCACACCAAATACAAGAAAAGGAAATTAAAGAATTGAAGGTAAGAAAATGTTAAAAATTAATTGCAAAAGTAACAGCAGGGTTTTGGATTGACCGCTTTAGCTCGGATACATTCGGCGTCAGTATATGCACATTGTGGGCAAGCCACGCAGCCTTGAGGCAGAGCCGGTCGCACACAATTTGAGTCTTCACTAATCTTCGTCGTGGGCTTTTTTCTTTCGATATGGAAGCAAAAATTACCCTGACAAAAAAGAAAAAAAACTAACTAAAAATATGAAGCTTTCACTAGCTGTGGGAACAACATTGCGATGCTGCTTTGAATACCCGAATGTGTTACCTCGCGAGACTGCTCAGTTAAAACAGGGCCAATAACAATAACGCCACTAAATTAAACTTTTAATTAAACAATGAGCGCGCCAGGTCATTATTTGGAGGGGTGATCGATAATGTATGGTGGCATAAACATAATTTTTATCTTCTCCGTGCTTCGGAAGGCACGTTAAGCAGTTGGTATCGTTACTTCTGACAGCAGTCGTTAGGTCAAGTTAGCGACCTGAAGAAACTGTAACACTGGATGGACCCCACACAACTACACAAAACCAAATTATTTACAAGAAGATTACTCTATTATTAAAAAACCGGTCAAGTGCGAGTTGGACTAGCGTAGGAAGGATTCCGTATCATTGTCACTAAAAAATCACGTTTGGTGTATGGGAGCCACACTTAAATACTTATTTTATTCTGTTTTTAGTTTTTGTTGTCGCTCAATATAATGGCCTCAAAATTTTTGTCCTAAAGTGGGTCAGTGTGCCTACTTATTACTTCCTTCTAAATAATACATCGAATTTGAATGCAGAACGATCCATAATTAACGAATTAAATATCTACATTTGCATAATCGTTAACGACTCAAACATCATAAATGGAATTAACTTTCCAGGTAAGAAAAATCAAGAGTCGCAAGTCGAAATCCCAATCCAGAAGTTTCTTATTTCGGATAATAACTGCGCTCTCCGTTAATTACTCGGCTTAGACTCCCGAGGATTATAAACTTTAAATTCTGTTAGAGTTAGAGGGTGCTTTACTTCTGTATTCTATTGGCGGTAAAATATTAAACTTTAACCGTTTTATTTGTTTTGTTTGCTTATTGTTTTTTTTTGTTAAATTAATAGTGATTATGGGTTTTTAAGAGCGTTTCACACGATGCAATACGAGGGCACCGTTGCCTGTAACGGCTTTAAGGGTAGGTAATTGGTAATTTGAAGGAGCTCCCTTAAATAGTTTAAACCTGGTTACAGTGCATAACCGACCGTCTACGTCGTCGGTGCGTACGTCAGTCACGCTTGTTCTTTATATAAACATTCATAAATCGTTACATTGTTGGACTGAATATCCGCAATCGGATATTGCTCCGACCTGATTAAAAGGACCGCACAGTGTTTTTTGGGACCCGCTTTTGTTTCATTTTTTTTTTTAATTATTAGATCTATAATGTAGGTCATTTTGAGCACTACTATGCAACTCCGACAACGATATGACTTGTAGTTACTGAGATATGAAGTATCGTCCCAAAAAACACTGTGGACCGTGCGTCGGCCGAGCGCGTCCTTATGCGTGCCATCGGTCGACGGACGCGCTATGGAAACCAATGAACGCGTTCAGTACTGCACCGACCGGGGCACCGATAGTGTATGGATGTGCGTACCATCGTCAGTTTGTTGGTCAGGAGAGCACTGAATGGTACAAACTGACGGTCGGTTAATGCATACCGTCAGGACGGATCGTACGCACCGATCGCTGCCCGCCCGCGCCCCATGCACTAACTGCTTGTGTTCATGAGGCAATCGGTCGATCGGTTAGTCGACCGGTATTCGTCGATCAATTAAAGCTACGACACCAATCGATCGACTACCGATGTCGACCGATGAATCATTGGTGTGATAACACCCTAAAACTCTCCAGTCAAATGTTTGTGGCTGTAGGAACGTGCAGCAGCAAACAACACGGTCGAAGTCAAAACATTTAGTAAGTAATTAGACAAACAACTAACTTAAAATTACATCCATCTCACATTATTTAACGGAAAATGGATTGTAGCACGATTCAATTAAAATTCGAATTCAACAGAAAACTTGATTCTTGAGCACTTCCATTTTAAAGTTGTAAATCTTTCTCTACATTTTGTTAAGCCTTTCTCAATTAGGTTTAATGCAGAGTAATTCAGATTGCCGACTTCGGTCAAGAATAAATTAATCAAATAAAATAAAAGTTTGTCTAAACTGCAAGTTGGGATTGTAAATATGAGAGCAAAAAACAAATTAACTTATCGACTAAATGGAAGCTCAGAATTTCAAAATTTATTCCAAATTGAGGTTTGGAGTAAGATTCATTTTTCTAGCAGTGAACCGAGTTCGTAATGAAATTGAATTTCTTTCCAGGGCCGTTGGCATCACCGGTGGCAATGCGCGACGTTTATTCGGCTTTTTGCTTTGCCGACCAAAAGGATATTGCGTGAGAATTAATGCAAGTGGCGCGCTCTTCCCACCTCGGGTTAAATATTAATTCTTTATATAATTTCAACGTCAATCATGAATTCTGAAAATATATTAGAATTATTTTTACCTTTTCATCTTCACTGTGGTATCGGTGCACCTCGTTGTAAGGATCCTGATAATCTGAAGATACTACGAAAGGTTTCTTTCGAAGTCGATTGCCTACCGCCACCTCACAAGCACGGCGCATTAACAATGTCGGCTGGTTCTGAAACAATAGATACGACACTGAATACTGAAGAAGTACACAATATTTATCAGCAAGTTTTCAAAACAATGGAGACATTTCATATCAATTACGAAATTGCAAGTTCATGTTTAAAGAATGAGTTGGCTTTGTAAACACTTCCTAAAATGAAATCCAACTTGACGTGAACCCTTGCGATAATACAGAAATCCGCTTACGTTTGCTGCCATCGTTTGTATTCGTTGCTCATTTCATGTAAGTATAATATATTTCAAAAGTGTATATTTTCGTTTAGGGTAAAATTATAGTAGACAAAGTTTTTGCGCATTCAATCGTCCAGTATGTCTTCAAGTGACACTTCGATAGGGTTCTTTTTGAGAAAACGACATCCTAGCGGGGTTTTTGAGTCTTTACGAGGGACTTTTGCCGGGTCGCCAACTTTGACAGAATCCGTGCAAATGTCACACTCGATAGATACGTCACGTGGACATCGTTGAAGAAAATTTGGAGTTCCGAGCAACTTTGAGTGTTCTTGGTCTTGCATTCCATTGCGCTTGAACGCGGTCACTGGCAGCTGTCGCACCTGCAACCGACCAGACAGTTCCCGATTAATCAAGCCATTGCAAGCTCAAGCTTGTGATTTCGGAACTATTATTGTCCTAAAAAAATATTTATCTTGTTACTTTCCTAGTTCAGCCGTCTTATTTACTCGCTGCCATTTTAATATCTACTGAATCAAAGGGTACGCACCGAATCAATTAAGGATAATCATTTCTTATGGACTATGGCAGCGAGCTTCTTCTGCGGTCTGACTGGAATAGCAATCGGATGATAGCTCCACGTGGCTTGATCCCAACACTTTCGAATATGTGAAATACCCCCGCCTTCGACAAACTTTTGATCTTGAAGTCCATTTCGCTTAATCGCAGACGACGGCAATGGATTCACCTGTTAGACAGCTTTATCTTTAATTTGAAGAAATGGATATGGCATTCAAACCAACACCGCTCAGTTACATCTTTTATTATTTTCCATATGTTCTTTCACAGTGTTACTTCGTAACTTTCTTTTTCTTTACTGGTAAAACTTCTTGTGTGACTTTGGGGTATATTCTGCTCATAGGGTGTATCGTTTGGTAAACACAGCACCCAACATCAGGATTTTCATCGGTACACAGGTATTTTATTGCTCCTCTATAACCATGAATTTGGTCCTGCATTCCATTTCGCCGGTAAGCGGACATTGGAAGCCTACCATGTCGAGTTGGAACGTATCGTTCCTGAAACTAACAACAAATAAACGATAGTGATTCTCTCGGCAATACCAATACATTTACGTACAAAACTCACGAATTGCTTACACAAATATTTTACTCGAATTTGATTTATTGTTACATACATGCGTAGGTACCTCAAATACAAACAAAAATGGTAAATACCTAATAAAAAAAATCTATTAGCTTGCCGAGTGCAGTTTAATAATGTCGTTGGTTTCAGAATACGGTTCCAATAAATGGTTTTATTATAGCAGCTATAATTTTTGTAATAGTTTAATTACTAATCCTATATAGTTAGTTTAAGTGTCTAGTTTAATTTTGACTTCATAAATTAACTGAAAATTTGATTAAAATGTCTAGTAATGAATTAACTTCGAAACTTACGATGCGGCCATCCTCATATCTGTAGCACGGTATGACGTATTTTGTCCTGACTGGTTTGCAACATGCAGGTTCAGATGGTGAAACAGTAGGACAACAAGGCGTTGGGACACGCGCACAGCACGATGTTGAAGCTCGCGGCTTCCGATGACAATGCTTAGGTGAATGGTGCTCTGGCGACTGTTCGTGCTCACAGCACCGCTCATGCTCATGATCGTGTTCTCTACAAAACGTAGGCCGGCAACAATCTCTCTCTTCGTAAGAGTCTTCGTTACTCCTTCTCGGCGGATGAGACCGTGGCGGAGGAGACCGTGGTGGAGGAGATCGTGGGCAATAATAAACGACCTTATTACATTGAGGCAGGCATGGATAACAGACCGGACTAGCCTCGCATTTGGGATAACAAGAAGGTATCAACATAGGGGAAACAGCGTATCCCCCGCATTCATCTGAGTAACAGCATTCCATCTTAATTTAGATTTTAATATTTGAATTTACTAGGTTTTTAACTATTTTATTAATCACTTAAAATTTTGAGATGTTTTTAGTTGTTTTTTTTTGAAATGACAGTGTTTTAAATCATCATCATATCAATTCTTCTTTTTAATAACTTGCAAAGAGAATGTAGTCACTACGTTTTAACGGCCAGTTTTGAAAGAAGGTTGTAATGGATACTACAAAATCTTGGCTTGATAACTTCTGCTCCTTACTTACTCTCTAATATACTTACTATAGCTACTTACTTACCTAATAATATGATCTGAAAATGTGTTCACACAAATAAATAAACACTTATATGAATGAACACATAAAAGGATCATTTAAAAAAACATAATATTTTGTTATGTGAAATCACTCACAGTCGCGCAACTAGGGCAGGATATTACTGATAAATTCGGAGTTGAAAATGAATCGGCACTGGTCTAGGGGTATAGACATGGGATTGCGATCCCCGCGACACGGAGTTCAAGCCACAGCACATGACAACTCTTTTTGTAGGGAATTTTGTTATTACGGTCTAATATAACGAATTAATTTAAAATAGTAGAATATCGGTATCTACCGGCATTAACTTCACAATTTGCAAAAGGGCAAACGAAGGAAAGGACACTAAAAGGTCGAGCGGTCAACTGCGTCGGACGTTCCGTGGTCGACGACTACCGCCATTCTCGTAATTTTAGTATTTTAGCTCAATATTTTGTGATTTTAGTCATATTTTGCAATTTAGTGTGTGTGTTCGTGCGAAAAGGGGTGAGTTGAACAATAATACATAGTCAAACCATAAATAGAACATGATTTAAGGACGTAGTACCAAAGGATATTAAATTGTTCTAGCTTGCGGCCACGCCCTTTTTAAATACGCCGAAAATTCCCCAAGCGGAAGCTAGCCGTGGTCCGGTTTTGGCAGGGTTCCACAAAAAAACTCTCCTGGCGCTCAACAAGATTAGCTTAAGTCGTAGTATAAGATTCTATATTGTTTAAGCTGCCGATTTAGGGTATCTGCTGTTAAGTCCGGACACTTAACGTCCGACTACTTGTGTCCGATATTATATCCGTGTTAGATGTTACATTAGCTATTAATCTTTACCAAATAAGTACCTATAATAAATAAGTTGTGTTTAAGTTCGGCCATTGCAGGATACCGATGTACAAGTCCGGTCACTTATAACGATTATAGTGTTTATTTGTAATTAATCCGTCATTTCATTTGCCAGCCAACATAACCCGTTACAAATAGCGCCCAACGTTAAAAAGGGTTTGGCAGGTTTATGCAGCTGTTTTTTTTAGGTTTTAAGATATATTTTTTTTTCTTTTGGTTTTTTGTTTCGAAGATTGTGTATTTTTTTAAATTGAATTTGCAACGGTTTGCTTCAATACTCACCCCGTGACGCACGATTACCGCTAAGTTTTTTTTTCCTGAGCTATTACTGTAAGCTACTGAAAATGGATCCGCAATTCTTGTTAAAAGATGAGCTGGAATTTGAACTCGCGTGTCGCGGCTATGTGCAGCCAGGACTAGCATCTGCTTTAAAGCTGATTTTAAATAAAATGTTGTACGTCGAGAGTACACAACAGGTATCATATCAAATAAAACCTACAGTAGGCTGTGTAGAACATCCTGACAAAGAGTTAGAAATTTGTGCAAGCAAGATAGACAACATTTTAAGGTACACCTCGGAGCTGAATGAGAAACCAGATAAAAACTTATACAAGCGTCTTGTAACTCGATTATCCCATGTAGTAAATAGGCTTAAGTTAATTCAGGCAATTGAACAGTTAGACAAAGAGAAACAACAAGCGCTTACCGATAAGGCGATTATTTTATTACAAGATTTAGAAGATAAGGATAAGATTGAGGACAACGAGGAGATCACTCCCGACATGAAGGAGGCTTTAGAAAGGTCCTTAGGTGAGGATAGTAAGAAAATATTGAAAGAAATTGATAACAATTTAGTGCAAGGGGCAATAAAGCCATCGTCATCTAAAGTAGCAGGTGAAGCAAAAGTGTCTACGGAATACATCCCGAAACGCGACCTGGAACACAAGCGTGTGAGTTTTGCGCAGGATGACCTGGACATTCAGGCATTTAATGAAAGACTGACTAATGCGAATGTTTTTAATTCAACATCTGTCTCCGATCATCAAACATATAAACACAAACTAGTTCCTATTAGTCAGTGGGGTGTGCAATTTTCTGGGGATAGTAATTATAGTGTCAACGCATTTATTGAACGCGTAAATGAATTGAAGGAAGCTAGAAACGCAACCGACAATGACTTATTCAGACATGCTATTGATTTCTTCAAGGGCGATGCCCTAATCTGGTTTAGAGCGAACAGGGAGTATGCTAGCGATTGGAATGAGCTAGTATTATTATTGAAACGTACTTTTCAATCGCCGTTTTATCAGGAGGAACTATTAGCTGAAGCTAAGGCTAGGACACAAGGACATAATGAATCAGTGCTAATTTTTATTTCAGTCATGCAGAACTTATTTAATAGACTTCCTAGCAAAATTAACGAATTTGAAAAAATCAACATCATAACAAAAAATCTACAACCCTATTACCAAAGGGCCGTTTGCCGAGACATATTTACATCCATATCGGACCTAATTAACGTCCTCAGGGTAATAGAGAGAACAAAAATAAATTGTGACAGGTTTAGGGAGCCGAATCCTTTAGTCAATTCAATGGAACCGGACTTAGCCTACAAGTCAATTGAGCAAAGTCTAAATACTGAAAACATAAATGAAATTAAAAACCCAAACACAAGCAACAACTCCAAAATGAGGTGCTGGAACTGTCGGGAATCCGGTCATTTATTCCGATCATGTTCGCTACCTAAACAGCGCTTATTTTGTTATAAATGCGGCCGCTTTGGGTCCACCTCCAAAGACTGTTTATGCAAGGGAAACGCGGCAGGGGAGCGTCAAAACCTTGCCAAGTAAGCGCTCCCCGGGACATACACAGTCATACTGAAGAGTGGCAGCAATGGCTTAAGTTCGTAAATAATTTCATGACGAAACATTCACTTTCGCCATTAACATTTCGTAAGAAATTAGATAATAGGTCATACGTACATATCAACATTTTGGGTAAGTTATTTAGTGGCTTATTAGACTCTGGGGCCACACGCTCGGTAGTTAGTCATAGCTTTGCTAAATTATTAGGAAGCATAGGCGTAAAGATACAGACTCTCAAGCCTGTGCGCGTTACTACAGCAGACGGCACAGGCCATTCAATATCGGAAGTGATAGATGCTCCAGTACACTTTAATAACAATTTTCAGGTCATACCGTTATTAGTAATGGAAGGTTTATCACAGGAGTTAATATTGGGGCAAGATTTCTTGGATGCGTTCAGTATTAAATTCAATTTTAAAGGCAACGCCACCGAAGACCATATTAATGAAATTTATGGAAACTCACTGGCGATAATAGGTAAGGATAACTTAAATGAAAATGAACAGATAAAATTAAAAGAAGTAATTAAGGAAATACAAAATAAAATAGGACAGGGGCTAGGTAGAACTCAAATTATAAAACACAATATAGACACGGGTGATAGCAAAGCGGTTTATCGTAAGCAATATGAGTTTTCACCAGTAATAAAAAAAGAAATAGAGCGTGAATTAGACGAAATGCTGTCTAAAGATGTAGTCGAACCGTCTTTCAGTCCATGGTGCTCCCCGGTGGTGCTTGTTAAGAAGGCCAATGGCACAAACCGACTATGCCTAGACAGTAGACAGCTCAATAAAGTTACAAAAAGGGACACGTACCCCTTACCTAGGGTATCGACAATTTTGGATAAGTTGCGAAATGCGAGGTACCTAACAACGTTAGACTTAAAATCCGCGTTTTGGCAGTTAGAGCTAACGGAAACAAGCAAAGAAAAGACAGCGTTCGCCGTACCTGGTAGAGGCCTTTTCCATTTTAAGGTAATGCCATTTGGACTTGTGAACGCCTCACAAACCTTACAAAGACTTATGGATATCCTATTTCATGCTCTAGAGGGCAATGTATGGGCTTACCAAGACGACATAGTCCTTGTTTCAGACACGTTTGAGAAGCATGTGGAAATCTTGAAACAAGCCGCCGACATTTTGAGAGACGCAGGTCTCACTATAAACGTCGAAAAATGCAAATTCGCCAGATCTAGTATGCGCTTCCTGGGTTACATAGTTGATAAAGAGGGTTTGCGCACTGATCCGGACAAGGTTTCGGCCATTTTAAATTTTCCCAGACCAAAAAACATAACAGAACTAAAGAGATTTATAGGTATAGCTAGCTGGTACCGCAGATTTGTTAAAGATTTTTCCGTTGTGGCTGCACCGTTGCACGATTTGACAAAGGGTAGGAAGATCAGGAAGTTTACTTGGACTGACCAATCTGAAAAGGCATTTCTAAAACTCAAAACCCTGTTAACATCTACGCCAGTAATTTCCTGTCCCGATTTCAGCAAACCGTTTATCATACAGTGCGATGCATCATGTAAAGGAATTGGAGCAGTCCTATGTCAGAAAATCAATGACGCAGAACAGCCAATAGCGTATCTGAGTAGGAAGTTGAACGAAAGAGAACAGTCCTACTCCACATCGGAGAGGGAGCTTCTGAGTATAGTACATGCAATAGACAAATTTAGGCCTTACATAGAAGGTTCCCACTTCTCTGTGATCACGGATCACAGCGCACTACAGATGCTGCACAAAATGAAAGACCCTCATGGCAGATTAGCCCGATGGGCCATGAAGCTCCAGCAATTCAGCTTTGATATCGTTCATAGGCCGGGGAAGTCTAACGTGGTACCTGATGCTTTGTCGAGGGCAGTCGATGCTTTAGATACTAACGGCCAAATAAACATATCAGATAGACTTAAAAACGATTGGTATAAAACTAAGACAGCGCAAGTTTTAGAAGGCAACGATCCCGGGTGGCTAGTAAAGGATGGTATGCTGTACAAGAAAATCTGTCTGAAACAATATCCAGACAAAATATATGACTGGAAGTTGTTCATTCCGGACCCGCTTAGGACAGATGTTATAAAACAATGCCATGATAGCGTAACGGCAGGTCATATGGGCGTTCGTAAAATCCTATTTAGAGCCAAACAATTTTATTTTTGGCCTAACATGCTAACAGACGTAAAACATTATGTAGGTAGATGCGAAACTTGTGCTAAAGTGAAAGTATCACAGCAACTACCGCACGGTCATATGGGACAACATAGAGAGGTGGTGCGTCCATGGCATATTGTCTCTCTTGATCTGATGGGGCCATTTCCGAAAAGTAAATCGGGCAATACTATGCTATTAGTAATAACGTGTTTGTTTAGCAAGTTAGTGCTTATGTTTCCTGTACGAACAGGCAAGGCAGATAAGATATGTGACATTTTGGAGAAACAATTCCTACTATTCGGCATACCGGAAGCCGTCATTTCAGATAACGGGAAACAATTTAGTTCGCAAATATTTAGGGATCTGATCAGGAAATACAATAGCCAGATTTGGTTCACACCAAGTTACCATCCTCAAAGTAACCCTACTGAACGCGTAAACCGAGTGATAGGTACAATGATAGCAGCTTATATCGCCACAAAAAAGCACAACGAATGGGACAAGTATCTCCATGAATTTGCTCACGCTATTAGAACTTCTGTTCACGAAGTCACCGGTTATACTCCTGCATATCTATTTTTTGGGCGTGAAACGTCAATTCCTCCAAAAACCTGCAGTAATGAGACAATGGTCAACACATTAGATACGGAATCATTAACGATCGACCCAAACAACTACCTTTCTGAACTTAAAGCAAGACAAGAACTTTACAAAGAAGTACAGTACAGGCTTAAAGCAGCACATAATAAAAGTAGCACGTACTATAACAAAGATCGTAGGTTAGCATCATTCAAGGTGGGAGATGTAGTATGGAGAAGAACAAAATTACTTTCTAACGCAGGCGCAAAATTTATGGCAAAACTTGCACCCAAATTTGAAAAGGCTATCATCGTGGCAAAAGTGTCTGATAACGTTTTCCATCTGAATAACGCATACGGCAAACAGATCGGTATGTGGCATGCCAAAGACTTAAAACCATTGTGGGGTAGTCGAGTTTAAAAGAAATAAAATGCATAACATTTTATTTCTTTTGGTAGGTGAGGGCATGTTATGTGAAATCACTCACAGTCGCGCAACTAGGGCAGGATATTACTGATAAATTCGGAGTTGAAAATGAATCGGCACTGGTCTAGGGGTATAGACATGGGATTGCGATCCCCGCGACACGGAGTTCAAGCCACAGCACATGACAACTCTTTTTGTAGGGAATTTTGTTATTACGGTCTAATATAACGAATTAATTTAAAATAGTAGAATATCGGTATCTACCGGCATTAACTTCACAATTTGCAAAAGGGCAAACGAAGGAAAGGACACTAAAAGGTCGAGCGGTCAACTGCGTCGGACGTTCCGTGGTCGACGACTACCGCCATTCTCGTAATTTTAGTATTTTAGCTCAATATTTTGTGATTTTAGTCATATTTTGCAATTTAGTGTGTGTGTTCGTGCGAAAAGGGGTGAGTTGAACAATAATACATAGTCAAACCATAAATAGAACATGATTTAAGGACGTAGTACCAAAGGATATTAAATTGTTCTAGCTTGCGGCCACGCCCTTTTTAAATACGCCGAAAATTCCCCAAGCGGAAGCTAGCCGTGGTCCGGTTTTGGCAGGGTTCCACAAAAAAACTCTCCTGGCGCTCAACAAGATTAGCTTAAGTCGTAGTATAAGATTCTATATTGTTTAAGCTGCCGATTTAGGGTATCTGCTGTTAAGTCCGGACACTTAACGTCCGACTACTTGTGTCCGATATTATATCCGTGTTAGATGTTACATTAGCTATTAATCTTTACCAAATAAGTACCTATAATAAATAAGTTGTGTTTAAGTTCGGCCATTGCAGGATACCGATGTACAAGTCCGGTCACTTATAACGATTATAGTGTTTATTTGTAATTAATCCGTCATTTCATTTGCCAGCCAACATAACCCGTTACAATTTATTCGTAGGAACATTGTGCGCAAACCACAGATATTACCACAGTACCTAAGTCTCAATTTCCTTCTTTCTATATCATCATCATCATCTTCCTTCTTCTATATAACATACAATATTTACTATATCGTTGCAAATAATGAAACATTTGTTAGCTTCACATAGGCAGATACCCTAGATGCCTACATCCTCGTATATAATATACGAGAACCTACCTACGTTTTGGTGAATCACCGGGGCGCCTCGTTGTCGCCACCCGACTCGAAATGCAATTTTCCCAATGCAAATCGAACACCCTAGACAGATTTAATGCCTTTTACTCGCCCCTCGCTCTCTCGATTCCGTTCATCATTTCCGCTGAGAATTGACTGAAGGTGGTTGTTTCTTTCAAGTGACGAAATGTCCAACGAAAATAAGTGAGGTATCAAGATGATAAATTGTTATTATTTTTTATTCATATTTGTTATAGCAAAAATATTTTTGCTATAACAAATATGAATAAAGTGATACCACTGGGTGGTTAACAAAATATGTATTATGTTAACCACCCAGTGGTATCACTTTATAACATCCTAGTTAAGGTGTGTGTAGAAAATTATCTACTGAGACCTTCGAGCTTATAACTTTTGTCTTGTCGCTGAGATTTAATTTAGTTTTAATGCACTTTTTATTGCATCTGCACAGCCTGCACTTGGATGTCACAGACGAACATTAAGTCACTTGGTCCTGGAAACTAAGTGTTTCGGGTTCGATCCTTGCGTCGCTCTGTGTGGCCTGATGGTGGTAGGCGGCCATAGCTTTACCCACCAAAACTCCGCCTGTCCCTTACTCGCATTGATATCTGGGACTAAAGGCACTCGTGAGTGTTCCGCGGTACCCAACGGTAATGCTCCGATTCGAACCTCTCTCCGTAGAGGTTTTACGACCTCTTCCTCATGAGCCGCGCACGGGACCACGTTCTGGGTTCAGTAACTACTATTATAATAGTACCTAGTAGTATACTACCGCCGGGTGTGGCGTATTAAAGTAGTACTGTAAGAGTAGTCTTACAGTACTACTTTACTACAGTAACCTATTATTAGTAGTAGAGCAAAGGCTTTGGAATATGTACCTGTACTCGTAGTAGGTATACTCATATATTCTTGTGTAGAGATTTGTAGATTGTAAGACATTATTACTGCTATAAAGTTTAACATCCCGCTTTTTACAGATACCTAACACAACTCGCGTACGAAGCCTTACGGTATCTGACATTTTGTAAAATATTTTTTTAACAATAGCAATGGTAAGCTTTAAATTGCTCTGTGCTGAATGTTTACATTGTGCATCCCTAGAAATGCACTCTCGATGCGTTTTGTTTGTATTGGTGAAGGCTGGGCTGCAAACATTTTACTCAACACAGTGGAGCACACTTCTGTAAGTACGTACTGTATTTTTCTTGCTTTGGTTTTAAAGTGCCTATCCGCGGTAATATTCTAGGTTCTTATTCTCTGATAAAAAACCTAATCGTTCACACGATGCTTTTTTTACTGGCTTACTAAGTAGTGGAATGGTTTAGAATCGGCGCAGCAGGTAAGTTATCATTGACCGTACCTACTGCAAAAATACTTGGCAATATTTTTACGGCCGATCGCCTGCCTAACACTATCCTTGGGACCAAGTAGTTTAACCGCCACCGCGCGGGGAGAAATCCAGGTTCACTAATCTCCTTAGATATCTTAGTCGGCTTTTACGACACCCAAGGGAAGAAATGGAGTATCCCTATTCTATGCTAGGGCTACACGGGGAATAATCCATTACTCTACTATCGATACACTGTTAGAT
Organism: Idaea biselata; assembly: GCA_958496205.1. NCBI lineage: Eukaryota > Metazoa > Arthropoda > Insecta > Lepidoptera > Geometridae > Idaea > Idaea biselata. The sequence continues at coordinate 26,919,349 of OY292396.1, read as the reverse complement.
ATCTCAACAATGTGTAAATAGGTACATTAATTGTAACTATATATTCTTAAGGGTATATTTAAACGGCAGATAAGCCCAGTAATGTAGGCACTGTACTAATATCACTATAATATCCACAGGCTCCCTGTAAGTATCTATTACTTCCATTCGATTTGTCCTTTTCAACGCGTCCTTTGAAACGGACTTCATACAGATACGAAGACGTCGTCATTTCCTTTCTCCCTGGTGACTATCCATAACCATTATGCTTATGTTGTTTCAGTTAAAATTAAGTAATAGTAAGCACAACTAATAAGTATTAGTTTTAGCATTGAAATAATGCTAAAAGTAATAAACACTCACGATATAAACAGAAAAATAAGTTTAATCTCTATACAACGTCGCAAAAACAGGAAAAACTCTAATAGAAGGCACAATACGAATAATAAAAACAATACCTATGTCTACTTCAAATATAAAACAAATATGTCCTGCGCTGTAACAAACAGTTCAAAATAGTAATTTGAAATGAGCATGAACTGAGAGATAATATAATTTGAATTTCATATTATAAAATAAACTCTTCTAAATATTCTACAGCCTACACAAATGTAGGATTTATTACACTTCGATAAATAGACAGACACAACAAGTACAAATCCTCTTTGTGGGAAGGGTCATAAATCACCCAAATGAACCCGGTCCCCCATTGACAAAAAGCACCATCGTAAATAAATACGTACTTACACGTTTTCATCCTCCACTTTATTCTCTTCAAATCATGTTTTCTTCATAAATAACAGTATCTATTTACTTATATTCATGTAAACATTTTAACAATTGCCGAATGTCGAAAGTTGTAATTTATTGTAGGTTGTCTACAATTGTGCCTTGTTGTTAACACATTATAACATTGTGTCTTCGTAATCGAAGACAATCATTGGATATTGTTTTTAGACACAATCTGGAGATAATAAAAATGAATATTTATTTGAAAATCTTACCCCTAGCGCATACTAGTACAATCAAATTAAAAACAGATTAGAAAAGAAATAGTTTCTTAATAAAATAAAACTATTAAAAACTAAAGCAAATCCATAGAAGAAATAATTAATAAAGCTTCGCATAGCTGAGTCAGTTTTTCATTACGTGCGTCTATCGCAAACTATGCCTGCTAAGCATGGTTGAAAAACTAGCGAGCTAAGCTGACCTTATTTAGTTTAGTTGTTGGTGGACTTTCGGCTTCTGGCACGATGTTCACGAGATTTTTTCCTCTCAACGAAACATTGAGTTCGAAAGTGCTTTAAATAAGTACTATATCTGTAGTGCCGACGCGCATAACTACTAGGCAAACTGTAGTCGGTATTATACCAAATATCTATCTACTAAAATATGAGGGTTACACTCGTATATTCAATCGCCCAGGAAGGAAATAACAGCAAAGTTTATGTTCATACGACATCAAAGAAATGGGGATATATAAATTGTATGGTCATGGAAAGCGATATTATTGTATAACGAAGCCCGTCATTTGTCAATAGGGTGATGTTTACTACACGGGCACAATCACAATATATGTATGTACACTTGGCCCGCGCATAGGTATATCTACTTTTAAATATCTCTGTTATTTTGCTTCCTTTATATAGGTTCCAAACATCAATAGAGGAACTTTTAAATATAGATTTTTCTTCCGTATTCGCGATGCTGATATTAAATTAAAACTTCGGGCAATGCGTGGGTACCAACCTAATATAATAAAATAAAAGGAGTTTAATATCAACTTTTATATAATCTTAACCGAACAAGTTATTATGTATGGATTTTTCTTCTGTTTTCGCGATATTGGATTGAAATTTAACTCAGGGTCAAATAATAGGATATCAGTTGCACATATATTGTGACTGTGTTATAGCGTTCGTTTTACAACATGTTCGAATGTACAACCGCCGGAGAATTGAGGGCCAGAGTCGTAATAACCTCAAGAACCCAAGGCTTTCATACTCACCGCAGATTTAACGAACTATTCAAAAGGAAATGACACCTTGGATTTATAAAAGCGCCATTATTCAACCTACTCGGTCGAGATTACACTTCCCTGTTTCTATTAGCAAAATACACAATCTTTGCAAAATCGAGGCTACAATTTGTGACCCAAAAGCAATCGTAGTCACGGGATCTTGAATCCGACTTAATAACTTGGGGACCGGAACGAAAAAAGATCAAATATAGGAAGTAAATAAAGGATATTTTCATTACAAGCCCGCAGTCCGAAAGGGCAAAATGGACCGCATTTAATATTTGATAGAGAACTCCCTATCTGTGCATCAATAAAAGGGACTGTCAGTGAGAGCACTCCGCGGGTTTATTAAGAGACCTTTTATTGTTTTACGTTGTGTAATTGAGTGGTTTTAATGAAATTTGAATAAATTCAAATTCGTCATCTGTTTTGAAGATCGGTTCGGGGAGTTAAAAATATTCACTTTGTAGAAATCTACTTTCTTACTTTACTTTTAACTACTTAGGTACTTACTTTATGTTACAAATAGTCTTTACCATAGTCGAAACGATGACGTTAAATAAAATTAAAGTAAAAATCACGCGATTAAGACCCGGGTAAAAATGTAATTATATTGTGTTCGAATCGTGTTATTTGCTCTCATGCCTTTATCTAGGAAGGAAATAGTCGACTACGTTTGTATGGTGAACGAGTGGGTATCCTTTCCTCTTAATTTCATATCAGAAGGAAAGCCATGGAGTGGTAGGAATAAAATTATAGGAGTCTGAGAAGTTACATCACAGCAGGCCACTAAAGTGGGGACCCTAGTGGCCTTAAATGAGACCCTAGTGGCCTTGAACGGGACCCTAGTCCTTCAATGATATATTTCGTTTGCCGTCGACAAGTAGGCAAACGAAGGCGACGATATCTTTGAAACAACTAAAAGAAGAAAGTGAATTAATTCTTATTAGGTACTTTATTATGATTTATGAACTTCGTCCAATCTGTTACAGGGACACTGAGACACAATAATTATTTAGTTAGGTTTATCAGCAGACATCTTGAGCTTTTAGTACTATAGGCAGATGTGAAACTTGGCACTTTAGATTGGTAATTTGGATGTATGTATTTTATTATTTCGACAGGTAATTGTTTCGACTAAACCATGTGTATAAGTACCTCTTTAATTCCTACTACTATTATAAAGATTGTCGGTGTGTTTGTTGCTCCTTCCATACAAAAACCGCCAGCCGAAGCCGATTGCGATGAAACTCGGTATGTAGGTAGATATATAGAAACTTTGAATAACACATAGGCTACTTTTTATCCCGTTTTACGCGGGTGAAACCGCGGTGCGCGGTATCTGAGTAAATTATTAATGTATGAATACACACGGCGCTTTCTAGTCAACACAGAAGCTTGTAGTATCATGTAACTACTGCGGCACAGCAAACAACACCCTTCTATTTCCCCCATACTTACATCAAATACTTATTCCAATAAATTACATATAAGTAATTTTCTATTTTCTTTCAGTGTAGGTATAATAAATGCAGTCGGTTAATGTTAATAACAATCTAGCTGTATCCCGCGGTTTCACCTGCGTAAGTCCTGATCCCGTGGGATTTTCTACAAACCATTTCTTATCGGATGCCTCCACCATATTAAGAACATACTCTCTAAATTTCAGCTCTCTACTATCAGCGGTTTGAGCTGTTTATTGATAGATCAGTCAGTCAGGACAAAGCATTTTATAGATATAGATAGGTTACTCGTGTGAAAAATATAAGTAACTACCTGCCTATAATAGGTATTATGGTGCATCACACCGCGGTGCGGTAACTATTGTTGACCGACATTATACAATACGCGATAACACAACACCAAAAGCAATATTTGGCCCTGTTGGCCAACAAAAAGTAACCGCGATGTGGACGCACCATTATACGTAGTTGACTAAAATAATAAGAAAAATATCTTCATGGGGATAGATGGGGCTGTGTCCAATATCATACAATGCTTAGGTATTATAGGTATATATATTTATCAATATTAGTTACGGCATAGCAAGTAATTTCCTATCGCATTAATTCAGAAACTACTAACAAAGACAATTCACAGGAAATTAATGTTCCACTAAGAACTCTGTGGTGTACTGCCTCGGCCCATCTAACTGAGAATCAATATAAGGTCAGGTGGGGGGCAAGCAGTCTAGTCTCGGCATAGAAAAGGGCTATCCCATCTCTTCCGGTGCGTGTCAAAAATGGCGACTAAGGGATCTAAGAGGATCTAGGAGGGATCTTTGAGGAGCTCATTGGCCTACCAGTACATGCCGTTCTTGAGCGATCGTGCAGGTTAAGCAACGCTTGGCTCGGCCATTACTTAAATGGGTGACCGATATTTTGTGTGGCAAAAATCATTTTCTCGAGCTCCTCCGAAGGCACGTTAAGCAGTTGGTCCCGGTTGACCTGACTTGATCTAACGACTGCTATCTCTGCTAGCAGTCATTAGGTCAAGTAAGAGGCCTTAGGGCGACCTAACAACTAACACCAGGTGAGCCACACCACTATACGAAAAGAAGAAGAAGGTGGAGTGGCGGGTTAACAAATTGGTTCAGGCCTACTGGGCCGCTTATCACGGTACTCAATTCTGTGTGGTAAAGTATCGATGGTGGTTACCCACCGTTGCCTATCAAAATCTATTTTGAGATTTTTGAATAAGAACAACTATACATAAGAGCTCAAAAACATAAGAATTTTGACAACTATCGAGACTTCATTGAGACCCGCTTGTGACAGTAGACCCTAGCTCACTGTGCCGATCCCAAATAATTTAGAGTGTAAGGCCCGGCGCACATTATGAACATCGTCACGGCAGAGGATTTTAGTTGGCAAATAGCATTATACATTAACTTCATGGCAATAGAGTAGAAATTTCCCAAATATATGGTCGTAGTAACAAAAATACCGCTTCGGCATGCTTGAGGCGGCTCAAGCATACCGAAGCGGTATTTTTGTTACTACGACCATCACAGTTCCCGATAGTGTGCGCTTGCATGTAGGGATGCCGAAGGATCCCTTTCCTTGCCGATGCTCATGATGTGCCGGGCCTAAGTGAACCCGGGGCTCCCGTCGGTCAAATAACATGTCCCTTTCTATTCCTGTACACACAATTAATATACGCACATTCATCACAAACGGTTCAATAGCTTTGCGTAAAGAAGTAACAAATATACGGATCTACTAACACCTAAACTTCCACAGAATATAATATTAGTACAAAGTAGATAACTTGCTTTATCCCCAACTCCCAAGGATACAGTGACAAACTGATCAAATAACACTAATTAAGAAAGTAACTTCGGAGATAGATAGTCACGAATGTTAGGGGAAAACTTTCGGTGACATTCAGTTATTAATTAATAGAAAATAGTGGTAGAAATAGAATCATATGTGTAATTGGGTGCCACTAGAGTCTGTGCCACTAGCCACAGTGACTAGCTGACCCGGCGCACTTCGTATTGCCATAGCGAACATCATAAAAACGTAAAAGGATGTCGTTAAGGCGACTAGGGGAGCTGAGGGAGACTATAGCAAACCTAGGTCCCTAGGAGGGTTGGTGACAAGCAGGTCGTAAAAATATTGCCAAATCTACCACAACACCCACGGGCAGAGATGGGGTAACCCACTCTATGCCAGTTAATGTTTTCATGTGTAAACAGTGGGCGTTGACATTTCGTTTGAATATTTTAAAATAAACTAAGCAAGAACGTAAACATAAATTCAAAGTTCAGACACAAAACACAAAGTAAGTTCTAGTCGAAGTTCTTGAATTTTAAATTATTTCCTTTTACTTTAGGTATATGTAGGTACTTTATTTTGCTTAAATAAGGGTTGTTGTTATTGTTTTCCTGTAAGAAAAGCTTACAATTTCACCTAAGTGCGCTAAGACAGTAGCTGTCTTATTAATAAACATGTAGGTACTAGGGTAGGTACTAGCTTTTCTAAACATTACATTGTTTTGACTGCGTCAATAACCACCAGATAGAAAAAAAACTTATTCTCTTTAAACCATAGATCCAACAACGATTCAAGTATAATACTAGCCATTAGATATGCTCAATGAATAACAACTACTATAGTGGGACGGGTTTCTAAATGATTGGGAGCAAGACGAAGATATAGGATGATTTCGATATGAAGACTGCTTTTGTTTTGCATATTGTCCGTACCGCGTCCGTGCTGTCTCCATACAATAGTAGCCCGTCCTCGCCCCGGTCCGGACACGGCACGGTCTAGTATAAAATCATCCTTTAGGCGTCATAAGAAATATTAAAAGTTATAGGCCCTTCTAATACATTATCCTCAACGCGCTATATTTATATGGAAAGAAAATATATGGTCAACTTTCTACCTACATTTCACCTAGGCAACATAATAATATGTATTGTGTCATGAAAACTCAAAAACATTCTCATTCGGCGTGTTTGCTATGAAACGTACCTGTTCATAGCGATACCTACATATCCGTTCATTTAGTAGGTACGTCCCTGCAAGGTTACAAAGGTAGAGGTCACGTACATACCCACATCCCTATACAAAGCAAAAACTTAGCTCTCCCGCAATCAAGTAAAAACCGTCAAAAGCTGTATTGAGCATACTCAATACAGCTTTTGACGGTTTTTACTCAAGTAATCAAGTAATCATTTAATCAAGTAAAAACCGTCAAAAGCTGTATTGAGCATACTCAATACAGCTTTTGACGGTTTTTACTTGATTGCGGGAGAGCTAAGTTTTTGCTTTGTATAGGGATGTGGGTACTAGCTTTTCTAAACATTACATTGTTTTGACTGCGTCAATAACCACCAGATTCTTCTTCTTATAACTTCTCATAAGAAGAAATATTGTCTATTTTCTAAGAAAGTTCGTCGAAACATCCACCTACGCACCGTTGTACAAAATATTTTCATAGAAACTCGTAACGTACCCACTCATTTTATAATAGCTGCACAAAATGAGTGCTTCGTAACAACATAGGTAGCTAATGTTTGTTCCGCTTGTAAGATGTTAGGAGAGCATACCGAACCGAGAGCGTCTTGCTATGTATACTTACCTACTGTGATATTAGTGTCAACGTGAATAATATCGTTGATATTCAAGCTCTCGACTTGTACCCTCTTTCATACATGTTAGTCGACAAATGATACGCCTCGGTTGGCAACAAACCCCGGGGTCCAATAAGTAATTGTGAATGCTTAAGAAATGTCGTCGTATATCGTAGACTATTACGGCAATATTTTCGTTCCGAGTGTCTACTTAACTTTTTGATATTTTGTGGAATAAAATATCAGTATCTTGAGGAGAGCAGTTCCGTTTTCAAATTTCTTGACTTTCAATAATATATAATCTTGAATCATCATCATCCGATCCATGTTCCCAGTTGCATCCCTCTTGAGAGCCTAGAGTCCGCTTTCCTACTTTTATCGCTCGCATGATCTTCGCCATACCACGTAGTGAGGCCATTTGCACGCATATCCGGTCTTACGACGTCAAGCCAGCACTTCTTGGGTCTTCCCAATCTGCCGCGGCCGGGCGGAAGCGCCATATCAAGACATTTGTTTCCCACGTAACTAGCCGTAACTTATACGATGTGCCACCTTTTATAGAAGCAATCAGAAAGACATCGCGAAGCGTGCTGCTAAAAATGCTACATAACATTATACCCACTATGTATATAAGTACGTAGGTAGGTACACTCTTACAGACCAAACTTATATCGAACTCCCATCTATTTACTTGGGAGGCTAAAAAGTATTTCCTTCGCGACTTAGTCACCGCTTACCCTGGAAAATCCCTAACAATATTTTCACATAAATTGTTATTACGTACGCGTAACTTTTTGAACTGCTAAAGCTATTCTTTTCGTGACCGTGGCTAAGTGTAAAAAACTGTTGTTTACCGTACAACTTCTCGTGGTTTTTTCGCGAAAATAACTTTTATTCGAATAGACTTTTTAATGAAAATCTTTGTTAACCTATGAATTGGCTTCACTCTCTTTTATTCTTGATCACAATAGTGACCCAATCTACCCTTGTTTTCCATAAAAAAAATATTTTTTTTTGTACCTCCGTAAACAACGGTTTCGTGTTTCAACTGTAGGTACTAATAGTAAACAAACTCAATAACTAGGTTTTTGCTTTTGAACCGAAAATATGATTTACATAAATACATAACCATCCATTGCGTCGCGTCGGATAAAAAGAAAAGCATCTCTAAACAGTTCAAAAAGTCCTTATAAACTTTTGAAATTCACACGATTTCCTATTCGATCAAGACCATTGAAACATGGTTGAAACGGCGAGATAAGAAAATAACTTAACCTTACCTGTTTAGTTTCTTTTTTCATAGGAAAGTTCAATGGAATATTAATAAAGTTTTCATAATAATTAATGCTTAATCACTAATCACTCAAAATTTAAATTTGGTCGGCCACAATCAGGATTTGTTGAGAGATACGAATTTTCAGATCACGATATGCATAGAGCCAATTCGATTGCCAATCAAAACTATGATAATCCGAAAGAGACCTATTGGGAATTGGGACAGGTGTGTGCCGTAATTGGTTAATAATAAGAGGCAAAATATAGGTAAGTTGATAGGTAAATAGATATCCTCTTTATTGCAAGTATATACACACCAAATAGATTAAAACACAAAGACATAATGTCTTAGTATTAGACCTAGGCACATGTCTAGGTCGTCCAAATAGTGGCCTTGTCGCTTAAAGGGGTATCTCACATATCCCTACATAATTTACGAAGTAAAACATTGTTTACAAAGGCTGTCTGTCTAATTTGGCATTAGTAAGGGGTATACGGGATCTTATATAGAGTCGCTGAAGCTATTGAAAAACGTTCATAGAAAGTTTCCTTAGTTTTTTTTTTACTACTTCTTTCCGTGTAATGGTGTGGCTTATTTAGTGTTAGAGCTTTCAGGTTGCCACAAGGCCTCTAATTTGACTCTACGACTGCTATCAGAGATAACAACCTGGACCAACTGCTTGACGTGCCTTCCCAAGCACGGAGGAGGGAAAATTATTTTTATTCGAACTTAAAAGTTTGAATAGTCAGACTAGTCTGGCAAAATAATACGGCTAACGGGATTAGCCCACCACGTCACCACGTGACGGGCGAGAAAGTCGCGTAGCAACGTAGTCATTCGTAGCACGACTCGTAGCACCCCTTCTTCACGCTCTACTTTGACACCGCTGTAAGGTGAATAAAATTTGTAATTTTTGAAAAATACTTTCCTAAATTCTGTATTCGACTCGATTTGAACCTACAACCCCTACAAATTTCTTGTAGTGCGTTTACCACTTCCGCTATAGGAGCCTATCGCGTGGGGATGAAATAATCGATTGAATTTATTCGTCGCTGCGACGTAGTTTTATCTGAGCGATGTTTCCGGTTGAATCTCAAATTTTGTGGGGTCGGCATAGTAGGTAAGTCAACATGAAATACCTATAAACGACAATATTTTTACTAACTGCCTGCTTGAAACCTTAGAACCAATTATACGCGCCTCCGCGCGGGGAGAACTCCAGGTTGTTAGTCTTCCCAAGATCCCTTATATTAGTCGCCTTTTACGATACACACGAGAAGAGTTGGGGTAGCACTATTCTCTCCATCCTATAGCTCGGTATTTACCATAGTATAACCACAAGTATTAAAAAAAAACAGGCTGTGGTATAACTGTTTAAAACTATACATATAATGTGGGTCACGGATATGATTCCAGTTCAAATAAGACACACGGCATTCCAGTACAAACGAATAAATCAGAAATTAATTAAAATACAATGTATTATACCAGAATTGCAAACGAAATGAAGCAATTACCTCAATTTGCAAACACGAATCCAGTTTGTTGAATTAATTTATGTTGTACATATATCTACCTACCTATTGTTGATGATTGTATACTCATTTTTAAGTGTTTATTTAGTATGCGTCCCGCGGTTTCACCCGCGTAAGTTCCAATCCCATGGGAATATCGGGATCAAAAGTATAGCCTTCCTCAATAAATGGACTATCCAACACTGAAAGAATTTTTCAAATCGGACCAGAGGTTCCAGAGATTAGCGCGTTTAAACAGACAAACTCTTCCACTTTATAATAGTATAATAATAGATAGATAGAAGAAGAAGAAGATAGATAGATAGATTATGCACTATTACTACCAACCAAGTAGTAGCAGTCGTGCGAACTTCGCACGGCCTTCGCACTGCGAAGGCCTTGCGATCACTATAAGTTGCGGCGTCGGAGGCGGGTCGCCTTAGCGTCGCTGTGTGGGGCTACACATAGAATAGGGTTACTCCATCTCTTTCCGTGGGTGTCGTTAAGGCGACTAAGAGATCTGAGGAAGACTAGCAAAGTTCTCCCTGAGTAGTGGCGGATAAACTGATTAGTCCCTAGGAGGGTTGGTGTCAGGCAGGAGGCTAGCCGTAAAAATATTGCCAAATCTAGTGCCAAAATACAAATGCACTCACTGCTTCTAGATATTTTTAACCCCCGACGGAAAAAGAGGGGTGTTATAAGTTTGACGTGTCTGTCTGTCTGTCTGTGTGTGTATCTGTCTGTGGCATCGTAGCTCACGAACGGATGAACCGATTTCAATGTAGTTTTTTTTGGTTATAGATAGGTGACTTTTGCGCGAGTGTTCTTAGCTATGTTTGATCAAAATCGGATCAGCCGTTCATAATATATGTTGGTTAAAGCTCGGAAATAAAAAACGAATGTTTTGCAAATATGCCCGAGTGGGGTATCAAATAAAAGAACATGACGTTTGTGACAAGAATATGCATGTTAAATCAAAATCGGCTTAGCCGTTCAAAGTAGGTATATTTAGGGTCAAACTCGGAAATAAAATCCGAATGTTTTCAAATATACCCGAGTGGGGTATCAAATGAAAGGACTTAACTTTTGTGACAACAATATGCATGTTTAATCAAAATCGCTGTTATAAAAAGGGTGAAATAAAAAAATTAAATTTAAAATTTAAAAAACCCCCGACTTATAAAATGTTCCAAGTTAAAACAAAACTAAACTTTAAAAAGGCAAAAATAATAAGCCGAAAACAAATTTTATGTCTCTGAGTAGGTATGTGGTAGGTACCTTACGGTCCCGCGTCGGAGGACGCGGGAACGTTAGATACTATAAGAACGGGTCGGTTAGTTACCATCAACTTCTGTGCCCCATTCCCGCATCCCCCGACGCGGGACCGTAAGGTACCTACCACATACCTACTCAGAGACATGAAATTTGTTTTCGGCTTATTATTTTTGCCTTTTTAAAGTTTAGTTTTGTTTTAACTTGGAACATTTTATAAGTCGGGGGTTTTTTAAATTTTAAATTTAATTTTTTAGTTAGTGACGATGTAAGCCACTCACAGCGCTATTAATAAAAGCGCATCAAGCACGCGTTTACTAATAACCCCATCAGGATCTACTAGAGTAAGACATAGAGCAGTTAAATCTACAGAATGTAAGGTAGGTAAATGAAGATATTACAGTTTACCCTATCAAAAATTCAATATCATAAAGTTCATAACACTTAAGATTTCAATAATTAATATTAGCCATCCATTAATCATATTTGAGCATCGAAGTAATTTCTATTGTTCTCGCGATCTTCGTGGCTCCTTATAAAATGGGTCAGTATTGATTTTGTTACCAAACCGAGTTAAATGGCTTACTTAGCCAGGTATACCGTGCTACTCGAGGAATAATAAATATAATATATGGAAAACCCGACATTCAAACCGGCACGACCAATTTTAATCACCTTGTATAGTGGCATTTGTTGGTCAAAGAAAGATTTAAAGTAATTATCAGAAAATATTGTTTTTTCTTCAAGTTATTTTTAAGATTTTTGCCCACAATTAGTACAATTATTATTAGTACAATTCAATGCATCAAACTCTGATGATAAGTGGTATTGCGATCAAAGATATAGCATGATTAACTAATATTTGTTGACTCTATCTATATCTATACTAATACTATACTATACTAATACTAATATATGTATACTAATATTATAAAGAGGTAACGTTGGTAACATGTATGTATGTATGTATGTATATTGGGGGTAATCTCCGAAACTACTGGACCGATTTCAAAAATTCTTTCACCATTACAAAGCTACATTCACCCTGAGTAACATATGCTATCTTTTAACTTTAGATCTCGATATTCCCACGGGATCGGGACTTACGCGGGTGAAACCGCGGGAATCTTCTAGCATCCTATATAAATGTTATTTCTTAGTGTTTACCACAAGTTTTAGAAAGCATATTTTCAAAAAGCTCTATATCCTATTTCAGAAACTTAGGTCAAAAAGGTAAACAAAGAACTGTCAATTTTAAAGGAAAAAGTAAATAAAGAGTAAACTTTTAAAATAAACATGTGAAATGTATGGGATTTATGCAGAGGATTTTTGTACATCTTTTCTATCTAAGTTTCGGAAATAGGGTATTGTTAGAGGATCAGTGACGTCACGGTTGCCATAGGAGCATGTGGGAGAAGCCTTGCTTGTTTATGTAAACAGCTGCGAGCTCAGATTACTGCTAGTCTCGGTTGAGTTCACATCGTAGGTGAAACCTATGCTCGTTTGAAGAGTCAAACTGTCTTTTCTATTATTTTCTGCCTATTATTTTATGTTTGCGATTATTGATTTGATTTGTGATTAACGAATTCGATAGAAGTCCGTGATATTGTCAAAATTGTTTGTTACTGAGGTTTTTGGTACTGAAATATGTGTAAAATGAAGTAAATGCTGTGTAATTAGTGTTATTCTGTTTCTAATTACCAACTTCCCCGTCTGATTCCTAAAATCAGAAGTGCGGATAAAGATCATTCACGTCCAGTGGCCTTATTCTGCAAAAAAAAAAAAACCGTGTAGATGCTGGCTAGCTTCTACACGGTTCGCAAGTTATTTTGTATGCTAGACGTGCTAGAAGTCTAGTGACGCGCCGTGTAGCATAGTGTAGGTTCTATTTTTTTTTGTTTTTTGTCATTGGCATCTAGATTACCGAATTACTTTTAAAGGTTTCGATGTAGGTAATTTTAGAAAATTTGACTGGAGTCTGTATCGGATCTGTGTAGTCATTTTTTATTTTCTCATACAGAATAAGGTCGTAAGTCGGCTTCGACTCCTGACTGATATGACATACAAAGACAAGGCAGTTTGGCATTATTTTTTACAGATGTCAATCAATTACAAATTTTAAAACTTGACAGTTTTTTTTTTATGTTGTTATTGTTGGAAACAACTAACGAGGTTTTAGTCTTCACCGTACAGTATGTAGGTGACGAGCTCAAATGTAAGTGTATCTTGGCGGTTTCTGGTGAGTATGTTTTGATTATTTGTGAAGGCGGACCATTGTGAGTACCGCTGGTTAATAGTCAATTTACTATTGCTTTGTAACTACCCATATACTGCTTTGTTTGTTTATTTAAACTTCACTTTACTTGATTCGTAAAGAACAAAAATGCCTAAGCCGAAATAGTAGAAACCGTTCTACAAGTCGCAGACTACATCCTAATTATCGCAATTCATGTTATTCAAGTCGCGAATTACATCCTAATCATCGCGATCCATGTACAAGGAGTCGCGAATCTTGTTCTAGACACCGCGATGCTAGCTGTTGTCGTGATTCTCAACCAAGCCTTTATCGCAGAGGATTTAATTCTTCTAAGAACTAATTAATGCAACAAATTCTAGATCGATTGTCAACATTCGAGGAAAAACAGTGCCTGTCCACGCGAACACCTCGGGAGCCGAGCGCCGCCGCATCACATGCGATTCTGCAGCCGCAGCAAGTTGCAGCAGAGGCTGTGACAGCAGTCCGAGATGATGCAGGTCGCCGCAACGTGGCTGCCCAGCCTTCACCCGGGCGTAAGTGCGGCCACTGACCGCGGTATCAACATGACTGATCGTTTGATTGACGATATACGATCGATCAATACTATGGTGAGATCCAACCAACCCTACTTTATTTATTTTTGATCCTAGCTTCAACAATATACCTGGTGCTCGAAAGTAGATCATACAAAGGTTAAATAATTTGAGCGCTTATATCGCATTGGGAATCATAATTGTTTACGGACTCGTTTTCCGCGAATAGACCTCCTGAAATCAGGTCCTCAGGTTCTATGTTGGTTCAAGGGAAATCAATTCAATTCATTTATTCATTCATGATACACAGGTATAATACAATTGAGACTGTTGGCTGCAGGCCGTAGTTGATAGTTCCGGCCCTTTCGTGCCAGCTTATCTGCCGCATCGTTGCCTCTTGAACCGCTGCTGCGGCCCTTGATCCATTGTAACTAAGATTAACATTTGAATACTGTAACCAGTATTCTGTTCCTCGAGTCTGTTTTGGCACTCATGTATTAGGCTTCAGTTTATAATATTGTTGTTAAGAGCATAGAGTACTGGTGCACTGTCGGAGAGAATTCGGATGTTAAAGTCGAGATTTTTTTTGTGCTTGCGCGATCTTTGCAGCTAGAATGATGCCTGCACGTTCCGCCTAAAAAAGTTAAAAGTACGGGCTTAGGCCCATGCTAATGTTAATGTTGAGGTCCTCTCAAAAGACTCCGAATCCTGTACCTCTTAGGATTCTGTCTTAGGGTCATCTATAGACCCACACCTCATTGGGTGGTGGGGAGTCTTTGGGTCTTTCTTTTAGTTGTTTTCTTAAGATTTTAAGGAACTTGTCTCGCTGCGCTGCATTGGTTGGTCTTCCATTGGTTAACCGAGAATTCGCCTTTGCATCCTCCTTCCATATTTCAAGCGACGCAAACCTCGCTGCGCTGACTGCTGTTTTCTGTTGTAGATAGAGGTGAAGTGAAGGAATGTTGATGTTATACTTCAAGAAATTCACGCTGGTGTGCTCCAGGGAGTGTGCTGGGACCTATATTGTACCTCATCTACACCGCTGATCTTCCACTTTCTGACAACACCATGATGCGCACATTTGCGGACGATACTTTTATTTTGGCAGTTGACTCTGATGCTGTGAAGGCCTCTGATATTCTACAGAACAGCCTGAATGATATCTCCTCCTGGCTAAAAGATTGGCGTATCAAAGCGAATGAAACCAAGTCAGTACAAGTGACCTTCACAACTAGACGTGACACTTGTCCGCCGGTGTCGCTAAATGGAATACAAATCCCTCAGGCAGACCATGTGCGATACCTGGGTGTATACCTGGATCGTCGACTGACTTGGCAGAAGCATATACTCACAAAACGAATAGCCATGAGTCAACAGCTCAGAACTATGCACTGGCTAATCAACAGAAAATCCGAACTATCGCTGGAGAACAAACTCCTTGTCTACAAGTGCATAATGAAGCCGGTCTGGGTCTATGGCATCCAATTGTGGGGCACAGCCTCCAACTCTAATTTGGAAATCCTTCAACGCTTCCAGTCAAAATGCTGCGTTTAATAACCTGTGCTCCTTGGTACATAACAAATGTCCGACTACACCATGACCTGAATATGCCAACCGTTAAAGAAGAGATAAAGAACTTTATGAAATCATATAAAATTAGAATCTTGAATCACTCAAACCAACTTGCGTCATCTTTGATGACTACAGATTCTGCATTTAAGAGGCTCAAAAGGAAAGCTCCGCAAGACCTATTGCAGTGACCTGTAATATTTTATGGAAATGGGTGAATCAAAGGATTCACGCCTTGCAAGCCACTTCAACAACACACATAACAACTTAGCTAATTGTCATAAGAAAGACAGATTGCAAGAAGAAAGGAGTTTAAAGAAAAAAAAACTTCCTACTCCACACAACTGCCCCATAACTGATGCATGTTCTGATGACTGGTGTATACTACTATAGTGGCATTTTTGGTATCAGTCCCTATGTTTTTTTTTTCCTATCATGCGGTTGCACTGACAGTACAAATTTTCTTATAGAGATAGTCCACATGGCTGTTCCAGGAGAGTTTCTTGTCAAGGATCACCCATAGGTGGTTGACTTGGTCCGCAAGTGGAGTTTTTGTCCAAAGAATTGGGGAATTGTGGACTGTCCTAGGATTCTTTTGTTCGTGAATGGTACAGGTTCAGTCTTGTTTGGGTTTATGGATAGTTCTACTTCCGTGCACCATTCTTCCGTCAACCTCAGTGTTTGTGTAATGACGTCACAGGCGGTGCTGGCCTTGATGGCCCGGATAAGTATCGTTATGTCGTCAGTATATTCAATGTGTAAAGTCCATGTTGGTTCAGGCGAATGAGTGTTGCGTACCACATTAGGGTGACAATACCATTGAAGACAAACTTTGACAACTTTTGCTCACATGTTTGGGATTTCATCTACCTGAACGACCCAAAGGCTGAACATATTGTGAATCCAGCCTATCAGGCCGTTGTATAAATTATGTCTTTGTGAAGCTAGTCCAATGTAGTTAAGTTGGGAATTGTCTTAGAGGTGATATTAGGCCATAATATGACTCAATGAATGGATAACTTTACTAGTGACTGTAGCTGAAGCAATTTTACAAGGGAATTTAAACCTTTATGCCGTAAAAATGTAGTTGCGAATGCGATGTTACCAACATCTTATACGAAATTATGAGTACAAACCCTGATAGGTATCCGATGTGTGCGGATTACGTCCGTTGGTATATCTGTCAAGACTTGGTATAGTTAGAGTGTTAAGTGAAGAAAATTATCTTTTACAGGGATCCTCAAATTCGCGCCCCTGCTACAAATTCAAAACTTATGCCTTATCTAATATCTGAATCTGGTAAAAGCCCTTGAGTACATTGATGACGATGTCATAATTTTAAGACGATTGCCTTATTTACCCGTGCAATGTACTTTAAACGCTAACCGAGTCTGACTTTATTAATACAAATTGAATATTTAGGACGCACGATAAACCAGAATCAGGAACAGCCGAGCGATTTAAAAGTAAAAGACCTTGTTGAGTCTCCTTTTTCTAAGATGGTCAAGCAAGTTTAGCAATTGTTTGATTTGGCTAGCTATTTTGATTGTAAAAACATTGTAAAACTCACAAAAAAAGAGTTTTGTTTGTTTAAGAAAGTGAATATTGCCTATCGCAGTTCACGCGGGCTCATGTTCAATTGGTTTTGGCGAGGTGCCTCTTCAGGCTTACGAGAACGGATACCGATACAAACGATTAGTCGAGTATCACTTCCATGAGCTCGAGACTCTGGTGGTTGTTAATGCCCTGCAGCACTACATGCCCTGTTTGGTCTGTGTTAACTTTAAACGCCCTTCAAACAATTGAAACGAACTCATTTGTGTTTGTTATTAAGCAAGCGCAGTGAACTAGTAAGCTCCACTTTGGTATACGCGGCCTTTACCGTGTAATTGAGGTTCTTCCCCACGATCTGCACAAGTTGCAACTACTGGCAGGCTCTTGTGGCAAATTGACGCAAGCTGCGGTTGAGATATGAAGCCGTAGTGTGGGGAATGGACTCCGGAGACGTGCGCTGCTTACTTCGAGGGAGGTGAACTTTGTACATGTGTATGATAAGCTAACGTAGTGCCTATGTCATAGATTTGCATATTTAGCTTGATATGCTAACGTAGTGCCTGTGTTATGTGTACATGTGAGAAATACGCTTAGTGCCTGTGTTTCTTGTTATCAGAGATAGCTAACGTAGCGCTTCCTCTTTGGTGTTTGTTTGAACTACGCTAACGGAGTGCCTATGGTTCACTCATAATACTTCCTCTCTGATGTTCGTTTGAACTATGCTAACGGAGTGCCTATGGTTCACTGATAATACTTCCTCTCTGGTGTTCGTTTGAACTATGCTAACGGAGTGCCTATGGTTCACTGATAATACTTCCTCTCTGGTGTTCGTTTGAACTATGCTAACGGAGTGCCTATGGTTCACTGCACTGGTAATGATAATGCTTCATCTCTGGTATTTATTTGAACTATGCTAACAGAGTGCCTATGGTTCACTGGTAATGGTAACGGTTTACTGGTAATGGTAATGGTTCACTGGTAATGGTAACGGTTTATCTCTGGTAATTGTTTGAACTCTTCTAACGGAGTGCCTATGGTCCACTGGTAATATTTCTTCTCTGGTATTTGCTTGAACTATGGTAACGGAGTGCTTATTGTTCACTGTGTCACACTACAAATTTATTATGTAAAACGCTGAAGATTTGTTTTTCAGTTTTTTTTTTTTTTGTAAACACTGTCTACAAACTAAACAGGGTGTTTTTTTTTTATGTTCTCAGGTGCAAATAACAATGATGATGATGTGGAGCCTACACCTGAGCGAGTTGTCAGTCGCAATGCTGAGCTCTCTGGCGAGGAGACGACTGTACTCATGCCGGGTACCTCCAGAGCTACAGAAGCCCTGCAGATCGAAAAACGGAAGAACGAGGACGTCCTCCAGTCAGGAGGGGCCGTGTTAGAGGATCAGTGACGTCACGGTTGCCATAGGAGCATGTGGGAGAAGCCTTGCTTGTTTATGTAAACAGCTGCGAGCTCAGATTACTGCTAGTCTCGGTTGAGTTCACATCGTAGGTGAAACCTATGCTCGTTTGAAGAGTCAAACTGTCTTTTCTATTATTTTCTGCCTATTATTTTATGTTTGCGATTATTGATTTGATTTGTGATTAACGAATTCGATAGAAGTCCGTGATATTGTCAAAATTGTTTGTTACTGAGGTTTTTGGTACTGAAATATGTGTAAAATGAAGTAAATGCTGTGTAATTAGTGTTATTCTGTTTCTAATTACCAACTTCCCCGTCTGATTCCTAAAAGTATATATATAGCTATGAGTATCAAAACGAAACCTGAGTTCGTTTGGGTATAGTATCTGTTGACTTATGACTTGTAGGTCATTACTGGAATTACAATAACGGCATCGGATCAAATTCCGTCTGACCCATCTTCCTAACTCGTTGAACCAACCACGATTTAAATAATTGAATACGAAATTAATATCTTAAAGTCAATAAAAATACTTATCTTGCCCGCAGGTTTACCCGCGTAGTTCTCGTTCTTGTGGGAATACTGGGATAAAATATCCTATGTATCAATCCCGGCCTGTGGTGCCAAAGGGGTATGACACAAATTGTATGGAGCTTGGTACCCTTTTTATTTTAAGGGCCCTATACCTGCTAAACTCAAAATCCATGTCGGGCGCATCGAAAGTTGTTGATTATTTCATGACGGAATGTCGTAGAACTTTTTTTTGTGTACAGATTGTAGGCGACATTGTTTCCGATATTTTAGTGCAGTTTCCATACAAATATGTCGAAACGTATTGAAGCCTATCGACATTTTAGTCAAAACAGACATTTTTTGTCTAAAATTTGGATAGGCTTTGCACCAATAGGAGGTTCTTGTCTTAAAACTACACCAAAATGTAGGAAACAATGTCACCTACAATCTGTACACAAAAAAAAGTTCTACGACATTCCGTCATGAAATAATCAACAATTTTCGATGAGCCCGACAGGGATTTTCAGTTTCAAGGTCGTTGGCGTTGTAATTCCTCTTAAGCGACCACCTGTACAACTATGATCAATTAGTAGTCTATATCTATTAAATTTATATATATGTAACAAGTATCGCCGTAAGTAATATCGGGTCTGAGATTTTGAATTCTAAAATCATTGATTTGTAATATATTGACGTTGTTAACTCGAGACCTATAATCTACGAGTTTTCACCTAAAGAAAGTCTCAAGTTAACTTGGTCGTGTTATATCAGCCAAATCCGTTCAGTTATTTTTGCGTGACAAACATCCAAATAAACGTTTAAACTTTCGCATTTATAATATTACTGGAATGGTCGAATTTGTCATTTAAAACATTTTAGCTTTTTTTCAATAAGAGAAAAGTAATGTTTTATGCGGGACAATCAAAAACCCACTTGGAGCTACTGTGGTAAAACACATTGAATCGTATAATCTGCATGTTACTTTGTAAGTGCATAAAAGATCGAATAAATTCCCATTTCTAACTCCGTCAACTCTGAATTGGCCGGAACTATAAAAACAATTACTGTTTCGATCTTCTGCCAGAATGCTTTTGGCAAACTTTGTCGTTACGCTTCTTTAAAAGTTCTCTATAAACTGTAGACTTATACAATCATGGTTATTTAAAAGAAAGATTGTAAATTTTTGAAACAAAAGTGATCGGAACTTCGTCTTCATTCTGATTTGAAAATACAAGTCTGTCTTGAAAAATTCAATAAGACTGCGCCATGGTGAATAAAGTTACCAAATTTGAATTGGCAAGTTGGTCCTATACATATTCAGCCGGAGAAGGCGACGACGCAGTGCGCAAAAGTTTTGGCACTCTCGCTTGCATACAAAAATGAAAGTGCTCGGGCTCGACAAAATGGTGCATTAGCCGTGATGCCTGACCTATATATCACCCAAATGTCTTCTAAAACATATTACCTTTATACTTAGCTAACTACTTTTATTTTACGACACTTACATCGTCTTTTTAGTGCTAGACCTCATCGACTATGTAAGTTTAGTGTCTCCGTTATTGTTGTCTCTAAAACCGGGTTTATAGCATGGTTGTAATCTGTTGCTCTCTTGTGTACGAACAGAATAGGTACTATCAACAACAAAAGTGGCTACCCAGTAAGCTGAAAGATTCGTTTGTATCGAGCGCCGAGCGTGGAGTAAGCATATTATACACACATTGATATATGTATATCTATAAATGTCAAGTAGTCAAATCAAGCGTTTAGTTCTGAGTCGCATGCTAGCAGACGATAGGTAGTAGGTAGGTAACAATTAACAATAAAGTCGTAGGTATCTTTACTAACTGATTCTGAATTTACCTTACAAGCGAAATTAGACCTTACAGTGGGCAAGCAGTAATGTTGCTGACTGTACTTATATAATTTGTGATTGTGACCAAAGGGAAAACGCAAAAATATTCCACTATATTCTTTTAATAAAACTTATTTCCTCTTTTCTTAAGAGTAACTTCGCTTGATTAGACTAGACAGTCATCAATTTAATACATAAAGAATCAATTTTGTTATAAATAAGGTTTTTCCTCATTTTCTTTACTATTTTCCTTATTTCCGTTTTCGATACGTTTTCGATCATGTCATAAATAAGGTACCTTTCAATTTGTTTCTCAGAAATCTGTACAATGTACATACATCTACAACTAGATATCTTAAATGCTATCGTTAATAACCATTATAATAAAATGTAATAAATTATATTTATGTTATAAAGATTAATTAAAATAAACACAAACAAATGTCAAATAAATAAAAAAAATAAGTCAATTAAATAAAACACCTTTGATCGTACCCGGCGCAAAGGAGCCGAGGATGCTAGCAGCATTGCCTCTCTGTATGTTTTTATACTAAAATAAACAGATAGGTATAGATATCGTTATAAAAACAAGTCAACATATTAAAACTTTCCAGGAATCATAACTTAAGTAAGTTAACATGTGGTGCAAAAACGACGCAAAAATGGCAAACTTATAACAATTTATAACCTGAGCACTATTCAAAACACCGTCATTATAATAAATGAGCATATAATAGAGGTAGATCTAACATCGTGAAATATAATACTTCAACTCAACCCCTCATTACGTACAATATTTTTCGTTCCTAAAATGTTTTGTAATATTTATACCTCATTCTTTGGGATATTTGCAACAATTTCGAAGGTAGAAAATGTTCTCGGAAGATTAAGAAGCTCTTGCCTTTGATACGCCTTTACAGACAATTCCACTACGAAATCCAATTATTATAATACTTTTTGCCTTTATAATGGCTTTCGAGGGACAAGGAATTTAATGATGAAATTAATTCTGTCGTATCTGTTCAGAACTCCTAAACGTACCTTGGAATATTTTTATTTTTTATTTGTTGTAATTTTTTACTGACTCAATGCTTTTGGTGCTTACTGGCAACATAATTAATCTAGTTGAATAAAGGTAAACCATAGCCAGTGGTAGACCCTATACAGTTTGATTTATGCATGAAAATACTTATCAATCTCATAAATAGAGACACGTGGACTTGGCTCAATCAATTGTCCAAATATTTTCGTCTTCGAACTCCAAAAAATGAAGACGTTATCAATTCTGATGGTTTTTTTCGGCATGCATAGCCATTCCGTATATACTTCTACTACAAGAAATCTGAGGACGAGAAAAAATAAACATATGGTAAGATCTAAAACTAAAACTTAATAATAAACAATTAAAAAAAACTAAACGAAATCTAAATAAGCTAAACCCTTGGCCTTGGTTGTATGTACTTATTTTCTGGGCAAAACACAAGCCAGTTTTCATTCATTTTCATTTGGTCAATAATGATTCTCGCCAAGAAGGATCAAGCAACGAAGCCTAAAGGCTAACAGACAACTAAACTAAGTCAGGTTAGCTCGCCTGTTTTTTAATAAATGGTCTAGCTGCATGACAGGCATAGTTTGTGGTGAACGCCTATTTATGTACAACTGTCTCGATTTGGCAGAACTAAGCCAAACTAACTTAGTTGAGTGGGCAACGGTGGACAAAATGTTTAATTTATCATACACTTGGTACCGATTAGGCAAGTAAATAAATAAACTGAAATAAAATAAATAAATGAAACTAAATAAAAGCAGGCCGAACCGCACCTGTTCGGTCGAGTGTGCATGTGGCTGCCCTGAGCAATCTGTGAGTCACATCATGCTCGAGTGCCCACTTACCAAGTACATTGGTTCCCCGAATGACTTCAAGGTTCTCACGAGCGATGCTGTGGCTTATCTTGGGAATTTGATTGTACTTAGGTATTTAGTTATTATTTTAATTAATTTAAAACTTTTCTGTACCAGTAGACCTTGTATGCCATACGATAAGTAAATAAACATCTTGTTGATAGACGATTCTTTTTGGCTCCTTTACTGGCCTTCAGATCCCTCCGGTTTGCATATCAGCACCATGTAGGTACTTCTAAGGTATAAGCATGCCGTGGTTAAAAAATGAGTTTTACCGTGCCGTGCCATGGTTAAAAAAAAGTTTTTCAATGTTGAGCCAGTAGAAAAAGAATATAATATATTCAGTAATCTACACTGACACTACGGGCAGAATCGTGAATTGCCATAGTAACTTAGCAAAGAACACAGAGTCTTTCACCTTTTACCTTTAATTTTGAATTGCTAGTAGGTACGTAACATTCAACATTTCTGTAGTACCAAAGGAAATACCTACATACCTATAGGTAGATATGTTTAGCATCAAAAACATTTCTATATTATAACCGACCCACGCATTTCTGAGAGTAATCGGCCCATAAGAGTTGATTGAGATTGAGAACCTCGTCCTTTCCGGAAATTTGATTATTATATATACAATGCCCGTATATATAAAACATATCTAAATTGTAATCTCTGTTTGAAGTAAGTAGGTAATTACGATTGATAAAAACCCATCTTACCTTGTGCTTTTTCTTCTTGACAATTTCCGACTTCAATAAAAAACGTATGCGCAAGCTTAGGACGAAACCCACTCAAATTAACACAATACTAGCACTAAATATGTAATCACTCATATGCGTGTGTGTTCAACTTTATTTTCACGAGACTTACGTAAGTGTGCGCGGTTGGAGGGCTCGTTCGGAGTCACAGGCGGACTCGGCGCGGCGCCGGATGCCACTGTGCTACCCTAGCCTCCGACACCAGACCGCACCGCGCATGCCTCACCGACAATAAACCTGAGATCACACCGACTAACAGTCTGCACACATAAACTGATTTTTATTTATACAACATCTCCAGTTTCCTCTATTAGTTTCGAACGATTGGTGTATTGCTTTTTTAAGGGTAAACTAGTTCAGTATTCATGAAGGATTCCCTCTAGATATCAGTTATCGGATAGACGTAGCGGCCAACTTTTTCCATGCGATAATATAGTCTGGACCCTTTGGCGTTTTGTTATCTATTTTTTATAATACCTACCATAAAATATTTATCCAACCGTATGTAATTTAAAGTAATTTCATCAATATATGTATACACATGCAAAGATACCACCAATTAGTACTAATGCTAAGTTGACTCGACTCTGAGCTAGGCCGCGGACAGACAGACGGACATGACGTACGAGTTGGTACAAAGTGTTTGCTCACTTTTTGCCGGATTTTCTTAGTGGAGTTATGATTAAAATGAAAATAAATAAATATTCTAGGTCCTTGGATCTTGGATATTCTTAGTGGAGTTAAGATTAAAATGTAAAACACCATCCAGCCTCAAACTAAGCTACTACGAGTGTATTATAGATAACAGATGACAAGCAGGCGGCGGTCAAAGCCTTCCATCAATTGATTGTTTCTACTTCTACAAACCAGAAGTCACGGAAGCAGTTCGAACCCGTAAATAATTTTAAGAAAACCTAATCAAGTTACCTAATCAAGTGAATGGCTCATCATCACTACATGAATGCACAAGGAGGGCGGCTTTCAGAGAAGAGTAGCGACGTATTGTGAAGCTTGCCACCAACACCTGAAGTGATGACCACGACCACTCTGTCAAGAGTGATACCGACATAGAAGAAGAAGAGTTACATACCTATATTAATAGCATACAATTTATTTTATCAGCATTTTCACCGTCATAGGTATAATATCAGAGCTACCGAATATTGTCATTCGCTTAGTTTGTTATGTTTACAACCTCATTGCGGACTTCGATACGTGATCGGAATTAAACAGATACGACACAGAACACACCGCTTTTTGTAACAAGTACCGAACGAGGTGACAGTGAAAACTTGATCAATGCGTTCACGGTCTTAGATGAAAACAAAAATAGTAGATAAGGTGTACAGGGGTAACTCTGAAAGTGAAGTAAATACGGAATAGACCTTTAGTCAGAGTGATATTAAATCCATTTTTTAATAAATTTGGATTTGCTCCACTGAATAGTTATATATTCTAACATTGCGTATTCGAAAAATGAGCTAGAAACACCTACATGCATTTTCGTAAAATTTTTGTATTTTAAAACATTTGTCTTTAAGAATGACATTTGTAAATAAGCAAAAAGGCATTCTTATGGATTTCAAAAAGACAATCGCAGTCTGACAGAACGTGCTCACGCGGCAACGGTTCGACATACGACTGAGGCTAGTGCGTCAGCTAGACGCAGTTTTAGCATCTCATTTTCCAAGACCAGGTAACGTATCTGCTGTTTTTTGTTTTCATCTAAGTTCACGGTACCAATTCAGTACAATTCCGCATGTCGAATAATTTCTTGCAGCCATCGATTGCGGTGCAGACCCTGGCCGCAAACTAAGCACGTTGGTTTATTTGAACTTTGACGTCGCTCGACGTATTCGTCTGTACGTATTGTACATGTAAACAAGTAGTATCGTGCAAACACTTCCCTTATTGTCAAGTTTTGGTGTTTCTTGTTATCGTACTTCGAGGAAACTACAACACATCCGGGAACTTGGGACGTTTTTGTGTAGTGGTGACGTCATAGACGAGTTTGCTTGATGAGATACCTATGCTTATATTGCCACAGAATACATAAATAGTACAAGTTCGATGTACGAGTGTGTACGTTCCTATAGGTTTCTATTATATTTGAATCTACTTGACAAATACTTAGCCAATACAGAAGCAGACTTAGAATAGCTGGATACAGGCATCTATCAGTAATATCAACTGCCTGCCTGATAAATAAATAATAATAATATTTTTTATAATAATAACGTTTTTTTAAGTACGATTTAATTTGAAATTTTGTAATTGAATACCGTGCATTATACTCATTCATAACCATCTCGAATAGCTAAATTCATTATACTTTCGAAAGCTTTTACAGAAATGTTTTCTTCAAAGTTTTGATGACAAAGAGACTTTTTTAGAACTTTGATTTTGTGCGAGCACAATACTTTTCCTTCCCAAACAGTAAAAGTTTACGTGAACAAATTAAAGAATTTCGTATCGATCGATCAGTTTCCCTCAGTCTGATTCTTTCCGTGTTGATTCATTTTCCCCGTTGTCGTGTAGAATCGTATTTTGTTGAGGTTTCCTGGTTCTGTTTTATTTTGTTATTCTTTATTTTCGCTCTTGAGTAGCAACCCACCCTATATTTTGGAGCTACGACGCCAAGACACGCAGACATCAAGCATGGTTAAACTTTAGATATAAAATGTCTCATTTTGAGTTATATTTTGAAAGAAAAAAGAACAATATCATTCATCTCTGGTTAAAAGATACCTGGGCAAATGTATCAAGCCACAGTGGCAAGTTTATTCGTCATTTGTTAAGACCCAAGTGCCTACAGATTACCACATCCTAATCCCTCAATGTCATATAGGTACACAATGTGCTTTATTACTCTTAAGGAATTCATAATTAATCGAAAACGTGGTTTAATTAGAAGGTAGGTCTAGGTGGCAGTATATAGGTATGTTTGTATAGCCTCAAATAGTTCGATTTGCTGTGATTCCGACTATTTGACTGTAGCATATTCTAGGACCTCTATATGTCCGTGATTGGCGTTCAGTAAGTCCAGTAACTAAGTGTTAGCCCTACGTACCTTCGACGCCGACGGCGCTATATACGGCGCTTCTGAAAATAGCTACAAATCAATAAAAGTCGCGCATTATTTAGCAAGTTCTGTTACAGTTGCTTTGTATATTTAAGTTTTGTTACCGACGACGGTTGAGTATTACAAATACACCTACATTTAACTTGATAATAGGCTATAAACTGATATGTTGTTCATTTTGACGAATTCTGTGGCAAGGTGTACAAAAACATTTTTGCAATAACAACAAGTAGACGAATTTCTAAAAGCCGATCTTTCTTTATTTTCTAATGTAATTTTGTCCTGCCTGAGTGGTACTCATAGAATTAGATACTAGCGAATGACTCTACCATATAGTGGCAATATACATACCGAGTACATACCTATCTAGACTTAAAGTTATCACTAGCGGTCTATAGTACAGTTTCTCACCCGCTGCACATCACGAGTCGTGAAACGTGGTAGCGGTGAAGATAGTTTCGCTCTCTCTCCCACTCATGGGTCTTATGACTGGGCGCATTGCTGCTCGAAAATGCAACATGTTCATCGCTCTGACCTCTATAACTCTAACTCCTTATACAAATTTATGTCCGGTGTGCAGGAAGTGAAAAAATGTACTAAGTATAGTTTTGTTTTTCACCTCAAATACCCAAAATTGTAGGTAAATAGGTTCTAAATCACTTCAAATACCGCACTTAACACAATCGTCATTGACCATTGTCTACAAAACCGTCGAGGCAGCTGGAGCGACCTAATTAATGGCCTCCTCGCCCCTCGGGGCAGATTAAGCCACATAAAACCTTTTCCTGTCCACGACACACGTTCACCAAGTAGCCATCGATCCCCTCCAACTCTCCCTGTCAATCTATACAAGTGTGTAATTATACCTTGTTTTACACTGTTTGACCACTTCATTGGCTCACTTTTATCGGTTTTTTTCCTAACAATCTTTCCTTTTTTTATGAAATTTGTGGGACATTTTATTTTTTAACCCAGTGACATAACACGATGAAACACCGATCCACAGGTCGCAAGCTTATAACCCGCCGAGAGCTGTATTTTGAAAAGAACCTTTTAGCGATTTCTAAAACTAAATATTTGCAACTCAAAGAGATTAATAGTCCGTTCTTTCTTATTTTATTAAAAACATGCTCATAGCTGTGCGATGGATAGTCAAGCTTTGTTGTTATGTAACGTACTGCAAAGTAACCTACGCTTTATATACTTTTACCTCACAGCGGTCACATCAAGTCTGTTTTTTTTTATATTATGTAGGTTAGGTACAACCGATAAACTTCGTCCTTCATGATTGTGGAATCTAACCATAAAGAATATCATTTACCGGTAGAACTAATTTAAAAAAAGAATAACAAACTTTATGTGAAGGTTTGTGTGAAATGTCCGATCCCTGAGTAAACAAACCATAGTGAAGTATGTCCGTGGGTATGTCGCTGCATAGTGGTTGAGTTAAAATGTTGAAAGCAGTAAAATGTTTCGTACTTTTTGTTTGCAAAACTTTTATTACGAATTGTCTGGAGGTCATCATCATAGTTATGACTTTTATATGAGGAGTGAATATGAAATTTCCATGACAACAGCATTCATTGCAATGCAGCGGGAGTTCTCGGGTAGCTCGGTTGAAGTCCCACAAAATTCACAGTCCGCATCTGTATCAAGACGTCTTCAACTTGGCTCTACCTACCAATAAATTCTGACATTGTCACCGAATGCTGCATTTCTATTGAATTTTGATATAGGTAAGAGTATTTTATTAGAAAAATATTTAACTTTGTATAAAGGTTAAATTTTATCTTCAGTAAGTGACAGATGTCGTTTTTAATATTGCATTTGTCGGCAGTAATTTAGTAGGTTTCATGTTTACGTACGGCGACAAGTTGCGAAACTTATGCGCTTCATTCACAAATCACTAATATTTTGTTGAATCATGCATGAGTTAATTATTGCGTAAGAGCCAGAAACAATATAATAAAACTAGCTGACCCGGCAAACGTTGTTTTGCCTTATAAATTATAGATAATTAAATTTTTCCTGAATTTTCTTTGCTATAAACCTCACGGAGCCCGAGACCTTTCCAACGAATGCAAAACCGTGGAAATCGGTTCGTGCGTTCTGGAGTTATAGCGTCAGGAAGGAAAACCCGACTTATTTTTATATAGTAGAATACCTACCTTACAGAAAGAGGCATGTACTTGCTGATAATTCATTACGATAAAGTAGGTATTGAGAATGTACATATGTTAAAAAACCAGTGGTTAGATTACCATTTCTTGGTATAACCCTGACCTGGTGTTGACGGTCAATGTCAGGTCAAGAAATGGTGACCTCAAACAGACGTTGGGCGACTAGATCTCTACAAACATTATGAAATAAGATCCTCTCTGTTCGATTTATCTGCACTTAGTCGTACCTACCCAAAATATCTTAGTTATTCAAATATAAGTAAGTCGCTAACAAAGAGCGAAATTTAACTAAACTCAACATCTTGACTAAAATTCACATTATTTAACAATCAAAATGCATGCTCCTTTAACATACAAAAAAGTTTCCACTAGAATACACCGGAACGGTCGTGGGTTCCCAACAAAGTTTGGTTACGTTTTACATTGCGATGAACACGTTAACATTCAACATTGAATGAAAAAGTTAAAATGCATTTGTTAGAGCACCTCTTTGAATCAGGCTACCGATAATTCGAGACCACATCCACGGCTGTGGTATGGGTATTAAACCGTAGATGATACCTATAATATAAATCTATACTAATATTGTAAAGTGGAAAGATTTATATCTTTGTGTGTGTGTGCGACTGTATGTTTGTTTTGAATAAACTCATAAACTACTGGACCGATTTCAAAAATTCATTCAGAAAGCTACATTCACCCTGAGTAACATAGGCTACTTTTGATCCCAATATTCCCACGGGATCGGGACTTACGCGGGTGAAACCGCGGGACGCAGATAGTATCTTATAAGATTGTAGCTAATCGCGTTGCTTTTATTTTTAGCATTTTTCAAACGCTTACGTTTCACTTTACAGTGCCTCCCGTTCACAATTAGACTGAGAAAACCATTAGAATTTGTTTAAAACTGAAAAATGAGTTTAATTTCATTAAAAATAATAACGTTAGGCATATTTGATGCCTAATTCCGTTAGTTGCAAACAAGCAAGGTGGCTGTACCTACTGTATAAGTTATCTTCGGTAATTCTGTCCCGGAGTCAACGCCGGATGGGAATAGCTCTAAACTTCCCGCTCGGTGGCAAACTTCTTATTATTCATTGCAACACCGGCTAACTGATAATAAAACTTGCGAACGCTTAATTTTAACTGTCGGCATTTAATTTCCAAGAACTTTACTAGTATAGATAACAAAAATATATTCGAAAGGCAAATGAGGGCTTCCCATAATTGCTCAGTATGGTTTTTATCACCTCGCTCATCACGAATATATTCGAATGCTTCTCTTCATCGCTTTCTGCAATTACTACTATAGATTTGAATTGTTGAAAAAAATATGTTGAAGGCTCTAAGTCTAGAGACACGAAATATTTTATGTAAAATAATGTATTTCCGTGACACATTTCCATGTTTATCAGTTGAAATAAAATTTGTTTTCTGTGCAAATGTGTTTAAAATGTGCTAGTAGAGTGGACTATTGTTTATCATTTAATTCATTTAGAGCTGAATTCAAATTTTCTTGGTCCGGTCTTGAGGTTCTAACCTCCAAAAAAAAACATTTCATGTAACGTTGTAGGTTTACAAATCCTGCTGAAATATTTTTGACAAAAAATATTATCTCGAACCGTTCGCGCAGTAAATTGCCCTGAAACCCCTAATACAGCTACATATTGTCGCCAGTTACATTCAGCACTTAAGCTTAATCATAAGCTATTAGAGGGATTTTGTATAAAGGGGAGAAAAATTACGGTTTCAGGTTAGAAGTACGTTAGTGAAAACGTTTTTATTTTATTATTAGTATAATAACTGAATTTAATTAAATGCAGTTTTACATAACTTCTACACAATTAAGACGTATTTAGTTCACTTTTCCTAGTTACATGTAGTCACTACAAAACATGTTACTATGATATGTGTATTAATAGGTATATAAAAGCTGGAAAATGCTTGCATAACAAAAGGCTGAATAGCAGCATTTCGCAACTAGATGCCTAACTTTTTAATATAAGATAAGACCACTGGGTTTGACTCCAAGCAAGCCACACCTGTAACTACAATCACAATCCACTTCATCGCACTATGACCCCAGCAATAGGGTATTCAAAACTAAACAAGTTAAAAAAGTAAGTTATTAACATGCTTTAAGGTTCATTAAAAATTAGATGTTAATGTTCTAAAGAAAGTTATCGCATAGCCGTTGTTATAATTCTCTGCTAATAATACTTATAACAGCAGTTTGGAGCACATGGCGCGAACCATTTGAGTAGATATAATAGGATTTTAATTGAGATGGAGCTTTACAGAATAGAAGGCTATTTCGACGCCTATAAATTTTTATTCATAACCATAATGGCCAATTCACCGCTGAGCGACGATTTAAAGCCTTGCGTCCAGCCCGTTTGAGCTCCGACCAATTTTCACGTTATACATACATACGTAGGTACTTTGTAGTTATTTTGCACTAGACAATGTGCATAATTGTTTTTTTGCCATCCACAATTGAATATATACGTAGGAATTTCACCATCATCGGTATAAAAATAAATCGAGCGACGTAACAACGCCATAACTAACGGTCATTCCCCAATCTATTCAAGCTACATGTAAAATTCATTTTCCATTTTGTTCGGAGTTATACATTGTTGATTTTACATTAACAATTTTGTTGAGCTCAGCGTTCTCTATTGTTATCGAGGGTTACTAACTTATTTGTCTTGTTTGTGGCGTCAGACTGAATGTTATTCACTCTACATTGGTTACTTAATTTTCAGCTGGAGAGATAGAATTGAAAGATCATAAAAGATCGTCGGTGATAAATTTTATAGAGACTATTAACATGACACATTAACCGGTGGCAGGAGTACCGACCGGGACAGCCCTCCCCCTGAATTAACGCACGCTGCACAGTGCCAACTGGCGAGTTAACGACTATTTGCCTTTCAGCCGTTAAATATATTCATTCAAAGTGTAAAGCGATATTAGACCAGTATTTGGTGCGGTGTATTCGGTGAGATGCATAATAGACGAGCTATTTTGAATTTAATTACAACTATTATTTAAACCAACGAGTTTCAACGACATAACGCACGTATTTGGGGCGGTGCCGACGGTGTTATAATAATAAAAATAAATGGTTAATAATTTATATCAGACACAATAACCACATACAATAGCATTTATAATGAAGTTAATTATATAATTATAATTAACTTCATTATAATAAACTAACTTCGTTTAGTTGCTTCATTATACACAATTAAAGTTGCTTAATTATAAGCAACTAAACGAAGTCAGTTTAGTTTATCTTCCATAGTTTAGCCAGTTTTCCATATTTGTGCGTCAACAGCAAATCATGCCAGCTACGTAAAATAACTCAACTAAGTGGAACTAACTTAGTTGTCTAGACCGATCGGAAACCACGGGAGCAAAATATTTCGGGGACCTCCCTATCTTACCCCTTTGTTGCCTTTCTCAAGTTCTGTTAACCTGTGTTTGGTCGTATTGCATCCACACCGCAGTCTTGTAGGACAACGTTTCCAAGTGCTTAAAGTGAACAACATCCGATAGCAAAATATATTTATGTCATTTATTAATATTGCAATGTTATTCGTTTCTATGCTAAGTAACGTTGCCTAATGCAACTTATACGGAGTAACACTAACACTGTGCACAGCGTTACACGGTAACATTTAGGTAACTATCTGTAACGTCAATATAAACTTTTTTAGAAATAGAGACAGAAATAGAAATAGGTTTAATTAGAAATAGAATATTCTATTCCTTTCTGTTATTATTGGAATGGATTTATTTCTATCTAACTTTTCTCGTTGTCTCGTATCCTCATACTGATATGAGTTTATGTATGTAAACTTTATTATGGACGGAATCCACAATT
This sequence comes from Idaea biselata, assembly GCA_958496205.1. Lineage (NCBI taxonomy): Eukaryota > Metazoa > Arthropoda > Insecta > Lepidoptera > Geometridae > Idaea > Idaea biselata. The sequence continues at coordinate 26,886,693 of OY292396.1, read as the reverse complement.
GCAGTTTTTTTTGTCCCTTAATTTGTCCCACTGTAGCAATGGCATCTTTTTAGAAAGGTTAGGCAGTAAGACGCCACGGGAGCCTACTCCGGATTGGCGAATGTCCCAAGCCTTTGTGGCCTACCGTGGTGACGAAACGACATGTCCTATGTCAGTTTCCTCAAGATGATTTCCTAAAATGTACGGTATACATCAACATATTCACAAAAGCACAAATTGACCTCTCTACTCATCACTAACGTAGTTTTCGATTATTTTCCTGTGGACGGACGCCATATTTCTCAGCTTCACATAATTTAGCTCATTTAGCTTAGATTTTACTTAGATTAGTTGGTTAGGTTAGGTTATACAAGTATTAGTAACAATGATAAATGTATTATAATTATTCATTTTTTATCAACTTGTAAAATTATGCAATTCCATTTACACACCATTTTTTATGCCCCAATGGTTGGCTGCAAGAGAAGTCTTTTTAGGGTTAAGCTCGCCTATGTACATGTATGTCCTTATTTATGTTTGTATGTTTTTGTGGTGTGCAGGTACATTAAAGAATAAAGAAGTTGGTCTAATAAGCATTTCTTTTACAGATTTCTTAACAGAAAATGTTTGAAGGTATAGTAATCCGCTTCAATTACCGACCTAATACCCATTTACTCGAATAACCAGCCCAAAAACACATTATTATACTCATAGGTTGGTTAAGTGGATAAGGACCGCTACTAAAATCCAACTACAGCACCGTTACTGTTAATGTTTATTGAGGGCAAAGATTGCGAAAATTAATTCAGATTTGGTTCTGGCAGGTCATTGTTAATGAATAATTCATTTAGTTAGACCGGCAAGTCGCCGATTCTCATTGTGTATCTATTGAGACACAATGCTAGTGTCCTCGCTGTGTCGAGGGACGATTGACAAAACACTTTCAAACTGTCTGCTGCGCAAATATTGGTATAGTACGTTTACAGGGGTCTATTCGCTTTCTCCGTGCAAAAATTCATGACTTTGGTATGTTAAAATTTGAATGAGCTATAATATAAAAATGAATCGCTGAATGTGTTGCTAAGCGCAAATCTCGAGAGCATCTGAACCGATTTCGCTAATTCTTTTTTTGTCGTGTTTGAGAATTGCGGGTTCTTATGAAAGAAAACAATGCTGAACCGATTTTGTTGAATGTTGGTATGGAGAAAGATACCTATTAGAAAGTCGTATTACTACTAATACGGTAGGGAAATAGTAGGGTAGTAGTAGGGTTGTAGGTTTTTTATATGTAACGGAACAGGACAACGTCTGTCAGGTCTAGTAATGCTAGTAATGTTATAAAAATGTTCAATGGTTAACGAATTCATATGAGACGCTTGTCTTCTCATATGAATTCTTGTTGAATATTGATCGGTAATATCGGTCTTTTGAGACTTACTCGGGTGAAACCACGGAACACAGCTAGTGTTGTTCAGCTGACTCTATCATTATCTCGGCCCTAATTCGTCCACTGCCTTCCCCATACAACGCCACAAACAGCGATCCCGGGCAACCTCCATCCAACGACTCCCTGCGACGCTAAACAATGTCGTCGATCCATCGAGTAGGTGGTCTTGCAACACTCCGTTTTGCATTGCTTCGTGGTCGCCACTCGAGGAATTTTACTCCCCAACGGTTACTCAGTCCTTGACGGGCTATTGCCACTTCATTTTTTTATGTTAGGGGAATAAAAAGGTAAAAGGTTTCGCTGGGCGTTTTCCATACGTAGGCTAAAACGTAAAATCGCGTAAACGCTCTCGCCCACCCAATTATAAAAGAGTTTACGTGATTTCAAGAGTGGAGTTTCCTCGCGATGTTCTCCTTCACCATGACAGCGAACATTATTTGTTTTATTCGAGCAAAAGACATTGGTCGGCCAGGCAATTCCTTCACAAAGTATTATATTATACTAGAAGGATAGTTGCTGGACAGTATCAATTGTCTATGACAGTAGAAAGGATAATAATAAAAGTTGATGCATACAAATCGAAAGCGAGAACCTTAAAAAGTGTGTAACACAAAAACTAGTTTGAAACTAAACGAAGCCATTCCGATCCCGAACACATTTTAATTGAGTAAAGAGTAAAGGAACGAAGGAGATAGATCTCGGGCTCTATCATTAAACTTTTTACCGCACAGACCGCTAAAAAGTGCCGTAGTTATTCTGCAGGCGCCGCAGATAAATTCTGGAGTGATGGTATCTGTGAAGGCAATTAAGATAAGCGAACACTATGCTGTCAGTGTATCTCTATGGCCACGTTTAGCGGACGCACGCTCGATTTATGCGGCCAGGATCACAGAGTAGTACGTTACCTCAGGGCTGCCTGCGCGCTGTCCGACTGCTCCGAGTGTCCCGTAACTTACGTGAACAATAACACTGACAAATGTTTACGCTACTTCTGCGCAAACTGTCGGTTGGTTGGCCAATGCACTCGAAACACAGGCCGATATAAAATCGTTTGATATTTCAAGCAATAGACGCGACCCACTTGAGCGGTTATTCGCCTACCGTACCTCACGTGTAAGTGAGAGCATAAAGGGCCATTATATTCATCTTATAACGGCAAGAAAAATCTCTGTATGAGAATGAAGGAAGACCCTTTCAAAAAAGTACCCCTATAGTAATAAATTTAAAAAGTACAACTTTCGGGCCTTTGTTAACAAATTATACCGCTTACTTTATACCTTTGTGAGATTATCCTGTTGAATCTCTTTTTCGCTTATATACCCTCCTTAACCTCTTGGCAAAGAATGAAAGAAGTCAACGGCTAATGATGAATGGCTATAATTTCTTATTTCATAAAAATTCATCATTTAATTCCCTATTATTTTTTTCGTTTAGATGTTGAATATTGTGATTATTTTTGTACTTTTTTTAATTATTCGTCCATTTGATTGTTGAAGGACCTCTTCGTTAAATGATTTCTATGTGAAATTGTTGAGCTCTATGAATAAATAAAAGGTCAATTCTCTCCGTACGATAAAGGTACTGAATAATTTAAGCAAAAATATTATTACAACGGAAATCTCTAGACGAGAAATGTGTTTTATGTAGGTACTGGATTATAAGCACCGCGAAAACTAATAAGCAAAAAGAATAAAGAATTGTTTAATGTAAAACGAAACTTTTGTTCTTTTTTACAAAGTACAAATTGCTTTGTCATGTTTCCAGTTTATACCAACAATTATTGTTGAGGAGGTACGTGGTTAGAGAGAGCGTGTTAATGCATAGTGTGCACGCGATTCAAAATACTTGCTCACTTGAAACACTGAAAAAAGAATCTAATTAAAAATGTAATCACGTACCTTCATTACACGAGAACACAGTTACATACAACAAATAAAATGCGGAACTTTTTCGTGAGCAAATTAAATTGGGAATCTGATCTCTTAAATTCACGCTTGACGGTTGGAAAGAAGAATCTGTTTTGGGATTCGAAGAAGTTACCTCTCGAGGGCATTGAGTCGAGTGTTCTAACACGTAATCTATATTGATATTATAAAGAGATAAGTTTGATCTGGTTTTGTTCATTCTTGCACATAATATACCTACTATATTACATATACATTAGGAACCTACGACATTCGATTGGGTTCGGTTGTCATGTGAGGAAAAAGCTCCATGTTGTAAGTTCTATTTAAGTTTTAGTTTTTGATTTCGACGGTAGTCCGCAAGCACACACCACCGCATCCGCACTGAAATCGCATCCGCACCCGCATCCCACTAGGGATGCGGGTGCGGATGCGATTTCAGTGCAAATGTGTGCGGTTGCGGGAGTGGTTTTATGTGAGTGTGGTGGGGAGGGTATGAGTTTGGATGCGTGTGTGGTAGTTCAGGTGCGGGTTAGGTTTCGCTTTCAATTTTATAGCTAACACACCGCTTGATTTATCGATTAAAAAACCTACCAATTTTACATTTTGCTACTTAAAATAATTGGATTATATTAACCACGAAACCCTACAGAATTGGAACCAAGCGAAACCCGAAGATTTTGGGTTACAGCTAGTCATAATATACTTAGTGTTAGCTTAGTAAGGCGGGTAAATACTCGTACTATTAGGCGCCAAGAGCTGAACAAAAACAGGGAGCTGTAAGATTAGGAACAGAACTAGTGAGATATCTGATGTCTATACCTCTTTGTCTCCTTATCTTTCCTATTCAGAAAGCTTGGGTGAGCATCTCTGCTTGCCAACAAACGTACGCGACGGCAGATCTAGTTACTCCAATATACGGTAGGGGTAAGGCTTAGATGGAAACAAAAATAGTAGATACGGTAGGTATATTCTAACATTGCGTATTCAAAAAAATGAGCTAGAAACACCTACATGCATTTCCATAAACTTATTAAAAACATTTGTCTTTAAGAATGATTTCAGGCATTTGTAAATAAGCAAAAAGGCATTCTTATGAATTTCAAAAAGATAATCGCAGTGTGACAGCACGTGCTTACGCAGCAACAGTTTGACATACGACTGAGGCTAGTGCGTCAGCTAGACGCAGTTTTATCATCTCATTTTCCGAGACTAGGTAACGTATCTGCTGTTTTTTGTTTTCATCTAAGGGGTAAGGTAAATAATTGGTCTACATTCCTTGTGTTGACTTATTAAGTAACAATATGTGTTTGTTTAAGTTAGGTATATTTCCTAGGAAATATTGATCGGCTTTATTACTTTCCATGACTAACACGAACTAGGCAGTATTCCTTTCAACAAATTGTTCAATCAGTAGGTGTGAACGAGGCCGATTCGTTTAAGTTTATCAATTTGGAGGGTATTATACTTAATTTATTTACTTAAGAGGATAGTCTCCATTCTCTTTCTCCATACAAACGTAGTTTAAATTTTCCTCCCTGGATAAAGACATTAGAGCCAATATGTTTATGCCATAAAACTTATATCTGTCATGACTATGCATCTACCTTTTTATTTTTTTGATTTTATTATTTTTTTATTATTATTTTAATTATAATTTACGCTGGAAAAATGGAAAAAATATTTCTCCGTTTTATTTCATTTCGAATGAATATTTTGGAAAACCTTGAAAACCCTAAAAAGTAAAATCTTAATCCGAATAATATCTATATTAACGTAGAAAACTAAATTTTTCATAATTTATTTTGGTATTAAGTTACATGGTAACAGTCGCCACGTTCTTAAGTATTTAGCTTGTTAGTTGGTTACCAAGATTGACTTTCTAGTTGGCTTAGAGTTTCACCACAAGGGGTTCTAATTTATGGCCGAGATTAGCTGATCCGACACCGGGGTAAGTTATTGCATTTTATATTTTGAAGGACTTCAATCTTTTGATCGTTTTTAGGTTTTAACTGAAACTTATTTACTTAAACTGGTTAAATCCTAGCTCGTTGCATCGTGTGCTGGGCTACAGATATTTATATGTAAGACGATGCAGCGACACCGCTACGGCGCCGCGCCGCCGCCGCCGCCGCCGCCGCAACGCACCGTGTGGGGTCGGTCTTATACCGAAGGCAGTTACCATTTCTTAATGAGACCATAATTTCTAAGCAATATTCCCTGTGTAGGTATTTGAGAAGTTGATGTAAGCCGATGTCGCGCCGTGGTCCAATCATAGCACCCGCCTCTGTAGAAACAACAACGGGGAACGAGCTCACTTCATTCCTGCCTTCACAACTTGGGAATAACTTAGAAATTCAATTTGCTGACGACGAGCGCTGCTACGAAGACCTCTACCTAACCGTCGTCGATGCAACCGAAACTTAGACATTGCTGACTTTTCCGCCTACGAGTTCTCAATGAACGTCGCATGAAATTCACATTGCACCAAAAAACTTTAACTATCAAAATTTTAGTCAGATTTGCTGAAACATTTGTATGCGGCAAGAATGGCATCGGTAATGATGTGTTTATTTGAACATGAAGTTTCTCTTTGCATGTTTCTTGTTGTGTTTACTTTTGCCAAACTTTAACGTAAGATACGTTTTATGAATTTGATTTAAGAACATGCAATTTCTTATTTAAATTTGGTTTCGTGCTTGTACTCGTATTAGCATGGTTTCACGGCTTTCTCTACTGTGTTATTATCGTATTTTTTCCCTGAAATGTTTTCAAATAAAATACCTATAATATACACAATGTGTTCTCTAAGCCAAAAGGAATAAAAAAACCCATCACTGTGTCGCCAAGTGAACCCGATCGTGTAAAAAACCGTAGGCCAGAGCAGCCGACGCGATTGCTTAAATAGAGTGGATTAAAGTTTCTAAAGATACAAGTTTGCAACGGGCGACATGAGGCGGCAGCGGACGACGTGTCGAGGCGACACTACTGGTTTCTATTATTTCTATGAAATTCCCTACGCTCGCTCGACGACGCGTCGCTAGGTTTGTGTCGCTGACTACTTAAGGAGTTTCATAGAAATACATAGAAACCAGTAAGTGATGTTAAGGTACACGTCGTCCGCTGCCGACTCGTACCTTAACGTTCGCGCTGTTTCAATCATCTAAATCAGACGAAAATACCGAATTAGTAAAGTTAATTCTTCTAATAAGAACATTTCTATTCGAAATGAAACCATAATCTAATAATTCCATTTCTATAATTCACAAACAAATACGAGTACATCAAGATTAATCCGTAGTTATAAATGAATACGCCCGTATAAAAACATTCAATTATCTCGAGTGTTTATTTATAGACTTGGCTTTATGAATTTGTTTTTTGAACAAAACCTCAACCAGAGCGCACCGCCCGCGCCCCGGCGGCGGCCCGGGAATAAGAATCCAATCGTTCTCGAACAATCAATAAAAACAAAAACACCATGTTTGCATTATGCTTTCATTTAGTTTTATTTTATAATTAAAGTGTTGTTTTGGTAAAGAATATGAAAATATTTTATTTTTTCATGGTATATTCCATTAAAAACAAAGGTGAATAAAAGTCTGCTAGTAGACTTACAAAACTCGAAATCTATTACCCCTACCACCCATTGACGTAGAAGATATTTGCAAGCCTCTACTATTACCTCCTGCCTCATAGTAAAGTTTAATGCAATAGGTAGATGGAAATTAAACAACAAAATTGTAACGAAACAAGGTGTAAACATTCATGAAAATAAAATAAAAATCTCATTTATTAAAAAAAAAAATTTTTTTGATGAAAAAAAATTTCAAAACAAACATCAAATTTAGATCAAAGAACAACAGACACAGTGTAGGCACGTATTTCAAAAACATTTGATTTGACTGATCTTCTATACTAATATTATAAAAAGGAAAAAAAAATGTATGTTTGTCGAATAGGCTCTACTGGCCCGATTTTAAAAAATATTTCCCTAAAGAAAGCTACCTATATGAACGAGGAGTTTTGATCTCGATATTCCCACGGAGTCCAGACACGCAGGTGAAACTATGTAGATAAATACATAGCAAATACATTTTACCAGTCAACTTTGATGGTTTAAATTTGCCTTATTTTAGTAATGGTTGTATATTTCAGAAGACTGAAAAATGTAGGTCGAAGGGACTGTCCAATCCATTCAGACATCAGTCACTTGATGTACGGCTGTTTGCGACTCTATTACGGCTGATGGATTTACAGTTTTTGAAAGCTTTTAGTACTGGGTAAAGCTAGAAAAAACATTGTTGTTTTCAGAATACCTTCCTACCCATTTTTCAACTACTAACAAACTTGTACGTAAATAAAAGTGTTATTTTTTCACAATATTTTTACTTCCGCCTGTTATCTGGTGAACCAATGTCGTATAACCCAATATTGTTGTTGAATGTTGTTAGATCTTTTCATCAACAATTCAGGAACAAAAGATGTGTTGCAAGTTTTACAGCTTTTTATCAGACGGTTGGCATAAGAAAGCAGTAATTAATAACTTTGTCAAAGAATGATGTTTAGTTTTCAACATTAGCCCCCTTACTTGTAAACGATAAGTTATGTAACATTTGTTTCTGTCTGTTAAATTTGAAACCTCATGTCACAGTCAAAGACAAAAGATACAAAGTTTATACAACTGTTAATCAACGTTTATAAGTAAGAGGCATAGTTGTTATAATAATAATAATTCATTTATTTTCAGATAATTTCAATCCATAAATTGTTAGTAGATAGTGTGTTAGTCAAAAAATAAAATTTAAAATTACTAAAAATTAATTACAAATAACACACTACAAATTGAGTAAAAATAAATTTCGAATAAAATGAGCAAAAAGAAATTAAATTAAATTAAATTCAAAAAAAGGTTAAAATCGAATAAAATAAAATTATTAAATTAAATTGATGTCAATTTGAAAATAACAAAATGTATTAAATATAAGAATTTACTACCTACCGCATACAGTGCTCAATATGAATGTGTCTATCTCGCATCTAGTTATATCTAGTCGCATCTAGTCATAGTTATGGAGTTCCGAAAGTTGTGTCGCAAAAAAACATTTTCTCGAGCTCCTCCGTGCTTCAGAGGCACGGTAAGCAGTTGGTCCCGATTGTTATTTCTGATAGCAGTCGTTAGGTTAAGTTAGAGGCCTTAGGGCGACCTGAAAACTCTAACACTAGGTGAGCCACACCACTAAACGAAAAAAGAAAAGTAATAAACTTAGTTGAATTATAAACTGCTCCAGTGTTTTTCTTGTCAGTATACACTTATTTTATTATTAATGAATCACAACCTTAGGTTTACCACATAATATTATTAGCCTAAGTTCGATCGATAAGTCTGTAGGTCTTTCAAGGTGTCACGTTGTAATAATACACTAGACTAGGGTGCTCGAGTTATTGACGAGTTACATATTTAATTATATAATGTAAATAAGTCTCAATTTGCTTAGTTCTTAAGATTCAAATAATTATTTGCAAAAGGCATGGTATTACATTTAGCTGTTTTAGGTGTACGTGTTTTACACACTTTACCAACATTCGGCATGCAATGTTTACGTAACACAAAATTGAGGTAAAGTCAATTAAATACATAATTAAAGTAAAATTCAATATAAATAAATACCTACTTATAAAATAAATTTCCTCTTTATAATATTAGTGTAGATAAACCGGCCAAGAGTCTAACTCACGCTGGAAGAGTTTCGTACCATTAACACAAAAAGTTACGTTTGTTGTCAATTAAATGCCCCCTTAAATGTTTGTATTATTTTGTTTTTAATAATTTGCACTAAGATAGTTAATACTTATAATATTTTTCATAAAAAGGACCTAACAATAAAATTTTTCTTTTCCAACTGCTTCGCTTCATGACGATATCTTGAACTTTTCTTTTAACATGATAACATATGTTGCTACTTATGTAAGACTAACTACGTGCCCTGTGTTTTCACCTCAAGTCCCGGTGTTATATAATGGGACCACGGGTCGTTATAGTTGTACGGACAGGACAGTAGCTGCGGGAAGATTACAGCAAATAACTCAGGATTTTTCAGTTACTATCTTCTCACAAAATATCATTAAAAACGGGAAGTTTAGTTAGTTTTCGCTGAGCCTTTTCCAAACTTAGCCTCACAATTGAGCCACTGTGCCATGCCTTCGGACTATGGTAAGTCCTAGGACATGTCGGTTTCCTCACGATGTTTTCCTTCACCGTAACAGCGATGTTATTAGCGCACGTTTTTCTTTAAGGAAAAGTTCTTTAAAGACTACACCAACACTGCTCTAAAACGGGTAAGTAGTATCTAGTTTTTGTACAATTGAACACGGTGCTCCATTGTGCGAGTAATAATATACAAGAGTCATAAAATCAGTTCAGTATTTCAAAGATTAACTACCAACAAACACCGTGTCAAACTTTATCTCTTTTATCATCGAATTACTATAGGTACCTACTAGATAAATAATAAAATTGCTCTTAAAACAGAAAGAATCACCGCTATAGAAATTCCGAACTCGCAGTCATGATGTATTTTTCACAGCGAAAATGTTTCATTCTTTCTGTAAGTTGAAAAAACAGGGGAATAATGTATTAAGTTGAACTACGAAGTGCTGTAAATATTATTTTCTTGTGGTGTAATCGATTTTGTCGACGATTTGCCGCGTACCCAATGTGATGGATGTAGTGGTAGCGCAGCGTCGTCCATTTGCGTTATTGTTCGTACCGCCTTGCCTGTCTTCCCCGTTGAAAACCTTGATATTATGCCGTTTTTCTGTCACTACTTTTGCCAACTTATGTTTTATTGCTAGTTTAAAGAAATTTACGACCTTTGAAACATATTCAAGGACTGCACATAATATATTAACGTCTTTAAAAAACACAATACTTGGTATAGAGGATTATTTTTATTTATGGTGGAGAATATGGTTTAATACATACCTACTTATAGGTTTATTATTAGAAATTAAACTAATTTTTCGGTTTCAATTGCGTGGTGTTTATTACTTTTAGCATTACGTCCTGCATTACCTGTAAAGGTCTCGAAAAGTTGAGCGATGAAACAATGCTAAAAGTAATAAACACCACGCGATTAAAATAGAAAAATAAGTTATATTTAATTTCTATCCAACATCGCGAAAATGGAAGAAAAATCTAGGCATATAATTTATATCCAAAATTTATAGACATATTATATCAGAAAAATGGATTTATTTATCAGAATTCACAAATGTCCATTGAAACCCACACTAAACCTATTCGCAATGATTACAAACAGATATGATCTTAAAGTAATTTTCAAAGCTCTAAACCGGATCCCGAGGGGTTCCAATGTTATAAATCATGAACATTTGCTATAATCTGATTACTCTTGAAGCGTTTTATAAGGCGTTTTCCCTTGATGTGAATAGGTATGTCTCTAAATAAACAGTTTTAATTTCCCAGGAGTACGAGCTGAGCCGGCAATTTGCTGTCCTCCGTCTCATTACTAACTAGTTGTCTTCTGAAAGCAATTCTGTGCTTTGTTCAAAATTTAAAATTCTAAACTAGGTAAATAGGTTGGTATCCGATTTCCGTGAATTACGATCAGCAGTTATTAATAAATTTTGAAAAACTCTATTTTCTTGAGTCACCTTTTTCCTTCACAGTTGTAGCTGCATACATATGAGGCCATTGTACGTGAAAAAGTGTGTGCCTCACTTTGTTCCACTCAGTGCTAATGATATAGGTACTTACTAGAGTTAAATATATGCTCTTAGTTACAGCAACTAACACTATAACGAACCTAGATCTCATGCCATTACCTGCATGCATTAGCATTAACACACTCGTCGGCAAATCTCAAACTTCCCTTAATTCGCACAAGAAATCTTTGCCCGAACCTCTAGCTTGAGTGCTCTCCAAAGTCTTGCTACGAAAAACACCAGTTCAAGTAGTGAACACAATTTATGACGGTAGTTAGGACAACGCAGCACCCCTTACTGCAGACAGGTAGTTTCTATTACAGCGTAGCATCCACTACTCTCATCTGAGAGCGCGCGCCAACGCCAAGTCTTTGAACGTTGTTGTTCAAAGACTTGCAAGAAGAAAGTATGCGTAGAATTGAGAAGCATACCTACCTAGAGAGAGAGAGAGAGGCCAGAGAGAAGAGAGAAGAGAGAAGAGAGAGAGAGAGGGAAGAGAGTTGAAGACGCAACGCGAATCCTTGATGAAGTTTAATTACTGTGGGTGCGAGCGGAACCGATGTAGAAGCAATTGGCTGCTAGCTGTATTAGCATAATCATTTTGTGTTTGTGATTAAATAATCTGATATTGGCTACCTATACAGCTTCAGGATCAACTCGTTTATAGCACGATTTTTACAATAATAATACCTAAGATTATTTCATTCAGAGGCATTGCTATAAAGTGCCGAATAAAACATTTTTAAATAAAACTGTAATGTATCGGAAGTTATAGGGAACATATTATCGCGTGGTGAGGCCAAGGGCACAGATAAAAATGTTAACGGTAAGGTAGTTTTCACACCAACCCTTTCCTTGCCAAGATTTATGGCAGATTATCCTCGGAGTATTGGGCTATTAAAATCCGTTTTATATTTTACGACTTGCAATCTCTTTTAAAATACTGAACCCATTTATTTTGGAGCAAACTTAATGAAAATTGTGTGAAATTAACAACGATTTCTACTTTCAACTCGGTGTTATGAAGCAGTTACTGTTATTGAATTTTATAATTAAAAAATTTGGATGAATTTACATGCTTTTAATGAAGTTAAGTGTATAGACATGTATAACTTTGAAAAAAGTTGGTAAATCGCGATTTCAATACTTACTTAACAGCCATCAATCTACATCTACACTTATACACTATCTTCTACACTAATATTATAAAGAGTACTAATATACATTTCTTTTTTTAATTTTTTTGTATGTAGCTCAAGGCTATTTTATTTAGAAAATTTATTTTAAAGGAAAAATAGCATTCAAAAATTTTCAAAGAAAGTTGTTCCTGTAGCGTTAGATAGATGGCGCTTTAACGAGCCTTAATCGTAAAACAATCAGAGGAGAATATAGCATTGGAAGTTTTCACGGCATGCAGCGTGGACTTGCGTAGTCTAGTTGGAACAGACGTTGGGGTACCCACCCAAAGACGCGAGTTCAAGCCTAGCCGCAAGTGAAAATTTTTGAATGCTATTTTTTCTCTAAAATAAATTTTCTGAGTACTAATATTTTTGTGTGTGGGTCTGTATGTTTGTAATGAATAAACTCAAAAACTACTGGACCGATTTCAAAAATTTTTCACCAAAATAAAGTTGCATTATCGAGAAGTAACATAGGCTACTTTTGATCCCGATATTCCCGCGGGATCGAGACTTACGCGGGTGAAACCGCGGGACGCAGCTAGTTATTATTATAGAACATGAATAACTAGAACAAAATACAATATACAAACAGAAACTCGAGACCTACTTATGTCGGTACTTCTACTTCCAACCGATATTCGAATTAAATAAAAATTGATTGATATCCTCGAAAAACGTAAATACGTATTATTGTACATTACAGAGGAAAATGATAAAACGCGCATTCATTATTTTTGAGGATTTTCTTTTCATAAAACTGATTTGTTTTGGTAAATCGTCATAATCAGATTTTTTATATTACTGGTAGATACTGGGTACGTTAGTTCGAGGTGAGTAACTGCATCGCTGTAATTTTACAACAATACATTTGCCCTGGCATGAAAAATGTTTTCGAGCAAAACACGATATAAATACCGCGCTAAGATGAATAAAGGGCACGTATCAAGCGCGGCATAATAGTTTTTCTCGTAAAAATAAACTGTATTTTCACCGGTTAGTAGTCTAACCTATCTACTACATTGTAAAAGAACAATATAGGCACTACAAGGCCGCTACAAATTAACAACCTAATTCAATTAAATTAAGCATTCAAATGGAATTCAGTTCCATTCTGTAACAGATAGCTAAGGTTTAAAAAATTATGATACAATTGACCTAAAACTCGGGTCGACAACGAGGGGTGCAGAACAAATGACTTGGGGATTTTCTTTATTTGTCACGGCTAGGCTACTAACCGGGATACAGCAATTAAGAAGGTTGAATGATGCGGATGCATATTGTAGGGGTAAGGTAAGATATAGCCGGAGGATACTGGCACCTGCCCACCGCGACTATCCGATATTAACAGAGAAATTATTGTGGCAGTCGGCCACCCGACCAACCGTCGTCAACCCCCACCTTCCACCCTTTGTTTCTCTCAGGCTTTATTGTATTCGTTTCAGTAATTAATATTGTTGAGTCGTTTTAAAAATTGTTAAGTAATGTCAATTAGGTTGTTATTTATGTGTTAATTAACTACGTAGTTACTTGATTTAGTACGTACTTATTTATAAAATAAGTACGTACTAAATCAAGTAACTAGTAAGGTACCAGATTTATACAAATGCTAGCTGGGTCCTGCAATTTCAGCGGCGTAAGTCCCGGTCCCATGAGCATTTCGAAAAACCCTTTCTTAAAATCGATGATTTCTTCGAATGCCTACATCAAATAAAAACACACTCTCCAAATTTGAGCTCTCTATTATCAGTGGTTAAGGATGTGCGTTGATCCATCAGTCAATCTGTCAGGACACAGCATTTAATAGATGTAGTTTTTTTTGCTATATTTAAATAGGTGAGCGTTTGACCACAACTCATGAGATGATTAGTGACGATACGGTATAAACTATAGCATGCTTACCCAGAAAAGAAGGAAGTTGGCAGGAGTACGAGTTCCGGCTTATTCTCTTTAGTACGCAGTAGACACACTGTGTTTGAATACGGACCAGTCCATTTGGCACTACGACTTAGGCTCCCTACGCTACCGAATTCAATTTTTTTAACATAGTAGGTAGGTAATACAGCACTCGAAAAATGGCATTGTCTGTTTATTTTCAAAAGAAACAGGGCGAAAGTACCTACTACTATGAAAATATTACAACTCAACTTCTGTTTAAACTCAAAGTACCTATCTAGTTTAAGAACGTGGCGACTGTTACCATTTCCATTCAAACTTAATACCAAAATATTCATTCGAAATAAAATAAAACGGAGAAACATTTGTTTCATTGAAAAATGTTTCTCCGTTTTATTTGAATGAATATTTTGGAAAACCTTGCGGTGGGGACCCTTTAAAAGTAAAATCTTAATCCGAATAATATCGATATTAAGGTAGAAAACTAAATTTTTCATAATTTATTTTGGTATTAAGTTTGTATGGAAATGTAAAGCAAAACCTAGGCACACAATATAAAATCACATTTTTATCTGAGTGAAAAATTAATTCAGTTTAAATTTAACTCGGCTGAGGGCGAAGCTCGTGGATTAGATAGAAATAGCTCAGATCAATACCGTGTGAGGTAGGTAATCTAACTATTTTAACTGACCCGTTTGAAACCGATTGGTTGAACAGTTTGTGTGAAAATTGTTTACCTCTATGTGATTTTTAACAATATTGTTTGCATATAATTTATATCTTCTCTTCTCATCCGAGCGATGTACCTGGTTGCATCCCTCTCAGGAGCCCGGGGTCCGCTAAAACCCAAATAAATTTTTGAAGTGTCAACGTCTTTTAGCGCGGTACGCACATTTTTAGATGAGATAAAATCTCTGTACTCGCGACACCGTTACCGAGACGCAGCTATAGCGTATGCATATATGCACACGCTATAGCTGCGATTAGTTTTCACTCCTGTCGGCACTCCCGGAGTGCAGTTTTTTTTTTAAATTGGGGTCGACGCTGATTTGATCACACCTTCTGCAAATAGATTTGGCAATATTTTTACAGCCGGCCGCCTGCCAGCCTCCTACCCTCATAGGGACCAAGCAGTTTATCCATCACCGCGAGAGGAAAACTTAAGGTTTGCTAGTCTAATTCGGATCCCTTAGTCGCCTTTTACGACACCCACGAGAAGAGATGGGGTAACCCTATTCTATTTGGAGCGGTGTTGGTCTAGTGGTAGATACCCCGGCTTTCATTCTGAGAGTCGTGGGTTCGAATCCAGACCGACCGCGCACCAATGTCTTTTTCTTTAAGAAAAAGGTACCTATGTGCGCTAATAACATCGCTCTTACGGTGAAGGAAAAACATCGTGAGGAAACCAACATGTCCTAGGACTCACCACGGTCCGAAGACATGGGATATTCAGTGTTTTCTATGTATCATATGTATGTATTTACAAAAAAAAAAAAAGTATAATATGTAGAATATCCGTTGTCTAGTACCCATAGTACAAGCCTAGTGCTTAGTTTGGGGCTAGATTGCGCTGTGTGTAACGTCGTGCAATATTTATATTTATATTTATTTATATTTATTATATGCCGGGGCTACACGGCAGATATTTTATATCGCTAGAATAAAAATGTTTATTGATTTAAGTACCTAGGTACATTGAATTACATACATCCGTGAAAATGAATTACGTATACACATCACACGTAGAGGAATTCGTGGAAAACGGTGCCTATGGACTTATCGTACCTTTCTGATGTTACCATTCGTATCACGTAGTGTTTGATATGTCTTATTGATTCGCACAACTTCTTCTAAAGGTATTCTTTCAATTGATGGTGAAAACATACAGTATACTTATACCAAATAAGTACAAGCAATGAAGAGTATAAATTTACTGTAAATGTTTTCTTTTGTTATACCTTTTCAAAATTAAAAGCCTTTTTCAAAGAAGGATTGTAACTTCTAGACCTATTTTGATGTAATAGTATAGCATAGGTCCGGGTTCTGCCTCAGTATCTTGACATACGCGGGCAAAACAGCGAGTCGCTACTGGTCCTAGGTCTACCCAATCCCCATTCCATAATTCGGTCTACCACGGTTTTGACTAGGGAAATCTTGACTAGAGATTTAAGTATAGGTATATTTGCAGGATATTTGCAACATCTAGTGGATTATTTTAAGGTAAATGGGTTAATTTCAGCAAAAAACGTTTTATCGTTCGTTCGTGTATTTCCTAGTTATATTGACATATAAAGTTTAGAAACTTTGTTTAAAAATAAATAGACAATTATTATTGGTCCGATCCAAAAACCCCTGAACTCGTCTAAAATGTGTTAATATAAGAGACTTACCTTTGCGATTATACCTAACATTTATGTGGATAAATATTCGTCTTCCTTTACAAAGAAAGATAACGTTTGAATTTCAAATTCTTAACAAGAACAGTTTACGTAAAAGATAACTGAAAAAATAAATGTTAAACGAGTATCTTTACGGAGTTATCTCGAACGAATTCATGTTAATTGTGATATTAGGTAAACAAACATAAATAGGCAAAAGGCCTTGGTAAACATACCTACGTTTAAATTTAGTAATAACTAATCAACCAACGCGTAATAGAGCGCAGACGTGTCGTAATCAGCAGATAGGATAGGACCACCTTAATCACTTTGTTTAGCGTGCGGAACAGCTACTTAGAGCGTAAGGCCCGGCGCACATTATGAGCATCGTCACGGCTGAGGATTTTAGTTGGCAAATAGCATTATACATTAACTTCATGGCAATAGAGTAGAAATTTCCATGATATATGGTCGTAGTAACAAAAATACCGCTTCGGTATGCTTGAGGCGGCTACATCGGCAGCCTTGAGGATGCTTCGGGATACTTCGGCATCCTTCGGCGGCGCCGAGGCAACACTCGGGTGTGGGTAGCTTGCCCTGCCTCGTCATCCCTAAGAACGTTGCAGCATGCCAAAGCATCGTTCCCGATAGTGTGCGCTTGCATGTAGGGATGCCGAAGGATCCCTTTCCTTGCCGATGCTCATAATGTGCGCCGGGCCTAACATTGCCCCTTAGTAGTATTAGCAATATTACAGTCTTTGTAATCGGTCAAAAATCGGTCTTTGTTATTTACTCATCTTGCTCCGCCTTCGTAGATAATAGCCGTTGTACCGCCAGCCATTTTGTAGGAAAGCAAAATTGTAGAGGACCGTCCTAGAATGAGTAATTGTTAGTCGTCACAGCCGTCAGCCAAGTCTTACCTCGTTACTCGCACCTTACCTACAATAAATTCTCGAAATGTGAAACTACGCCACACCAAACGTTATGATGCTTGTATAAAATTTGCGGATAGATAGAAGGATAGAAGCCGTAAAATGTGCTGTCTCTGACTTGTTTTTGCAGACGTAGAATTATGTTTTTAAGAATAACAAGTATAAAAACTATGCACGTATTTTTGATAGATTGTTCATCCTTTTGTTAGTTTCTGCAACTTTATCTGGGACCAGAATCTTGAAAATCATTCAAAGAACTAAATACTTTTAGAAATAAAAACTTGATCCTTTTCTTTTGTTATTACCGCATTTTTTATACTTCATTTCCTTTAAGGTCTATCTTTAGGTCCGTCATTAAATGGGTGGAACAGCCTCGTTCAGTCTAACCTATATTAGGGGGACGTAGCCTATCTATATTTTCCTTTTTTTGCATTATAAGCTTTGCTTCTTGGATATTGTGTTGACGCAACAATTTGATTCAATTTCCAAGTTTCATTGTCTAAATTAAACTGATTTAAAAAGCAAAAGTAGGCAGATACGTACCTATTTATGTTCTCCATGGAATGAGGCAAAATAAAAATTATTATCTCTGCGATATTATTAATTATAAAAATAGCTAGTAACACTTATTAAAGCCACATATTTAAATTGATTATTTACTAAACGATTTCAACAATCGTTTTCGAAACTAGCGTCAACAAATAATGAGATACAAATTTTGTTAATGAGTAACAGCATTGTTATCAAACTTTGTAATCTAAACTTAAGGAAAATAAATAGATAAGTACTTATCTTCAAAAGCGAGTTAAAAGGAAAATTATATCGGAGAGTAACGTAATGACGGAGCTCGGGGGAGGGGGGAGGCTTCGCGGCGAGCGCAGGCTATTTTCCGGCACGTTGACTCGCGGCGGCCGCGACACCTGCAGGCTTTGATGTAAAATGACACTTTTTACTTTATTTCTCCTTCGCTAGATATTAAATCAAAAGCTGATAACCAAGACTTATAGGTAGCTAGGTAGGTACTTATGTTTGTTAATTTCATTTCTAGGTAATTTTACCGGGTGAAACGAGTAGATAAAAAAAAGAAAAACAATCCTGTGGCATCGGATAAATGAAATGAAATTATTTTTTTGCTTAAAATATGGTAAATGAGGTCTTACATAGAAATATGTTTCTATGAAAAAAATGATCTGTTGTTAAATAATGTACGCCTGTAAAATGTTTTGTCCTGACTGACATGAATTAACCCACAGCCTAAACCGCTGATAGTAGCAAGCTCAAATTTAGATGGTAGTGTGTTCTTTGGTTCCTTATTTTTTTTTCTTTTAAATTGAAACTTAAATATCATGTTTTTATTATATGCCAACATAATTCTTTCTTTATTTCTTTTACCTTTCTTACCCTATTCGGGGTCGACGTAGTATGCCTTCTTCTTCTATTCATCGATGTTATTATTTTATAACCTATTTCAGAAACTTAGATTAAAAATGTAAACAAAAATCCCATCATTTATTGGAAAGTGACAGATCTTTATTTACTTTTTCCTTTTAAAATTGACAATTCTTTGTTAACATTTTGATCTAAGTTTCTGAAATAGTGTATAGTTTTTTCCTTCCAATGTAATCCAATCCATTTTTTCCTGATAAAGGTATTAAGTATGTCATATTATTGCAATTTCAAACAATGATAGTTAGTAGTTTAAATATTCCATTTTGAAATAAACGATTGAGTTATAAAATCGTCCTAAAGGGTGTATCGTGGCGGTAGTTATTTAAG
This sequence comes from Idaea biselata, assembly GCA_958496205.1. Classification (NCBI taxonomy): domain Eukaryota; kingdom Metazoa; phylum Arthropoda; class Insecta; order Lepidoptera; family Geometridae; genus Idaea; species Idaea biselata. The sequence goes on along the minus strand of OY292396.1, from coordinate 26,867,475 downwards.
TACCTAAAGTAATAAAGTGCGTTATGTCCCGACCGGCGCCGTTGCCGACCGCCTAATCAAATAAAACGGAGTAAGTACAAAAACCAATGGATTTACGATCTACAAAGAAAAATATTGTAAAACGAAAGAAAATCCTATTTACTTTCTTCGCAGCGTACGTAGACGTACAATGTAGCCTAGGAAAGGGTTCGTTTCCTAAACCACTGAACTTAGGTAAGTAGCTAAACAACTCACGTCTTATTTGAAGTGTGTAATCTAATAAAGTAATACACGTTTATTATTTTTAACCATTATTATGGTACAAATATTATTATATAACGGGGTATTTACCCCGTACCTCGTTATATAATAATATTTGTAGTGAAAACAACCATGTAAGTTTAAAATCATTATTATGGTACCTACTTTACATGCCAAATAAAAATCATTGAATATTAAAAATAATTTATAACATAATATTAAAAATAAATAGGTTTTCGCGATGCTGATATAAAATTAAACTCATTTTTATCATAGCGTTCGTAATTTCAATAGCGTTACTTTTATTATGTTGCATTTTTAATAACATAATACACAAACATAATGAAAGAAACGGGATTGAAGCCCAAATGTATGAAATTTTCATGAATCAACACGATTTCATACATTTGGGTTCATTTTTTCCCGTCTCTAGGATTGTCACCCTAGTTATCCAATACAGGACCCCTGAGCCGCTGAGTACTGAGTATTACTAAAATAACAATTCTCATTGGCCTAGCTGCACCTGCCGATCTTAAATGGTCCTGCGGGTTAAGCAACGCTTGGTGCGATTATCACTAGGATAGGTGACCGATAATTAGTGTGACAAAATTACTTTCTCGAGCTCCTCCGTGCTTTGAAAGGGGCTTAAAGCAGTTGGTCCCGGTTGTTACTCTGGTTGTTATCTCTGATGGCAGTCGTTAGTCGGTCATGGTTAGAGGCCTTAGGGCGACCTAAAAACTCTAACACTTGGTGAGCCACACCACTATACGGATAGTAGAAGAACTTTGTTGGTGGACAGACGGCTTGTCTACTCACCGTCCTAAATCGTGACTTATTCGTGTCCCGACACGTAGACCAAATACCCACTATCCGACCGTTTGTTGAGTATGAATATGTGTCAGTTGGAGCAGGTGATCTTAGTAAAATTATTACACGCAAATGAGGCTCAAATAGTTAAACTTTACTTACTTTTATGATTCCAACCCTTAGTTGGGTCTAAAATACTAAACTTGTAGTGCTCCCTCTCCTACTAAAATAGGTATATTATGTACTTATCTACTCTCTTAAATATCACTGCATCTGTTACCGCAAATTACTTGTACTTAGACAAAATTGTGCTTTAAATATTACTAATTTAGACCTATTTTTAAGGTTTCTGTTGTCTCCCAAGTTGGCCGATTTTTATTTCGGCTTATTATTTGACTATCCACCCGCCATCAGTCCTTTTATTTAAGGTTTCACGTCAACAAGTATTCCTCTATTTTGACTTCAGCTGCTTTCTCGGCGTTCTCGTTGGTAACAGGAACGCCTGTAAAAAAACTACGTATTTGTCGAGGCTCACGAAACCAATGGCGAATTATAACTTGTTTCATGTCCTCTTTCCAAAAAAAAAACAAAATGGTTTGCTATGAGACGCCTTCGAGTAATCAAAGAACAGACCTACCTTTTGAAAATAGAAGGATATAAATTTATTTTCCTTTTTTTTTTAATTATGATAAAATACGAGATATCCATTGTTATTTTTAACATAGTTCAAGCAGAGCAGAGTTTATTATTTTTATCTGTAAGCTTAATAAATATCTACTTACAAAGGTCAAGGAACCCTGAAGTATCATATCCGCTGTCGTCTCTGGATGCCTGTAACGCTCTTCTTAAGGAGTGAACCACAACGCAAGCTAAACATGTTGGCGGTTCCGCAACAGCTGTTAAAATAATTTGAAACATTGTGATACAAAAACCTGTTGAAGAACAATGGCTGTAAAATGCAAATAAATAAAATCCACATCGCAATAGAAAAGCATATTATGTATATCGAAAATAAACTTGCTCACAGTTGCAACACGCAGGTAGTTCTCAAGATAATCAAATTCTACGTTAAAATATTTGTCTTAAAAATCAAATCATTGAATATTTCAGCCACCATTAGCCAGTAGCTTACATTATACCATATTACTTATTCACTGTTTATTTGAATACTTGTTAAATGCGGTAAACGGGTCCCTCTCGAATTCTCGATACAGGTGGTGAGTTTACTTTAAACCATTTTTATATGTCGGTTATAAAATGGTAATACTCATAAAAAATATCGCTCACCTTTAGATCCTAATATGCCGACGGGATTTACGGCTTTTTTTCTTAAATATACGCGAAAGTCTTGTGGAATATCGCGAGCTCCTATTATCTTGTAATTCCAAGTACGGTCGGTGTATATTTCTCCGGTTTTCTCGTTGTATTTCGTGTCTTCTATTAACCACAGCGATAGAGACTGGACAAAAGATCCTTCAACCTATTGTGATACAACTGACCATTAAAAAAACTGAATGAAACGAACTTTAAATAAATTAATAATAAATTAATTAATTCTGTGAACAACACACAGCGCCATCTAGCCCCGTGGTAAGCGACTAAGCTTGTGTTACAGTGACTAGACAACGGATATAATACTTAAATTTATTTTTCTTTTGTAAATACATACATATAATACATAGAGGGACACCCAGACCAGACACAAATATTTATTTTATAAGCATAAATACTTGCACCCGGCGAGAATCGAACCCGCAAAACCCGAAATGACTTACTCGTAGTTGCCTCTGTTTGGAAGCATTACTTTGTGAATAATTTTCACTAAATTCCGCTAATACTATAAAAAAATAATTTATACGTCTTTAAAAAAAAAGAAATGTTAGTTAGTAACACTTTACCTGACCAATATCAAGAGCTGGATTGATACTGCGTCCAACATCTTCCATTACGTCAGCACGAACAATCCACTTAGTTCCAGTCAAAACATCTACCTCGACTTCCACCGCTGCTATACCGAAGATTGTGTAATTTATCAGTCGAGGATCATATTCACTTGTTAGATAATTTGCTTGAAGGTCGATACCCCTCAAATCGGCCTCAAATACGACTTCTTTAAAGCTTGCATTAGGCATTGCTGCTCTAACAGGAGCTAAACGAGCGTTTATCTCATCACAACATCGAATTACTGCATACATACAACATTCCGTCGTGATACTGGAAGCGACACTCATATTATTTGGTGTAGCGAAATTATATGGTGGTTGAACAGCTACTTTGTCTACTGGTATACGAAATTCATTTGCAGCTGCTTGAGCGACTCTCGTATTAATACCTTGTCCTATTTCAATTCCTCCAATGTGGATGGAAACTGTTCCATCTCCATGGCAAACTGAAACCAGAGCTGAATAATTTCCGAGATAGGCTGTTGGAAAACCCATATTAGCTAGATTAATTCCTCTTTTTTTCCAACGATTGTGTGCGTTAAATTCTGCTATTTCTTTTTCTCTCTCTTTATATTTGGATCTCTCCAAAAAAATTGGCATCATAAGCGGTAAGTCGTTGTTTTCTCGGCGATAGTTGGCCAAACGAACTTCTACGGGGTCTTGTTTTATTTCTTTAGCAATATGGTCCATTATATGTTCAATGGCTGAGATTCCTTCAAATCCACCTACGAAGTAATTATAATACATTTCATTACTATTTATATTGGCGTAGCAGGTACATGCTTGTATTATTACCAATATATTTACCTGGAGCTCTCATAAAACAATTGGTTGGTGCATCAGTTATTGCACCAAATGAATCGACTTTCCATCTTCGACTATCATAACAATTTCGCATAGAGCTCGTTACATACGGATTTTCGTTCTCATTTCGTGAATGACCATCGTTGACATAAAACACTCCTTCAAGATACTGAATTTCACCACGTTGATCAACGCCAACCTTGAATTAATGTAAAGGTAGATTATAGCATGACTACAGTAACAAATAAAGACTAATAACATCACATCATCCACATTTTTAACTAAATGTTTTAATAAATATTACTAAAAAATATATATTTGCTTCAGTTGTTAGCTCACCTCATAATCAAGTCTTGAATTTGGTCTCTTCCCTATTGCTCGCATAATGTCTCTCAAGTGCATAGACATACGACATGGTACATTTAACAATTTTGCGACGAGCGCTGAAGCACATGCCGCAAAACTAAAACGTCCTATTTTGGCTCCAAAACCTCCACCACATCTTCGAGTTCTCACCGTTACTCTGCAATAACATTTGAATTTCGTAAGTTCATTGAAATATGAGAATTCAAATTACTGACATAAAGCTTTTAAAAATTGTGAATTTCTGATAGTTTAACTTACGAATTTTGCTTGACACCAAGTAACTGAGCAATAGCACCTTGCGTCAGATCCAACCACTGTGTAGATGAATATATTTCCAATTGATCATCGACAGGTTTGGCAACTGTAGTATGCAGTTCCATAGTAAGATGATATTGCCGAGGACTTTCAAACTTTCCTTTGATAATCTTCTGAATATTAGCACCTCTATCAGTCGAAACTATACCATCATAAGGCACTAACCTATTATCTTCTGTTGGTGCCTTTATTGCTTCTTCTATAGTAAAAATTATAGGTTTTTTAGAAATGCTCTTGTAATTAACTTTTACTAAATAACTTGCTTGATCGGCTAGAATTTGTGTTTTAGCTACAATTATGGCTACTGGTTGATTGTAGTAGACAATTTTATCACTTGCTAACAATTCTTCGTCTTCAATCAGTAGTCTGTAGTCACGACGAACGATGCTGTTGTAACCTGGTATATCAGCTGAAGTTAGAACTGTTATTACTCCGTCTACTTTCTGAAAAAGACAAAGTTTGAATACGTTGATTTGTTAATAAAATACAAGTAGTACTAATTGATTTTCTGATTAAACTTCCTTTACCATAGCTTCTGAGGCGTCAATAGTTTCTATATGACTGTTAACCTTGGTCGACAGCACAAACGCAGCAAAAACTTCATTCGGCATGGTTGGTATATCATCGCTGTACTCTGCCTCACCCGTGCATTGAATCAAACCTTCTGTCTTTAAAATTGGTTGAGTAATAGGATACCGATCTTCGTCAGTTTCATATTCTTGATAGCTTTTACTGACTGGAGGTTTGTCATCATAAGAAGATGTAGCACCAGATTCATATTTAGGATTCAAAATGTCATGCGGACATAATTTTAATACGCACTGAAAATTAAGATGAATTAAAAATATTTCCAAAGGCAAATATATGAAAGAGCTAGAGTTTTTTTTTGTTATTAATTTAACATACATATGTTATTTTATTAGTAATACAGTGCAAAGATAAATTATTATATCAACACATAAACAAGTGATTTTAACACAAAAAGTGCGAAGAAGAAGAAAACAATAAATGGTTATTTAGACCTAAGTGTTATATTGTTAGCTCTTATAAATCATTTGATATTAATAAGACTGATGATATGTCTTTTATCTACCTTGTAAAAGAGGCTCAAAGCTAGTTTATGTCTAAAATGCGGAGTTGGATCTGGAGGATTAACATTTGGATTAATTTCATTGTGTAAACACAACAAGGCAGATTGTAACACTTCATTATTGAATAGGTATTTTCCGAGCAAGAAATGTTCCGTTTTGTATGCGTGAGTGAACGATGGGTTGATTCCCCCATAAACAATGGACGCCTTTTCAATATGGTTCGTGTGTGGATCAAATTTGAATAGAAAGGCCGAATTCACTTCCGCATGAGCATTTTGTTCTCTCGGCGTTATCTGTAATAAATAATACACGAATAGAGCTCATACAATTGTTTCACCATTCGCTTTTAATCCTCAAAGAAATGCGCCCATTATTTTTTAGCTAAAATCGATACGAAGCGATCGACCGATCGCGATCGGCTTTCAAAGTTTTTTTATTTATGTACCTATACTTCGTTTTTAGGGTTCCGTACCTAAAGGTAAAAACGGGACCCTATTACTGAGACTTCCCTGTCTGTCTGTCTGTCTGTCTGTCTGTCTGTCTGTCTGTCCGTCCGTCCGTCCGTCCGTCCGTCCGTCTGTCCGTCTGTCCGTCTGTCCGTCTGTCCGTCTGTCACCAGGCTGTATCTCATGAACCGTAATAGCTAGAAGGTTGAAATTTTCACAGAAGATGTATTTCGGTTGCCGCTACAACAACAAATACTAAAAACGAAATAAAACAATTATTTAAAAGGGGCTCCCATACAACAAACGTGTTTCAAAAATAACAAGGAGTCGAGTCAGGACAGGAAGAAGGACAGGAGGACAAATCGAGTTGGTCATGGAATTCAAAATGGCTGCCCTATCTGTCAAATATACTAGTCTGCCTTACTAACCAAAGAGTTTATTTTATGTTTCAGATTTTCTTTGTGCCAAGGTTTTTTTTTTTTCAGTGATTCGGTCGTTTGATGGGAGTAAGAATCGAAGATAAATATTTCATATTTTCCTATAAAATTTAAAAATTGGTTGTTGTAAACCATTTTAGGGTTCCATATCCAATTGTGATAGTGGTACGGAACCCTTTGTCGCGAGTGTCGCACTTGCCCCGTTTTTTATTTAATTCAGACTACGAACTGACGTTTTTTTTCTTTATAATTGACTTTTTTTTCTCAGGAAGAAGTGTCAAATCATAGTCTACACTTTTATTTAAATTTTATACTAGGATTTGACTCATCTTCCAGAAGAAAAAATGTCCAAATACAAAGAGCCAAATCGTCAGATTATAGTCTGAAATCAAAAAACGAACTATAAGTAGGTACTTACTTTATAGGTAACGATTTTATGATTTCTTGAAAGTGGCGGTAATTTTATTTGCGTAATAACTCGTCCTTTTAATTTAGTATTGAGAAAATCCGGCATACTTAGATCTGTTTGAGACATGTCTCTGCTCACTGAAACGAGAAAATTCAATACAATCGTGATACATTTGTTTCTATTGGAAGGTTACTAAATACTGCAATACACATGTTAGATCGATATCGACATACCTAATGTGACTACAGCCCCAATACAATCTAACAATAGGAATATATCGGATTGAAATTCCGGGTCCTGATTCTTTACTGCCAGGTTGCCAGCTACAGTGCCGATCTGAAAACAAAATAATTCATTGATAATTTCGCTAACAATAGTGTCTGTTGTGTATTTTCGTAGGTAGGTACTTAAATTGTATCAATTTCACCAATATCATAATACTGCTGTCTGTAGCAATGTTATCTGTATTTATATAGTAGTTTTTGTATAAAATAAGTCCAAATAGTACATAATTCATTAATTTATGTAATTATAAAGTCAAACTAAACAATGAATTTCAAAAGTTGCTAATGCTGGTTTTACAGCGGTATGCGAGATTAGTACGGATCGCCCGTAGAGCCGGTAGAGCCCGGACTGACCGTACAGAAATTCCCGTATTATAATTGTCTAAAATGTCATTTAAATATCATTGGAATTACAACTGAACTGCAATCGAAACTACATAGTTTATGATTTATGATATCTCAATTGCAGTACATTGCAATTGAAATGATATTGAAACTTGTTATATTTGTCTGTTTCTTTCCATCCCAGCCTGCCTGGAAGAGACCGTTTTCAGCGGTAAGGCCGCTTATTGTGCCACTTTAGATTAAAGTTTCTCTGTTTTTTATTAATTGTAATTGTAAAGCGTTCTATTTATCTATCTTGTTTCAGAGCCCTGCGGGGTCTTCACGTACAAGTCGCCCGTATAAAGGCCGCCGTACCATACGGATCACCCATACAGCTGTGAACGCAGCTTAAATAACAAATTTACATTCTTGATAATAGGTTTAATTCGCATCACAGTAAAAGTAAAATTTATTTTAATACTTACATTTCGCACAGGAATATGTGCCACTCTCTCCAAGTGATCGTACAAAATTCCCAAATACCAGAAGTCTTCGTTAGTTTTTGATAGATACTGGAATATATTCATTGTGTCAGTGATGGTCACGTTACCCCCAAGTACTAGGTTGACGTCCAAGTAGTGAGACGTCAGCTGGGATATACTGCTGATGTCTATCATCAGACGAGGATAGAAATTTATAGGTTTCACCCCTAGAACAAAAATATATATCCCAAGTAAGTATAATTTTACTGTTTACTGCGTATTGCGTAGTCCATACGCAACAAACCCCGTCTACTCTACAAATTGTGGGAACTAGATCTAATTTACTAGCTAATTTTTCGGTCTCAATCACGTGAACACTTTGCCCACTTAAAACTCAATTTAATTGAATAGTTAGGAAGTACCTTTTTTGTATACCTAGCTAAAAAATCAGTAACAATTACAATTACTGATCAATAAATAAATAATATTAAAAAAACATAACCCTCCTTCGGCAGTCGGATGAAAACTAGCTATAAAATATTACAAATAAACTTAAAATTACTGCCACTAGAAAATAATAAAAACGGGGCAAGTGCGACACTCGCGCATAAAGGGTTCCGTACCACTATCACAATTGGATACGGAACCCTAAAATGGTTTACAACAACCAATTTTTAAATTTTATAGGAAAATATGAAATATTTATCTTCGATTCTTACTCCCATCAAACGACCGAATCACTCAAAAAAAAAAAACCTTGGCACAAAGAAAATCTGAGACATAGAAGAAACTCTTTGGTAAGTAAGGCAGACTGGTATATATGACAGATAGGGCAGAAACTCAAAACTCAGAACTCAAAACTCAAAATTTTTTATTCATTTAGAACGTATATTATACACACATACGTACGTTTTGAAACGTCGAGATTTTAATTTACCGAGGTTTCGGAACGCGCCCTCCGATGAGAAGGAACCACAAGAAACTCATGGTGTTTTTTTTTTCAATTACTTTTTTTTTTTATCATGTTTTATATTACAATCGTCATAATACAGATCTTTAATCTGAACAGGAGCAGTTAACAATCATGTCCATGGATTCTTCTCATCAAAATATTTCGACGTGCTATAGTACGCCTTATTACACAATTTAAGTTTAATATATTTTTTTAATCTTGTAATGGACATGTCAAATACGTCTTCAGGTAGTTTATTATAATAAAGTACACTAGTGCTACAGAACGACTTACTTATTTTCTGGAGCCTACTATAGGGCACAGTCAGATCATCCTTGTGTCTCAAATTAACCTGACGGACATCACTGTATTTGTGAAATTTACTTGATTTATTCTTGTGTACGTATAGCAGATTTTCATAAATGTATTGAGAGTAAACAGTTAAAATGTTTATCTCTTTAAACTTTTCTTCAAGCGATTCCCTGGGGCCCATTTTGTAGATAGCTCGCACCGCTCTCTTTTGCAAAACAAAAATGGTTTCTATGTCAGCAGCACACCCCCACAGCAGGATACCATATGACATGATGCTGTGAAAGTAACTGAAGTAGACTAGGCGGGCCGTTTCAACATCTGTGTATTCCCGGATTTTCTTAACTGCGTAAGCTGCGGAACTAAGCCTTTTTGACAGAGCTTCCACGTGTGGGCCCCATTGAAGCTTAGCGTCTAAAGTTATACCCAGAAAGACAGCTTTATCGACTATTTCGATCTCCTCATTATCAATTTTTACAGAAGTTTTAACTTGTTTTACATTTGGTAGTGTGAATCGAATACATTTAGTTTTAGATCCATTTAGTAGCATATTATTAACATTAAACCAATATACTAATCTAGAGAGAGCATTGTTCACGTCGTCAATATTAGATTGTCGTCTTTTTACTTTAAATACCAATGAGGTATCATCTGCGAACAATACTATCCCATGATTTTCCTTCACGAGGAAAGGTAAGTCGTTAATATATACTAGAAATAAAAAAGGTCCCAATATGGATCCTTGAGGAACTCCTAAAGTTACAGGTGATCCAGGGGAACGTTTACCGTTAATGTCGACACACTGGATCCTATCACTCAGGTAAGAAGAAAGAAGATCCAATGCGCCGTCCCCGATACCGTAGTGTCGTAGCTTCATGATCAAAGTATCATGTCGAACACAATCGAACGCTTTGGAGAGGTCACAGAATACGCCATATGCATCATGCGACTCCTCCCAAGCATCAAATATGTTTTCAATTAATGCAAAAAATTAGAGAAATTAGAATTAGAGGGGTCCGATGTACTACCGGATTTAAATAATGGAATTACTTTACTAAATTTCATTTGATCAGGAAACACGCCACAATCTATGCACCTATTGAATATAATAACAAGCTCAGGTACAATAACTTCTATCAAGGATTTAACAATAGGAACAGAAATCCCCCATAAGTCTTTAGTTTTCTTTACATTGATTTGTTTAAAAATTACTAAAATATCATGTTTTTTAACATATTTGAATTGAAACGCTTTACTACATTCAGGTACATTTGCTTCTAAAAGAGATTTAGCAATGGGGGTAGAAGAGTTTAGGGCTTTTGTCAGATTAGTAGGCACATTAGTAAAAAAATTCTCAAACTCATTTGCAACATCTTGGTCAGTGTTTGTCATCCTTCCGCCAATGTCCAACTTAAAATCAATATTTTTGTTAAAGACTTTACCAGTTTCAGCATTTATTATTTTCCAAGTGGCTTTAATTTTATCATTACTATTCTGTATTGTAGATTTAATGTGTAAGGACTTCGCCAATATACAAACTCTTTTAAATATCTTTGAGTAATTTTTAACGTAAGCCTTAAACTCCTCTGAAGTATGAAACTGTCTCTCTGCGTACAACTCGTAAAGTTTTTGTCTGCTTCTATGAATGCCGACCGTGGCCCAGTCACTGAACTCACGCTTGCCTGATACCACCATTGATTTGGACGTGAAAATAGATTGAAACTGTTCGTTAAGAACTGAAAAAAAGTTGTTGTATAATATGTTTGCATCCATATCACATGGTAGAAATGGCATGACGTTAGCCAAATTCAATTTAAGTTTCTCTAGTCGAACGGCAGTTACTGGCACATATGTTATTTTTCTTTTGGGTATTGGTTTTTTTACTATTACAAAATTGACTAACAGGCCACTATAATCTGATTGCAATTTGTTTATAACAGATTTGCTAATAGCAGTAACATCTTCGGATATGAAGATGTTATCTATGCAGGTTGCAGTAGTTTCAGTAGTTCTGGTAGGCTCCAGAAACAAATTAGTTAGTTTGTGTGATTGAGACAAATTTAAAAGTATGGTGGAGAAAGAAGATACTTTAAGTAAATCAACATTAAAATCCCCACATACAATCAATTGCTTTTTTGATTTTGCTAGTTTTGCTAAAATTGCATCTAATATGTCAATAAATTTCTTAAAATTGTACGGCTTTGGTCGTCTGTACACACATGCTATTATTAACTGCTCCAGTTCTACACAAGCTATTTCAGTTACACATTCTACAGACATAGATACGATATCTTTTCTTTCTTTATATTTTAGCTGTTTATTCAATAAAATAAGAGAACCTCCTTGCTTCGTATTTACCCTGCAGAATGAATGCAGCCATTTTGAATTCCATGACCAACTCGATTTGTCCTCCTGTCCCTGTTCCTGTCCTTCGACTCCTTGTTATTTTTTAAACACGTTTGTTGTATGGGAGCCCCTTTTAAATAATTGTTTTATTTTGTTTTTAGTATTTGTTGTTGTAGCGGCAACCGAAATACATCTTCTGTGAAAATTTCAACCGTCTAGCTATTACGGTTCATGAGATACAGCCTGGTGACAGACAGACGGACAGACGGACAGACGGACAGACGGACAGACGGACAGACGGACAGACGGACAGACGGACAGACGGACAGACGGACAGACGGACAGACAGACAGCGAAGTCTCAGTAATAGGGTCCCGTTTTTACCTTTAGGTACGGAACCCTAAAAACTGAATACTGATCACATAAATATGAAATTATTTAAACTACCTATAACTTATTACTTATTTTGACGACCTCGGTGGCGCGTCGTGCGAAAGCGCGACTGCAATGCAGGAGGTTGCGGGTTCGATTCCCGCCGGGTGCAAGTATTTATGCTTAAAAAATAAATATTTGCGTCTGGTCTGGGTGTCCCTCTATGCATAATATGTATGTATTTACTAAAGAAAAATAAATATAAGTATTATATCCGTTGTCTAGTCACCGTAACACAAGCTTAGTCGCTTACCACGGGGCTAGATGGCGCTGTGTGTTGTTCAGAGAATTTATTTATTTATTTATTATTTATTTATTTATTTATTACAACTATAATTAATATAAGTAGGCACCTTTCCCAGTGTTGCCAGCTACCAGCATGTAGGAATTGTAACCATTTTCATCAAGTGTACTGAATATGGATTTGACATCGTTCACCGCGTACCACAATCTCCCATCGCGCAAAGTAATCTTCTTAGCTCGAACAGATTTACCAGTTCCCAGTACGCACCAATCCTGGTCATCTCTACATGTTTCCTTACAATTCTTTCCTGATTTAGAGCATACTTGACCGTCGATATCTTCAATATCTTTAATCTTTTCCAATATGTCTTCGCTTGGATTTTTGGCGAGAGATTTAAAAGCTTCCAATATGGGCCGGTAACCAGTGCATCGACATAAGTTGCTGCCGAGAGATGTTTCTACTTTTTCTTGAGTTAAGTCATGATCACTACTTTGGACCAGGCTGTTAATTTAAAAAAAAACTCTTTAGTTTAGAAATTTAACTCATTTTTCGGTTTCATTGCGTGATGTTTATACTTTTAGCATTGTTTCAATGCTCAACATTTCGACACCTTTACAGGTCTCTTCTTCAGGATACCAATATAGCGAAAACAAAAGAAAAATCTCTTTAGTTTAAAATCATTTGTCGTAGCTATATTTAATTAATACTAATTGTAAATAAACATTTCTTACCTGTACATGCTCATCACCATTCCAGGACTGCAATATCCACATTGAGAGCCAAAATAGTGATTCAACCTTTTCGAAATAATGTTGTATCCATTTTTTCTATCCCCAATACCTTCTATTGTAGTGATTTCCCAACCATCACAGGACAGAATAGAAACAAGACACTGAAAATTGATCAATTTGTGCATAACTGATGTAGCAAAGTAATTTGATATTTATATAACTGGGTGGACTAGTTTAACTTTGTCCCGATTTACTTAACGATATGTGAAACATACGTTAATCCCTTAGATGAAAACAAAAAACAGTAGATATGTTACCTAGTCTCTGAAAATGAGACGATAAAACTGCATCTAGCTGACGCACTAGCCTCAGTCGTATGTCGAACCGTTGCCGCGTGAGAACGTGCTGTCACACTGCGATTATCTTTTTGAAAACCATAAGAATGCGTTTTTGCTTATTTACAAACGCCTGAATCATTCTTAAAGACAAATGTTTTTAAATACAATAATTATATGAAAATGCATGTAGGTGTTTCTAGCTCATTTTTCGAATACTTACGCAATGTTAGAATATACCGTATCTACTATTTTTGTTTCCATCTAAGGTTATTCCATACTTACAGAATTGACAGAAAAGTCTGTGTATTCTTGCGAGGTAGAGTTCAAGGCGCGAACGTTGACCACACAAGCACCACAACCACCCTCGAGACACATGTACTTCGTGCCTCGAAGGTGCGCATAGCGTCGGATGTACTCATTTAGCGAAGTATCTGTAGATATTTCACCGCCGACTGTAACAAACCGTGTTTAAAAATAATTAAGAAATAATCATGAATAGGTATTTAGAAACCAAGTTTAAAGTAATTAAATTAAAAAGATTAATCATCACAAAGTCTAATCTAAAAAAAAAACCTTGGCACAAAGAAAATCTGAAACTTATAAGAAACTCTTTGGTAAGTAAGGCAGACTGGTATATTTGACAGATAGGGCAGGGCAGCCATTTTGAATTCCATGACCAACTCGATTTGTCCTGACCAATCAGAAGCGACCTCACATTGTACTAAACACCTTGTTATTTTTGAAACACGTTTGTTGTATGGGAGCCCCTCTTAAATATTTGTTTTATTTTGTTTTTAGTATTTGTTGTTGTAGCGGCTACCGAAACACATCTTCTGTGAAAATTTCAACCGCCTAGCTATTACGGTTCATGAGATACAGCCTGGTGACAGACAGACGGACAGACAGACAGCGAAGTCTCAGTAATAGGGTCCCGTTTTTACCCTTTGGGTACGGAACCCTAAAAAAGGAGGTTGTTGGCAACGCCCTCCCTCCAAAAGCAAGGTGTTTATGGAGCCTTGGAGTTCACCGGCCTGGCGATCACTTGGTTTTAACCTCTTGCTTGGCACTAGCCTTGCCTTAAAACATAATGCCTCGACAAAACGACGCGAAAATTCCTTTTTTTATTTTTCAATTTGACGTTCACAAAACAGCAACATTGTTTTTTCGAAACTACATTTATTTTTGGAAAATCAATAGCACGTAATAAATATTTAAAAAACACACACCACTATACTTATTTCCATTAATTTTAAAGTTAACTCTATCCATGTTTTTGCTCACTAAATTCAACCAATTCGATACATCCTACGCGAACAACTAATTTATTAAATTTACATTTACATTTTGTGCCAACTTAAAATCATAGAATGCTAAAACTCAATTGATTGATGGGTACTGTTAAACACGTTGAAAGCATCCGACTTTGCCGGTATTAGAACATACAACTAATTACTAGGTATCTATTGGGTAGATATATATCGATAATTTAGAAACCATATCCGTTCCTATTTATAATTCTTAGTGTATTGTTCAATTGTGTCTAATTAGATTAATTAATTTGTTCGCGTAAACCTATAAAATTATTATTAGCTACAAGCAGTTCAATTATCGAGTTATTTAGATTTGAAATCCTTTGCATGTAAAGGTCGTCAGTTTCACACAAGAAGCATTATATTTTCTACTGATTTTTAATTCTAAATTCACTAAGTAGGTACCTACGGGTTTTTAAATTTTATTAATTAATTAAATTAATTAATTATTAACAGAACTATGTACTATTAACTACAAAATTGTCAATACGAAAAGAATCCCTATGTCTACAATACTTGTTATTATAAATCAAATCAATGAAACATGCTTTGGGGGCAACAAAGCATGTTTTCTGTAAGCATGTTTTATTGTGACTAAATCGAAATAAACAGTATGGTTAACATGATATGCTCTAATAAAAAACGGTATACGGCGTATTGTGCAAATTCGTAAAATTATATTTAAATAAACGTACCTACATTCAATTCCCACTGAGAACAAAGAATTACGGAAAATAATTTTAATTCTACATACGACTCCTTCAACCTGATTCTTACTCCAACAGAGATTAATATAATCTACCTTTAACCTCAATGCGAAAGATAGAACAATTTCATTAAAAGTGTTAGTCAAAATGGAAAATTGCAATGAGCTTTACTGAGCTCTCAAATACCAACGAAGATAATGCCATAGAATGATTTATTTTAATCTAGGATATTCTTTTATTGTACTTTGGCAACCGTATACGTTGGAGAAACGTTAATTAATTAAAAGTCGAAAACAAACCGTCGCACTCCTTAAATTAAAGGGCGATTTTAAACTTTATAGCCATTGTTTATTTTAAGGACATTTTTAAGGAAAAGGGTTTGTGAAGACTATAAAGTGTAGCTTGTTGTGATACAGTAAAAAAAAAAGTAAAACAATGTGATTTTTGTTTTGTCACTTAGCATTTTAATTTTTATCTCTATTCTTTTCATGATGTTGGCAAATGATTTGAAAAAAATCACATGTTTTAAAACGGTGACAATAGGGTTTTATAAATTTGATTGTTTACCGCATACATACATGCCAATATTAATTTGACCCAAGTACTGATGTTTAGCTCGGACCTACTAGTATGGGTATATCATTAGGGTTTTTTAAACACGGTAAATGTGACCACTATCTCACCAGACGGTAAGTGATGATATTGTCTAAAATGTAGCACCATCATCTAAACTAAAAGAAGAAGGGTGGCAGTGGAACAAGATCCGACCCGTCTTCTTTAGTAGCTGCACTAGTCTACTTTTCGGAAAACGGACGAGTCCGCTAGGCGCAATGACATAGGCTGGTGGTCAGTAATAAGCCGCAGCCGAAGACTACAAGAAACTCGTTTTGGACGTCTTTTACGACGGGCGAGGAATACCTATATTCTTTTAGACAGGGCCAAAAATATTACGTTATTCATTTATATCAATAAACTTATGAACTAATATTATGTATAATTATTACAAGTTAATCCAAAACAATATCAAATAATGCGAAACAGAAGAAAATAATGGAGCATTTTCCGTGCAGGAAATCCTGGCTACCAGAAGTGGGAAAGCAATTCGCAACCTTTTTAATTATTCAGTCGAGTGTATTCTTTCAAGGGCTCACTTGTATCTTATCTTACTAATATTATAAATGCGAAAGCAACTGTGTCTGTCTGTCTGTTACGCTTTCACGCCTAAACCGCTAAACTGAATTTGGGGAATTTTGGAATAGATATAGAAGGGACCTTGGAGATGAACGTAGGCTACTTTTAATCTCTATATGCAAGTCCCGGGATCGGGACTTGCACGAGTGAAACTTTGTACCATTATACAAGTTATTGACTACAAAAAATATAGTTTGCAGCGCCCCACGGTTTCACCCACATAAATCCCGATCCCGTGGCAATATCGGGATAAAACGACGACCTCTGTGGCGCGTCGTGCGAAAGCGCGACTGCAATGCAGGAGGTTGCGGGTTCGATTCCCGCCGGGTGCAGGTATTTATGCTTAAAAAATAAATATTTGTGTCTGGTCTGGGTGTCCCTCTATGTATAATATGTATGTATTTACAAAAGAAAAATAAATATAAGTATTATATCCGTTGTCTAGTCACCGTAACACAAGCTTAGTCGCTTACCACGGGGCTAGATGGCGCTGTGTGTTGTTCGGAGAAATTATTTATTTATTTATTTATTTAAAACATAAAGTAGCCTTTGTTACTCCTAGTTAATGTAAGGAAGAATATTCCTATGAATATGTTCCTAGAATATGTTATATTGGTGAAAGATATTTTGAAATCGCTCGAATAGTTTCGAAACCAAACTAACTAATGAATCCTTCCTCTTTGTAATATTACTGTAGATTAGCAAACACAATGACATTCGTGTGTCCATTTGTACATTTACTAAATTTGGGTTTAAAGTTTTAATTTATTATAAGGTATAAAAAATGCTGTTTACAATTAATTCACTAAAAATCTAAATATAAAATTCAGAGTAAAAATCAAAGTGAAAGGTGAGACGAAATGCTGTAAAAGCTGGAAAAAAGTTTCTAGTTTAAATTGACTTTCCCTGTTCAGAGTGAAGGCGCAGTATGGCTCAGTTGATAGCGATGCGGTTGACCTGTTTTAAGTATTCTTTCTGGTGTACGAGTAGGTACCTTTGCACTGGCCGGTGAATAATTCGTTAATTCTGAAGTATTTGTTTTAAGTTCCTCGGTGTAAAAAGTAGGATTTAAATTTTAAAGAAACGGAGATAGCGGAAAACGTTTTTCCATTTTATTTTCATCTGTTTTATTTTCTTTTGGATTATTGCGAAAGGATCTGAAAGAAGACCCAAATAGGTAGGTACCTACCTAAATAAAACAGAAATAGTACTTACTAGAATTTATTTTATCAACACTGATGAATCTGATGATTAATAGTATAATAGACATGGAAACTATTCCGTTTTTGGATAATATATGAAGTGAAAACACCCAAATTGGTTTTAATGGTACCTTCAGTTTAACAGGGTTATTAAATAACTAAAACCATTATGTAATAATACCAACTCTGGAAACTATTGCTATACGCACACTGCTAAGTGCTAAGTCGCAGCGGAGCTGGAGGGGTGTCAGTGTCTCGCCATAGCGTCGAGAATTTCTTTGACATAGGCACAAAATAGGCGATTGTCACAACGCTACGGCGGCGCAAATTAACCCTGTGCATACATTTGGTAGATGTATACATCACCTAATTGCCGTCGTCGTAACCTCCAAATTTTTCAAAAAAAAACCCATCATTCTAGTCTATTATACTGTCGTTAAATTATACTCTATTTATTGTTTAATAATATAACAGAATTTACATAATCTCGTTCAACCAGCAGAATGTATCGAGAAGTGCATTTTATAATGCTACTTAGTATTCCGCTTGCGTATCGTTTTAACCCGAAAGACTAGATCCGCTTTACGAAAGATGTAATAAAGTTTAGTGATCCGCAAATTGCGCCGAGCCGAGCCGGTTCCACGAACACTTTTATAATAACACCAGTTTATTCTAAGTAATACTCAAGTATAATAGCTGAATCAGGGTAAAATATTACTATCAGTGTAAACAGGGAGATATAATTTATGTAGCATTCGAGAAAGTTATTCTTCAGGGTTTTCATTAGAGCTGCTTCAGTTGACAATTAGGGTATTTATAATCGAATTTCACAATAGAGACACGAGTGTTTAATATTATAGGTTATATTATACGAGTATAGTTAACGTTTACAGGTCGCCCAAAAGCCTCTAACTTGACCTAACGACTACTCTCAGAGATAACAACAGGGATCAACTGCTTAACGTGCCTTCTGAAGCACGGAGGAGCTCGAAATAATGTTTTTGTCATTTTTTTCGAAATAACATTAACGTTAGCCTATCAAAGTAGTGACCACCCCTTTCGTTGCTTAACTCGCACGACTATATTAGGCCGGTGAGCACTGCTAGCGGCCACGACCTCTTCGTGGTCATTAATATTACTAGGTCAGTTATAAGTAAAGTTTGACTGCATATTAGAATATAATATCTCAATAATAATCAGAGTTTAAAGATTGGAATATATTAATATTCCAAAAAACCACGGCATGCTATATTTACTTACACCAGAAATTGTATGACGTAGGTCCAACATAAACTAAATAGAAAATAGTCTTGATTCTTTTCATCTTCCGAAGGTCAATGGGTCAACACATATTCACGTAACGTTCACCTATATAGGTACACACATACGTAAGGTGTATATGCCAATAATAATATTTTGATTGGCATATTGAAACTTATATTGGATTACTTATGTAATTGAAAAAGTTTTCCCATTTGATCCCTTCTGCGAACTCAAGGTTTGGGCACAGAAAGTTGTGTGGATAATAACTAGGTATTAGGAACCTATGTCTACAAGAGTAACGTGTTTTATCTGTGCATTGAACGGATGCCGGCTTTCCACTGCGAGAGGAGCGGAGTTAAAAATGTGTCAGTTTAACATCCAACGATTGTTTCCATAGCGCGAAAAAGTTGTATGACTATGAAAATAACCATTGTATTTTGAATTAATGACTCCGCTCCGCTCGCAGTGGAAAGCCGGCATAACTTTTGACTGTGTTCGCATTCGTTTATTGGAATAAGGAGTACGTTTATCCAGGTCAGAAACTTAGTTTGCTCCCCCAGAATACACTATAGAGAATCGAATCTACTATTTCACGAACGAGCCGAAGCGTGCTTCTTCATACAACGAGGCTAAAAGAAAAACCTTTTGTTCCACCCCTTAACATTATCCGATTCCGGTGTTTTTACCCGACTGAGCTCGACGCAAACAAGGGTTGTGTGTTTGTCAGTCTATTTATGTATGCTTGTTCGCTGTTAAAGTCGCTATGTTCCGTGACTACAGGACTTGTTTTATTTTCTTTCCAGTTTTATTTTTATTTTTTGAGTAGTTACCTACCTCATAGAAATCTAGATTATTTTTCAGCTTTTTTATAATATAAAATGAACTTTTCCATTTTTTAAAGGCTCATTAATTATGCTAGCAATGTTAAAATTGTGTAAGCAAAAAGTAGCACAGGTTTGCGATTTTTATCACTAAGCTGTCGCTTTCGTCGCAGAATCTATGAAATCTGCAATTCTCGTGTCTGGGCAATATAGCCTGAATAATGAATGCGGCGCGACCCCGTCATATTGCCCCATTTACTTTTTTAATTTACCGTTATGAGCGAAATTGTTACATGCAGCGAAACGATACGCGATTCATCTTGCTTTTTGAGCGGCTAAAGCTACATGCCTTGCATGCGCAATTTTGTTCATTTAAATAACAACTTATCTGACACAGTGAAATGCAAGTTATTTCCCTCAAACATAATTATGTTTTTTGATTTTAGAAGTCGTTTCACATTCATCTTCACCATCTGGGCGATGTTCCTGGTTCCATCCCTCTCGAAAGTCCGGGGTCCGTTTTCTCTCCGCGCGGTGATGGATAAACTCTCTGTCCCTAGGAGGGTTGGTGTCAGGCCGTCCGTAAAAACTACTGCCAAATCTATTTGCAGTAAATATGGTCAATGACGGATGACTTACCTACTGTGCCGACCCCAAATAATTTGGGGTTTCGGCGAACCCCGGGCTCCCGAGAGGGATGCAACCGGGAACATCGCTCAGATGAGACACATTAGATACATTTAGGTAGATAAAAGATAACTTTGATTCGAAGATTTTATTTCATAGTGTCAACCTAAACTCCACTCCCTCGAGCCCAACTCGAAAAATAAGAAAACAGAAAACTATTATACCTACTGACAAAAAAAAACCAACAAAAAACATGTTTACGTAATCAAAACCGATCGACATTCCTTTCACGGTCAACAATCTTGAGTAAAAAAACTTAAGGAAGAAACAAGGAAAAACAAGATAAGACATTTTTCGAATTGAAATGGTAGAGAATGGTGGATTAATGAAGGCGGCCCACCTCGGGCGGAAGCCATTCCTCCGTCGCACGTCGCCCCGGTGCGACGATATCCGGTGCAGCTCAATTTCCTGGACGGTGGAAATTTCCACTGAGTTTTTATTTGCTATCCTGATTCGAACGGTCGTCTCCTGTTTTTATCAAACGTTATCGCTAGTTTTTCGAGCTCAATTCGACGATCCTCAACGACTACATACATTCAATTTTCAGTTAGCTACTCTTTTTGTTTTAAGATTTTAAGAATCACTTGTTAGAAGTTTTCAGGTATTTTTTTTTTTTGCAGTTTTACTAGGTAAAACTAAAACCACAGTTCATTATACCTACATTAAAATTTGTTAGAACCTCAAACTTTTTTTTAAATAGTTAAGTTTTCGTTTAACTATTTATAAATAGCTCAATTTCCTGGACGGTGGAAATTTTAACTGAGTTTTTATTTGCTATCCTGATTCGAACGGTCGTCTGCTGTTTTTTTCAAACGTTATCGCTAGTTTTTCGAGCCCGATTCTACGATCCTCAACGACTACATACATTCAATGTTCAGTTAGGTACTCTTTTTGTTTTAAGATTTTAAGAATCACTTGTTATTAGAAGTTTTCACCTATTCTATTTTTTTGTGATTTTACTAGGTAAAACCACAGTTCTTTATACTATAATACGTTTTTCATCATAGTCTACATCAAAAAACTATATATAATAGTTGTGCGCTTCGGAATTTGTTAGAGCCTTAAAACTTAAGTTTACTTTTTTTTAATTGTTTCGTTAAGTTTTCGTTTGATCAACTTTAAAATCAACGCTGAACAAATCAAATTTAAAATATCAGCAAATAAACCAAAGAGAATATAATACCTACGTTCGATTGAACTACTCATATGATTAATGTATTCTGTGATTGAACGACAGTTTTTATTTAGCTTATCTATGGGTTTGACTGTGGTTTTGACAGCTTAGATTTTAGTGATTTTACTTTGCGACTTTTTTCTAATAATTTACTCATTTTAGATTTCTAAAGAGTTATTTACCGAGACATATTTACTAGAGAGTAATATTTAAATATGCCGTGGGGTTGGGAATGTAGAGCACGATTAGTAAAACAGATTCCAACTAAACCTACGGAACGACGGGGGACGAAGGATACTAAAACGCCCGGTCCTAACAGCTATGGAGCGCCGCAAATTTTCTGTATATTATTTTCTATTTCTGTCCGAAGACTTACCAATTATTTTGTAAAGAGAGGCCTAAAGAACGGAATGTGTGGAATCTTTTCACATACCTATCTTATATTTAATAAGTTTCCCACATAGAAACGCTTAAATAACACAAAAAGTCAAATTATTGTTTTCATGCTTCACTCCGACATTTTTCATAAGCATGAAACTTGTTGTTAAAGTTCAGCTTGCACCTCTTTTGTAAGTTTCCATACGTTTTTGCTTCTCTTAGGCCGTTTTCTAAGTCAGCGTTACGCTAGCGGAGCGTCAGCAAGAAATGGCACATCGCCTTTTTAAGAGCGCAGTTCCCTTCCACCGGATTAATCAGCAAGCTGGGAACTGCGCACTTAGAAGCGATGCGTGACTCTCGCTGATGCTCCCCAAGCCTTACGGTGGCGGTCTACGCTGGCTACTGCTTTGAAGAACACACCCTTATATCAAATGTATGTACAAATAATTTTACCTTCTTAGACTATAAGGAGGTACAATTATTAGGGCTAGCCTTCTTAGGCTATAGAAAGGTAGTAGACGTTTGAGATTTTTTGTAGTTTAAATGAGATTAGATATTTTTGTTCTTTTGTAGGTGGCAGCGGGTACAGCAAAATAAAACGTTCCCCAGCATACACGTTTGGTCATTTGACAAAAATAGTGGGTAAAGGCTATGGAAGACCAACCATATCTCCCAACGCACCCGTATTCAACATACGAGGGTGGAGTAGAAGTGGTAAGAGAGATGTTTTTATTTTTCCTTAAGGTAAATTTAAAAATATTTACTAAATAGAAAATAAGCGTGCTCAAGCCATGGTTTTCCTTTTCACTCAGGCAATCCTTTGCAATTAAAATCGGATCAAGTTGACCCCTTTCTTGTTCGAGACAACTAAAACCTTCCTATTAATAATGCTAAAAGACAACGGCACGCCTTTTCTATTGAATCACAGACATTTCAAAACAAAGAGAAAATATTTATGTGCAATGTTTTTTTAGGGTAAAAAACGGGACCCTATTACTGAGACTTCGCTGTCTGTCTGTCCGTCTGTCACCAGGCTCTCATAAACCGTAATAGCTAGGCAGTTGAAAATTTCAAGAAAAAAATTTATTTCTGTGGCCGCTATAACAACAAATAAAAACAATATAAAACAAATATTTAAGAGGGGCTCCCATACAGCAAACGTGATTCAGCGACAGAAAACGCAATGTACCGCGATACCGATACCGATGGATTTTGACTACTAGCGCCATCTAGTGATGCGAGTGATAGACATGCGCTGGTAGTACAATAAATTTTAACGTTTGCGTTGCGTTCACGGATTGGTTGGTCCAGTGTTCATTTTAGGGTTCCGTACCCAATTGTGTTAGTGGTATGAAACTTTCGTGCGCGAGTCTCGCACTTGACCGGGTTCTTTTTTAATTATCTTTAATTTACTAAACCATTGTTTCAAGGTCAGGAGAGAATAACGCACTGTGTAGTAACACCCCATATTGAGGAAGTAGTCGATAAGACAAAAAAGCCTGGCCCTGCGGCTTATGGAGCTCGTGGTGAAGTCCGACATAAGTACCCCCCAGCGTATAGCATTCGACCGGCTGCTCTTCCTCCGTACCAGCCCTATGACATGTGGACGCCACCACCTAACATGTACTTGCCACCTATACCTTCTAAGTATGTAATTATGAAACTACGTATAGTATAATATAGTACCCTACTAGCAGAGTTCTAGTCAAAATGATGCTATTCCTTCCAACGTGAGCGACGGAAATTATTTTGTTGTTTGAGAATTTTTACGATGTATTGTTTAAAATCAAAATTTCGGAATTGGATACCAAGATTCTGACAACAAAAATCAATTTTAACATCTCTCCACCCTGGAGTGTGACACTTGGATATTAGACAGGAATATTAAAGTTGTATAATCGACTGCTATGTAATGCGTTGGATTTTTATTTTCCTGCAAAGGGGGTATAAAGTTGTCCATAACGAACTCGTTGGGTTATGATCTATCTAGATGATATATACAATTATTTCATTTAAAACGCTCTAGTTCCTGGGACATTCTATACCAGACAGAGTAGGCTTACACAAGTACCTTTAATAACGTCTTAGCTAAGTCGACCACCCAAGGAAAAAGATAGTCAATAAGCCTGAAGCCAACTAAACAGGGGCTTTCATAATGACAACAACAATATATCGACAATATACATGATGTAAGTATGTAGCTGTAGGAAACTGGGGAACATATAGCAAGCAATGTGTATAGCTATACGTTGGCTTTGAACTTCTCGGTTTTATTAAATCTTCGTTTTTTTTCTGTTTTCGCGATGTTGCATTGAAATTAAAGACATTTTTCGGTTTTAATCGCGAGGTGTTCATTAATTTTTGCATTGTTTTAACGCTCAACGTTTAGATACCTTTTCAGGTCCCTTCTTAAGGATTTATAACACGCGATTAAAACCGAAAAATGTCTTTAATTTTATTAAATCTTCTTCTTCGTCGTAGGGTAAACTAGAAAGTGTTTTTTAAAATGAATTAAAAAAAAACTTAAATACTTTTTTTTCCTCAGGAAACCCCCTGCATACTCATTAGGTTATCAAGAACGTATATTAACTAAACCAGAAATGCCCGGTCCAGGTGCCCATAATCCCAATTTTGATTATGTAAAACATTCGAAGCCGGCTTTTTCGTTGGGTGGACCCCACAGGAAACAGAAAGCTCCCACAAAACCATCGCCAGATACATATTGCGAGAAAAAGGTACTCGCATATTTTTTCATCTATTTTTGCACCTAAAGTCGAACCTGAAGTCGGTTAGTTTTTTTTTAATTGCTCGACTTCAGATTTTATGACTGTGTTTTATGGTAGGTAGGTTTCATTTCTCTCTTTTTTTGAAGTCAACGCTTAGCTCAAAGCAACAAACGGGAAGACGTAAAATTTGACTTCCAGTCAGTTAATTGACTACTTTGATTAGTCATCCATCAACTAAGAAAGGATTATTATGCTATGGCTACATTGCGTGGCGAAGATTCTTGTTGCGTTGTCGCGATAAAAACTTCGTGTTTGATCTACACGACGAAGTGCTTGATTCTAAAACATCGCGATAGAATAAATTCTTTGGCCACACGTGTCGCGACAACGCGATTCTTCGCGTTACTCCACAAGGTTAGAAATTCTCACGGGATCGGGGCGTACGCGGGTGAAACAGCAGACCGCAGGAGGTAATAATATAAATAACTGTAAATGTTACTCTAAAGTTAATTAAACACACTTCTAAGCAAACTGGGAACACCTTTTGAGTAAATAAATATTTGTCTTGACACTTCAATCGAGTTCACAGAAAGGTAGGTATATACAAATTGTCTGTACCTATAGCTACTATAACCTACTTACCGTTTGAATCAATAAGGCAATCCGAAGTTAGTGTGGTTTGCGGTTACATAAGTGGTACGTGAATTTAATATTTCATTTGAATAGTAAGACGTAGGTAACGAAATGACTGTTTTAAGGGGAAAGTCTACCTTCTGTTTTCTCCATACTAACTTTACAAATGTTACAAATAACTTTATTGACCACAATAAATTTACAGAAAATACAGTATAAAGACTCTCTACCCTTTGCGTTACTTTAAAACTGTGTTCCAAAAGGTTCAATTCATTTCAATTCATTTATTCATTCATAATACACAGGTCGGTATAGTACAAAGAAAGATGTCAAATACAATTAAAAAATAAAAGATGTCCGCTGTGATCTGCCATTTGGCGTACAAATTTATCTTTCGTTTAAAAACGCGTCAATCGAATAGTCGACTGCTTCCTCCCTGGATAAAGACATCAGAATAAAATAATTTAATATTTATGCCATAAAAACTGTATCAGCCATCATGGCCATGCATGCCTATACGTTTTGATTTTTTTTTAATTCTATTTTCTCTAAATACGTATTTTAATTAGAAAATTGAAAAAAAAAACGTAATGGCATGGTCATGAGTCATGAGTCATGGTAGATATTAGGTTTTATGGCAAACATATTTTTACTCTAATGTCTTTAACCAGGGAGGAAAGAGTCTACTACGTTTGTATGGAGAAAGAGTAAGTACAATTTCCTCTTAATGTAGTAGACAATAAATGGTGTTTTCTATTATCGAATTTAATCAAAAAATAAATATTGATATTGCCTATACAAAATAACACACACAATCTTTTTCCATCGAACATTAAAAATACGTACAAAGAGAATATTAATATTATGATTATGATGACTACAAAGAGAATAATCATGGTAAAAATACATTAAACTATAAAGGTTCCGCCAAACTAATAAGGATTGTAATAATTTATACTTTTCTTTCATGATTTTTTTATTGGAAATACAAATGGTATATGTTTACTAGAATGTAAAAAAACGTGATTTTACGTTTTTCATACATTGTATACATATTATAATCCGAATACCCAAGGGTTGATTTCAAAAAAAATATATACTCTATTTGCCATCAGATTCTAGTACACCTATTGTCACTTATAGCTAGTTTTTATACAAACAGTAGATACATCCAAAAGCAGAATAAAAATTATGTGAACATAGATTTTTTTTATCTTCTGTATCAGCGGATATCCCGCTAACTGTTTTTATACACCTAGGTCTTACCTAAACATGTACGTCCATTTTTGGCTTGAATACTGTACCAACCCATAGTGTCTGCGGTACGACCCAACCCTATTGAGGACAAGGGTCGCCCTGACATCACACCTTACTAATTCGATGTAATTAGTCAACATCACTACGTAAACAAACTAATGTATCTAAACACGAATCTGGTTTGGACAACCAGGACAGCATAGTCGAATCAATTTATAATGAATCGGGTATTATGGAAGTAGTTTTCCGGCAATCTTTTTAAGCAAAAAAAAAACGTATGGCACTCGGGCACTGCCGCGGTAAAGCTATAGCTAAGCATTTTTTTTTCTTAGTCTACAATAAATAAAAGCTATGCAATAACTTAATAAATTACACACAGGTACATTAATTTCAGGCACATAACACGCATTTATTGCCGACCTTTGTGACGCGTCGGCCAATTACTCGTGTGCAATGCAGAAGGTTGCGGGTTCGATTCACGCCGGGGACAAGTATCTATGCTTAGATATTTGTTTTTGGTCTGCGTGTCTCCATAAAAAAAACGTATATGTATTATATCCATTGTCTACTCACCGTGACACAAGCTTATAATAGCTAACCATGGGGGCTAGATGGCGCCGTGTAAAATTAACAAAATTTATTTATAATGTCGTAATTCTTAATTTATAAATACGTTCTTTATATTTATACCTACTGAAAATTAATTAACGGATCTGTCGGCCGATTTGCGTATTTCTTCTTCACTTCTTTTACTTCTACAGACGTATCTGTGACGATCACTCTAAAAACAAAAGACGATTGAAAGAAAACTGGAAGTTCTGGAAAGACTTCTTACTGAAAGAACTTTTGTAATAGTAATGAATCATTTAAAACCAAGCCTTTTCTTTTGATTTTTTTTCAACCTTAGTCGCTTACCACGGGGCTAGATGGCGCTGTGTGTTGTTCACAGAATTTATTTATTTTATTTATTTTTATTTTTTCTTTTCTTTCAGTATATGTTTACCAAACCGACAGCACCAGCTCCATCGTTCGGCATACGTCATAGTTCATACATCGGAGAACAACCTGCATACTTGAAAACCTCCAAAGTAGATCAGCTCCTCCAGGATGAATGAACTAAGAACAAAAAGTTATATTATTTTTACTTTTATTAAATAAGTATCATAAGTTTTAACTTCTTTTTTAGTTATGAAAAAACACAACTATTAGTAAAGTATTTATTAGTAAGAGCGGTGTTGGGCTAGTGGTAGATGCCGCAACTTTCGTTCCGAAGGTCGTAGTTTCAAATCCTGGCCGACCGCGCGCCAATATATTTTTTCTTTAAGAAAAATATAAGTGCGCTATTATTAACATCGCTCTTACGGTGAAGGAAAACATTGTGAGAAAACCATCGGCTTAAAGTCACGCAAAAAGTCCCAGTTATAGGGCTAGTTGCGGAAATACATAGTAAAAGTAAGTACCTAACTATTAGTAGACGCGCACTAAAGGCATATTAGTTGCACCGTGTTTTGACGCTTTTATGCCATGACAACATACCATCAAAATAGACGACAATCTAAGTCATTATTAAAACTTAGTTACCTGAAATCACGTTGCAAGTAGTTCACTCGCTTAGTTTATGTAGTTGAAACTGTCATCCTTCCTGCAAAAGAGTTTAGCTTCATAACCAAGAAGCGTACTAAAACTTCGAGAAACTGATTCAAAAACTAGTTTTAAAAGACGCCTCTCAGATATAAATTGTAATTTAATGTTTGAGCCACGCAAGATGAACATTAAAACGCGATCAAAGTTTATTTCCCGAAGTTTTGTAGTAAGTTGTCCTCTGCTCTGATTTGTATGCAATGTTTTACCGGCCACTGTGAAGTAAATACCCTGGGCTTCTATGAGCCACTTTAAACTTTACCAGCTTTTTCCGACCATTTCATATTCAGCAAACTCGTGCGGTCCATTCAATGGCTAGCAAAGAAATGGACAAGTTTGAAACAGCGTGCAGCTTTGTATTTTAAGTATTTTAGGTATTGAACTTCTGAAAGCGATTTTATATAAATGGAGAATATTATGATCACTCTGTTGAACATGATCCTACTTACTTATTTAAAGTTGACACTTTCCCTCGAAAATGTTTTTTTATTGGAACACGGTAAAAAGACTTTAATTATATCTATACTAATACTAGCTGACCCGGCAAACGTTGTTTTGCCTTATAAATTATAGATAGTAGCCGATTCTCAGACCTACTGAATACGCATATAAAATTTGGTAAAAATCGGTCGCGCCGTTTCGGAGGAGTACGGTAACTAACATTGTGACATGGAAATTTTATATATTAGAAGATTATAAAGAGGTAATGTTCGTTTTGGTATCCTGAGAATCATACATACATATGTATGTATGATTCTCAGGATAATCTCTAAAAATAATATTAGTACAGTGGCCGGCAGATAAGTTGAAAAAAATTGACGTGGAAGGAGAAAGTTCGCACAGTACATTTTACATGCGACTTCTATAAAAAATCGACTTCTGCGCATGTGCTATTTTTTTCAACTAATCTGCCGGCCAATGTACCTACTTTTATTTTATTTGCTGTGTACCCAAGAATATTTCTTTGGTAACCATTGCAGAACTGGAGAATATTAATTTTACAGTAATGTCAATTGGCTAGAGTTCATATTCCAAAGATTTATCAGGATTTGTATTGAGCCATTATTCCCAATCACAAATAGTAATAGCACAGTACAAACTGTGAAGTCAAACACACATCTCGACTGGGAACGGCCGTGGCTTCAGGCAGCTCTGTTTGCTTTGTGATGATTAGGTTTACGTAGCCGTCTCGGTTAAATACGTTCCTAGTTAGTTATTTCATTTAAATTATATCTCGATATTTATATACTAGAGCCAGCGTTATCGATTCTTTTGGATAAATCGTTCCTGCTGAGCGCCAAATTTTCATTCCGCGATCACGTCGGAACGTGGTACCTACGCTACCTAATAGCGACTCTACCTACAGGATCCAATTTTTTACTAATACTCGTCGTATCACAATGCGACCTTACTGCACTCCAGTCACTGACCTGAATTATATGAACAGGAGGTCTCGCACTGAATTTTGTGCCTATTTGATCTGCGCCATGTTGCCATTACTTTTAATAGAAGACGCGCGACAACAGCGCAACATGGCGCAAATCAAATCGGCACAAAGATCTAATGTCATTTTGTATGGTATAGCAATTCCAGCGTACTTGTATAGTTTCATTTCAGTGACTCCAGTCGATCCTACTTATTTCCATAAAGAGACTCAACTCAGTTCTGTATTGAGATCGACTGTAAGATGCCATACTACAATTAATTGCAATATACTGGTTGAATCCAACAATCTTCCCAGAAAATAGAGCTCTCCTATTAGTTGTTCGCTATTGCTATTGTGCACAAAACCATCAACTAGATTTCAATAGACTGAATCTACTGCACGAACAATTAACAGAAAGACAGACTTCAAATTCAATACTATTAATATTGTTTTGTGAAGGCTAGATTTATTTTTAAGAGCTTTTCAGCACTACGTTTCATAAGTATTTGTTCCTTTATCTATACTAATATTATAAAGAGGAAATCTTTGTATTTTTGTGTGTGTGTGTGCGTCTGTATGTTTGTAATAAATAAACTCAAAAACTACTGGACCGATTTCAAAAATTCTTTCACCAATAAAAAGCTACATTCACCCTGAGTAACATAGGCTTCTTTTGATCCCGATTTTCCCACGAGATCGTGACTTACGCGGGTGAAACCGCGGGACGCAGCTAGTTAGAAATATATAGGAAGATTATTAAAGTTCATTTACCATTAGCTCCCTATATTAAAATACTCGTACGTATGCGTCGTCGCATCGCTGCGCTGATCTCATTTAGGAAAGGCATGCGAAGACTTCGTGCACTGCATTTTTTAATACGAGTAATACAAGGATATTACGTGGATTAGGTGGCCAATCAAAATTATAGAACCTGCCTACTCTCTGTTTATTTATAATGTGAATATTATATACGAGATGGAGTATTTCTTAATCGCCTCTTAAGAAATGTACGCCTACTCTAATCTTTAATCTAAGCTAATAGGTAGGTAAGTACTTGAGATAGATAATGTAGGTACATAAATAAATAATTATCTCTTCTTCAGAATTGACACTGCTAAAAGCAATGCATTACAATGCTAAAAAAAATAAACACCACGCGATTAAAACCGAAAAATGATTTTCATTTTGAAATTGTTCACTAAAAATACCTAATATGCATACTCGTACCTATTTCTCGTACCTATTTCAGATTCTGTACAATAAATTGAAATAAAGTATTTCCGATATTCCCAAATTGGACG
Organism: Idaea biselata; assembly: GCA_958496205.1. Taxonomy (NCBI): domain Eukaryota; kingdom Metazoa; phylum Arthropoda; class Insecta; order Lepidoptera; family Geometridae; genus Idaea; species Idaea biselata. The sequence goes on along the minus strand of OY292396.1, from coordinate 26,836,458 downwards.
AACGCTTTTTATTAGAAACAAATTGTATTTTCAGTTAAAGTATGAAATACCGATTTTATTGGATTTCTGGCAATAAAACAAATTGTATAAATTGTTTGTTGGTAATAGCATTACTTCGCAAACTAGGTATCATTAATTGGTCGTTAGCGGATCGCGAGTCGCGGCTCCTCGTGTAAATGGCGTTAAATTAAAACCGTCGGCTCTCCCGCCTGCGGAGTATATAATCACTTCTGCCGTGAACTTCTCTCCTACATGCTTACCACTGGAATTTTGTCCATACAACTCGATTTCTTTGCATTTTTTAATTTCAGACTTAGATCTGACGTAGTTACATTATCAGTCCCCCCGCGAGCAAGACCATTGTAACATGGTTGAAACGTCGAGGTAAGAAAATATATTATAATACGCGATTCGTATAATTCGAAATCGTATGAATTTAAAAAGTTTATAAGATCTGACGTTTTGGTTTTTTGTATTTGTAGTTCTTTAGGGTTTCGTAGTCAACAAGAAACCCTTATAAGTTTGGTCATGTCCGTCAGTCTGTCCATCTGTCTGTCCGTCTGTCGTCCGTCCGCGGCTTACCTCAGAGACGCCTTATATAACATATCTATAACTTTGCATTAGTTATAATATACATATTGATCACGCCGCCAACAAAGTGCTACAATAAAAAGAAAATATTAAAACATTTTTTGGGGTACATCCCCCACATGTGAAATGGGGGATGATTTTTTATTTCTCGTTTACCCCCTCGTGTGGGGTATCGTTAGATAGGTCTCTTGAAATCATTAGTTATTCAAATATTTTATAATATCTATTGTTTTATTACAAAACAATATTATTTAAATATATGAACTGAGTTCCCTTTATAAAAATGTAACCTTTCGCTACTGGTACCTACTTCCAAGTAACAACGTAGGTGATACGATATATTCCCTTTATGTCGATTCCCGGTATGTCGAGCCGAAAACCTTGTCTCGCTTCTATTACCCCTATGTCGAGCTTAGTTTTCTGTCCCGTTTCTATGCCCTTTATGTCGAGTTAATTTACCGCGCTTTTATTACCTTTATGTCGAGTTTAATAATATCATATTTTAGAAGTACAGTCACGTTCAATGAAATGTATACATGCACATAATTTAGAATCAATTTTTGCACAATGACGCATTAGTAATTTTACATAAATTAAGTACAGCTATATTAAGACGCGTTGTCGGTGTATCTAAAATAATATGTAAGTCATAAGCCATTTATTCATAACAAAATTACATTTGTGTTGAATATTTTGAAATAATATTAGGTCCTTACATATGAAATTGGCGTTTTGTCGTACTGGCCACTTTGATCTCAAATATCTCTTCTTTGGTTAGGGATTCCAATTTCAAATTTTATTTAATTACAGCTATTTATTCATACATTTGTATTTCGAAAGCCGTAATTCATTTGTTTTGTCCTCGTTTGGTTTTTTCTTTGCGTCACGCAGTTTACAAAATGGAAAACTTGAAATATCGCGTTATTTACGAGTACGAGTTCCACCGTGGTACCAGTGCTGCAGAAACGGCTCGAAGGATTAATGATGTGTATGGCGGCGGTGTCGCAAAAGAAAACACAGTGCGTTTTTGGTTCCAACGTTTTCGTTCTGGAAATTTCGACCTGCAGAACAAGCCCCGTGGACGGCCGGAGACTAAAGTTGCTAATGAAGAATTGAAAGCTATTGTGGAAGCAGATCCATCGCAAACCACGTCCGAGTTAGCTGCAGGCTGGGGTGTTAGTGATAAAACTGTTTTAATCCACTTGAAGCAAATTGGAAAGGTGAAAAAGCTTGAAAGGTGGGTACCTCATGAATTGAGTGCAGCAAACCGACAAACGCGCGTCAACTGCTGCGTTACATTACTCAACCGGCACAATAATGAAGGGATTTTAAATCGGATCATTACCTGTGATGAAAAGTGGATCCTGTACGATAATCGGAAACGCTCATCGCAATGGCTGAATCCTGGTGAACCAGCCAAATCCTGCCCCAAGCGAAAATTGACTCAAAAAAAGTTACTGTGAGCGTTTGGTGGACTAGTGCCGGTGTCGTTCACTACAGCTTTCTTAAATCTGGCCAGACGATTACAGCAGATATCTAATGTCAGCAACTGCAAACCATGATGGAAAAGCTAGCTGCTAATCAACCGAGGTTGGTCAATCGCTCTAGGCCACTGCTGCTTCAGGACAACGCTAGACCACACACTGCACAACAGACGGCTGCCAAATTATAGGAGCTTCAATTGGAATGTCTAAGACATCCACCGTACTCCCCGGACCTGGCTCCAACAGATTACCATTTTTTTCGAAATTTGGATAACTTCTTGCAAGGGAAAAAAATCAACTCCGATGGGGCAGTCCAAAGCTCCTTCAAAGATTTCATTGATTCTCGTCCTAATGGTTTTTTAGTAAAGGGATCAATGAACTACCTATGAGATGGCAAAAGTGCATAGATAGCAATGGTACATACTTTGATTAAATAAATATATTATTATAAAAAAAAAAGACTTTAAGGGAGGAAAACAAAAAATTATGTCACTAAAATAATATAAAAATAAATATTAAATGTAAGAAGGACCGCTGGCGTGCAGCTGCATCCACCTCTTTAGCATCGGCGAGTCCCATCGATCGGACAATACGCTCAGGATACCATTCGGGCTACCACGCTGACGCCTTAATAGCGAGGCGCACCTTTTTCTGATTACAGCGTAAAAATCAGTATGCGCCTCAGCAAACATAGCGGAAGCACTACAAAAACGTGGGAACCCTACCAGTATCCTAGACGTTTAACAGCAGCAGTATCCTATGCTGTTTAACATTTGCAACAATAGTGATGATTATACTGTGATTTATTTAGATTAAGAAAGTAATTTTTAATTAAAATTGAAGAATTTTTATATACGTGATGATTATACTGTGATTTATATGTTTAAATTAAGAAAGATTAGATACATATGTCGCGTCAGCGACGGCCGGACGCAACATTGTTTCGTCATCTTCGCTATTGTTCATTCTCACGATGGTGATTTATGGGTAGTAGGAATAAAACACTTAGTATTTCGCTGTTTTGGGCGGTCACAGACGAGTCTTTGGTGCACGTCCGCTCTCCACTAATGCTCGAAGATAACTGCCCTCGATCCACCGAGCGCACGCGCACCAAGGCCTTGTCCAGGCGCATCGACAACTTGCACTCGATACTACCTGCGTTTCCGCCCGTTTTAATGACAATTTAAAGTCAAATCACATTTCACAAACAAAATGAAATACACTACGTCCAAACAAACATGAAACCAAAACTAATTAAATTGTAATCAAATCAAAGTTAACGTTTAACATAATCAAAACAATTAAATGATGTAATTAAAATAATAACAACTCCTATTTGACTATACTACGTCACTTGTCGGTGAATTTACTATCGCAGCGCCACCGATTTGCGACACATATATGAAAATAAAAGTAATAGAACAAACAATAAAACAATGTTTTATGCCATTGGTTTACATCCCTGACTGTATCTGTTCACCAAACTCGACATAAAGGTAATAGAAAGAATTTTTATATACGTGATGATTATACTGTGATTTATAAGTTTAGATTAAGAAAGATTAGATAACATATATGAAAATAAGTAATAGAACAAATAATAAAACTTTACATCCCTGACTGTACCTGTTCACCATACTCGACATAAAGGTAATAGAAAGCGTAAATATCAATACTTTGGAGAACAATAGACTTCCAGACTCGACATAACGGGACTCGACATAAAGGGAATGAATCGGTGATACGTATACCTATAGTCGTATCGTTACAAACATTCCATGTTCATTATGCGAACGAAAAGGAATGGTACGACGCCATTGGTTTTCATGAGTGCTTACCACAACTGTTGGGTTGATGAGATGCTGAAATTGAGCATACAAAACAAGTTAGGTACCTACCTACCTACGATATATTTTACTAGCACGACAACTACGCAATTATTTGTCTGGCAGGTATATTATTATGTTGGTATAGGGAAAGAGAATTATATGTTAGTAGCAGCGCCCCGCGGTTTTACTGACAGGCTCGATCTAGAGGGAATATCGGGATAAAAAGTAGTATATCAGTAAATCCAGCTATCTACACGCCGAGTTTCATCAGAATCGGTTTGGTAGTTTTTGAGTTAAGGAGTAACGAAAATATTCATAAATAAACTTTCACGCTTAAAATATTAGTAGGATTATGTATTTTAGATATAATTTCCATATAGATTCCTATACTTATTGAAAATGCTGAGATGTAGTATCATTTTTGTTTTTTTTTTATAATTACACATTTAAAAAGGTTTCCACAAAATCTAGCATGGTTATTATAAAATAAGTTTTAAGGCCAGACCTGGTTTAAACCATGATTTGGCCATAGTAAATAATGGTTTAAACCAGGTCTGGCACTTAAAACTCATTTTATAATAGCATGGTAGATGTTGGACTATTTGTTTTGAAGCAATAGAAAACGCTAGAATTTTTTTAGTACATCTGAATTCCCACTCTACTTTTGATTTCAGTCTATTTCAGAGGGACTTCGTTTTTAAACCGTAGCACACCGTAGTGTTAACCTTGTTTACTATACCCAAACGAAAAGGGTTTTTGTTTAAAATTTTCAAACAACAGTCAAAAATTTAATAACGCCCTGCGTGTAACATTTTACAACACACGTGTATCTCAGTGACGCCAGTCTGTTATCCGTAGCCTGAAGGCCCGCAGGCGTTACCCGTTCATTTACGTGGGTGGTACCTTAAATAATAACAAAAAACAGCAGATACGTTACCTAGTCTCGGAAAATAAGACGTAAAATTGCGTCTAGCTGACACACTAGCCTCAGTCGTATGTCGAACCATTGCAGCGTGAGCACGTGCTGTCACACTGCGATTGTCTTTTTGACATCCATCAGAATGCCTTTTTGCTTATTTACAAATGCCTGAATCATGCTTAAAGACAAATGTTTTTAAATACAATAATTTTACGAAAATGCATGTAGGTGTTTCTATCTCATTTTTCGAATACGCAAAGTTAGAATATACCGTAGCTACTATTTTTGTTTTCATCTAAGGTGGTACCTAATTAATCTTCTTCGACATTAAACGTTTGAGTTTTCTTTGACAAAAAAGTGGCCGACTGTAAAGGGGTCATTGGAGCTTTGTTAGCCCGCAGAACGAGAGTATTTCATCTCTTTGTTAAGTTTTGAAATATCATCCGCGATGCTAACGAGGTCGAAGCCTTGTAAAAACTTACTATTCGTATTTTCTATTCGGCTGATGTTGTTACCTATTATTGTATTTCAGTAAAGGAATTTTTTGTCGCCATTTTGTTAAAATATACAACATAAACCAAAGTTGTGGTACCTAATTCGAAATGCTGAAGAACGTCGGAACTTATTTCTATGATGTTTGATTTGTTATAATATAATATGTTTATCCGTCTAGAATAAGATTAAATCTATTAAAAGTTAAGGAAATGTAACGGAAAATTAGTAAGGTTTAATACCACCTCACTGCGGAAAAATAAATATATAAGCCTTCATTATTTTCCTCATTCATTTCCTAGAAATAAACTGGATCTCTTTACAATTCAATATATTGTATTGAATTGTACAAAAACCGGGCACAAAGAACAATGTAACGGGTTTTATCTTGTCGAGCTGCCTGTGTCTAATTATCTTTTTTTATTCGACACAAGCAGAGTCCTGGGTTTCACTCGCGTAAGTCCCGATCTCGTCGGAATATTGGGACCAAAAGTTACTCCTTGATAATGTAGCTTTCTATTGGAGAAAGAATTATTAAAATCGGTTCAGTAGTTTTAGAGATTACCCGGAAAATACACACATAGGTACATAATTGTTACCAACGTTACCTGTTTATAATCTTATTATAGATTATAAATAGAGATATTATATATTATATTATAGCTGCGTCCCGCGGTTTTACCCACGTAAGTCCCGATCCCATGGGAATATCGGGATCAAAAATCAAAAGTAGCCTATGTTACTCAGAGTGAATGTAGCTTTTAATAGTGAAAGAATTTTTGGAATCGGTCCAGTAGTTTTTGAGTCCAAACAAAAATACAGGCACACATACACACAAAAATACAAATCTTTTCTCCTTATAATATTAGTGTAGATGTATGACCGATGGCGATACAAAGTACGCTGTTTGATTCTGTGCAAAATAAACTTAACTGCATTTATACCTCAGTAGCTGCCTATTAGCAACATAACAAGCAATGTACTACCCACTTAGACAAGGCACCGTCACAGTAAATTATTGCCAGCTCTAAGTGCATCCGCTTCAGCAAATACCTATCTCGACTCAAGAACAAAACGATATAATTGAAACTAGAATACAGTCAGATACCTACCACAATACAATAATGATCTTAAATAGGTACTGTAAAGGGAAAACTGATGTTACCATTTAAAATGGTTTACTAAAGCTAGGCATATAGAATTCCAGTAAACCAATTAGAGATTTATTTAATAATCTATTTATTCGTAACTACTTCCCGCGTTCACTTGCGTTAGTCTCGATCCCGTGGGAATATCGGGATCAAATGTAGCCTATGTTACTCCTCGATAATGTCGCTTTCTATTGGATAATGAATTACGAAAAATACATACATACATACATAAATGTTACCAACGTTACCTCTTTATAATATTAAAAGCAGATTCCTGCGGTTTTACCCGCGTAAGTCCTGATCCCGTGAAAATATCGGGATCAAAAGTAGCCTATTATAAGATTTTTTTAAATGAGTTTAGTGGTTTCAGAGTTTACAGAAAATACATACATACCTAAAATAAAAGATACCAACGTTATCCTCGTTATAATATTAGTATAGACTATAGATAAAATTTTACTATAAGCATTTCTCTTTTAATTCTAAATCCAAAATTGTTTTAATTAAATTAAGATATCAATGAAAAGGCTGTGTCGATATTGAAATTGGGTATAAATATTTCAGCAACGTTGAACCCTATCTTTCGCTGACGGGTGAAGTAGACGTTGACACGACAATTTATTCAGTAAACATTTCGTAAACAATATTTAGCCAATTGTTTGGGAATGAACAAAAGTATACCATCCGGGATTCTATACGAACTTGGTAAATGTTACGCCTTCAACATTTTCGGATCAAATACGTGCTAGATCCGAGCTTACGCTGTATTCTTTGTTTTTCCTAGATAAGCAAAATTCAATAGGACAACCCTTTTTACCTAATCAAATTTTGTTTCATTTTGTGTTTCCTAACTAGTTGACCGCTCACAACTAATTTGTTACAGGAAATTGTCCGTTGAAAATGTGGTTTCTTTCCCCTATTATTAATATTACGAACACTGAATTTTCCTCGAAGGGACGGTGGTGTCCACCGCTCAAGAGATTGGTCGTTTAGGCATTCTCGGCGCATATTGAGGTCCCAGTCGAGTCTCCCACTTGCAATGAATAGAAACTGCCTAGGCACTTAGGCATTGCACACTGAATCTCGAAATCTCTTGCCAAATATAGGCCCATAAATGCAAATTAGAGTAGTTGGCTTACCTCACGTTTTTCAATAACTGACTGAATATATATAACTGATAGAAATATGTAGTTTTTAACGTCAACACAGAATTTCATTTTGTTTTTTACATTTACCCCCTTACATAAAGTTATAAACGATGACTAACTTAATGTAAGGTTTGTCTTTTACTGTGACATGAAGTTTCAAAGTTAACAGACAGTGACAAACGTTACATAAACTTAGTCAACGTTTGTAAGTAAATGGGGTTAAAAAAATATTGCACGATGTTAAACACAGCGCATTCTAAGCACTAAGCTTGTACGTGCTTGTACTATGGGTACTGGACATCGGATATACTACATAATTTATTTATTTTTTGTAAAAAAACATACATACATATAATACATAGAAAGGTTAGTGGTTAACATTGAAGTATCTATCTATCACGAAATCATGACAAAGTAGGTAGTCGCTATGTTCTATGAATGCGTCTGGACGCTCTTTGGCTCGAGCATTGAGTCTAAAAACGGGGCAAGTGCGACACTCGCGCATAAAGGGTTCCGTACCACTATCACAATTGGATATGGAACCCTAAAATGGTTTACAACAACCAATTTTTAAATTTTATAGGAAAATATGAAATATTTATCTTCGATTCTTACTCCCATCAAACGACCGAATCACTGAAAAAAAAAAACCTTAGCACAAAGAAAATCTGAAACATAAAATAAACTCTTTGGTAAGTAAGGCAGACTAGTATATTTGACAGATAGGGCAGCCATTTTGAATTCCATGACCAACTCGATTTGTCCTCCTGTCCTTCTTCCTGTCCTGACTCGACTCCTTGTTATTTTTGAAACACGTTTGTTGTATGGGAGCCCCTTTTAAATAATTGTTTTATTTCGTTTTTAGTATTTGTTGTTGTAGCGGCAACCGAAATACATCTTCTGTGAAAATTTCAACCTTCTAGCTATAACGGTTCATGAGATACAGCCTGGTGACAGACGGACAGACGGACGGACGGACAGACAGACAGACAGACAGACAGACAGACAGACAGCGAAGTCTCAGTAATAGGGTCCCGTTTTTACCTTTAGGTACGGAACCCTAAAAAGGAATTCGATAAATGTGAAAACCTTTCATCCAACTAGCTGGAGGAAATGAACGATAATACTGAAAAAGAGTTGAATAAGATCATTGCTTTCAAAGGAAAATCCTGTTTGCCAACTCCAGTATCTTCCTTTGAAATCTAAATAACAATACTTATGTAGATATAATATAAGTACGTATATATTTGTGTGGTAGCTGTGCTTTACATAATGAGCGTGAAATTGATGCTGTAATGAGAAATATCAATAACTTGACCAGATTATTTTCTGGAGCAATGCGCCGTAAAATTATTTCTTTTGTTCAAGTTGTTTGCTTAGCGAAGTGTTTATTCCTTAGCATGGTAGATTATTTATTTATGTCCAGTATTTCCCCAATAGTTGTTATTTTATTATATTTTATTTGTTCAAGTCGTTAAAATAATATTTTAAATAATGTGATAATTTTAAATGATTGAGCTTTATTTCGATATCCGCTGATATTTTGAAAATTCGTAAATTCGAGTGTGACCTTTCATTTAACAGGAAATTGAATATTGACGAGATAGTGTCCGCTGCCAGTGAAAAGCGGCATATTTTACGATCCTCCTTCCTTTTTGTTTCCTGTTAAAATATTCAGCAAATTTATATATCAATCTATTATTTCATTTTGTTGTGAGCTCCGTAATCGCGGTATAATACTATTTGTCAACCGTTCATCGGCTTATTCTACGCGGGAGGGATCTCAACAACCTATTTGCATTTCTCATTTTCACCCCTCTTCTTACGTTCCCTCGAGTACAATTTTCACTCGACGCCACACAAGTAGAATATTTTTAAGGTTCCCTTCAAATGAAAACTTATAAGTATACCTACTATACCCTACACGTGCCCTACACATATGATGCTTGAAATAAAAGTACCTAGGCAGTTTTACCTACTACCATTTCATACGATGTCTGCTAAGATTGAGAAAAAGCTTGTATTCTTTTTGACTAGCGAAATAATCTCAACAATCTCAAATTATTCTTTGGGTCGACTTATTTTCGATTAACCTAACTAATTTCGACCGAAAAAAACCGAAAATAGATTAATCTTAGAATTACTGCTGATAATTTTCCCTGAGTGATTGAAATACCAATCCTTGTGGATCTTCCCAATTACGTATAACAAGACTCAGACTCATCAGCAAACTTACCCTTTTACCCAATCCTAGTGTTTACGACTTGTGATAGGTGCTTGAATAAACTTTTTCTTTTCTCTCCCATATCAAGATATTTCCCCGAAAATCTCCCGCCTCCCTATCGAATATACCTATCTATCACCTCATTCCCGCATTTCGTAAGGATTATTAAGGAACAATACAACGATTATAAGATACTTAGATACCTAATATGTTGTTTAATCTCAACCCGATACACAATATCGAACAGCGGCATGAGAAGAAAAGCAATAAAACGCCTATTTATTTGAAAGCCAACAAGGCTCGCAGTAATGAAATTCCTCGTGAAATATTAACGCACTTTTTTCAACAAAGAGGTGATGTATTATTATGGGTCAAACTCTGATGATCGTTGCCTATATTGTATGTATCGATACCGAAATATTTTATCAAAATATTGGCACTTTAGCTGCAAGTTATTTGTTGTTTTAGTGTACCTACTTGCAAAGTGGAATTTGCAATATACAAAACATTTTTTATTTATTTTCGCTTAGTTTCAGATACGATTTAAATTGGAATTTGGAAGATTACAACGTTTGGTTAAACATAGGTACGAAATCTAAGCGATTTATTCATCGGGATCCCTACAAATTACATGGGCTGTAACTGGCGTCGAAACAATCACAGCCGATGATCCGGCCCATGTTATGCAAATCTGGGCTTTGCTTCTAACAATAGATAGCACCGCCATCTGATGGCTCAAAGCAGACAACATGATACTCGTAGTTCTCATTTCAGTTGTTGTAAATTGCATTTATTGGGAAGATAAGCCTTTCTGTTTTTGGGACTTGCTATCTGAGTTTACAATTGTACAATGTATACTACATACCGCTGTTTCTATTTTCTAGCACACAAATTATGTATTAATTAAAATAAAGCAACGTTACGTAGCTGCATTATACCTGCATAATATAGCAGATTGGTACAAAGCAATAGAGAGCGCAGCGCACACTAACTAGTAGGTAAACTGTGGCAATAGTCACTAACAATACTATCACGAACAAAACACTAACATAAAGCAAATTACCCTCAAGCTAGAATTCAAGACATGTTTGAAATGGTTACAATAAACCTCTGTTAATATTAGAATGTTCTGATTAGTTCAAACTTGAGTCGTACATGTTTCACATAACATAGAGTATAATTACCTACACACATACATAATACATTCCAGTATACCTATAAGTATAATGTTATTAGAATTTATTACCTAGAGAAGTAATAATAGGTGAAGCCATAAACTGTCAACAATTTATCAGACGTAAGGCGCACCATAGTTTACCGAAAATATACGAGCAATTGGGCAACAAGCTCACCGCTTACGAAATTGCCAGAAACAGAATCTTAGCAAACGTGATACATAATGTTGGTTCGTATATCATCTAAGTCAACAATAGGGCGAGTGGAGTGGCGTCGCGCGCCGCAGGCCTTCGCAATGAGTGCTTGTCACTCCACCACAAATCACAAGTGCACCTACAATGCGTCTACTCTCACACAGCTACCGGTCTCCACGCACCTGTATACTTACATACAGACAGTACCGTTACTAACTGAAGAGGGCTTACAGCAACAAATTCGAAAACAAAAATAATCTTATTATTTTTCCTGAATTTATGCGCACTTCTTTCATTTGTTCAGTAATTCGTTTCACAAGCTGAGACCATTTAAATTCACACATACGAGTGAGTTAGGTCGGGTTCTAACAGAGTTTTGCAAGCTTCACTTACGTATTGCAAGTTGAATACCACAACTTAGTTTTAGTTTGGATACGTGAAGGGGCTTTGAAAAGTGTTTCTGCAAACTTGGGAACAATGGTATTTTGTCAAGTTGAATTCGTTTTAGTTGACTCGAGGGAGTACAGAAGAGTTTCCGTTGACCAAAGGGCGAATGACGCGATGCACTTTCCTTGTCACCTGCATGCATTTGATATATTCATGAGATTCTACTGCCATCAAAAAGCGGTATTACTCTCTAATGCGACATAATACGGCCGATATTTCCTTGTCGAAGCTTGGGCTTGAGTAGTCCGCAGGAACGGTGGTCCGTAACAAGTTTAGTTTGTAATTCTCTTGTGGCTTGTATAAATATTGATGGGTACCGTAATATTATTGCAGACGTGAATACATGCTCGTTAATGTTTCAAAAAGTTTATTGTGTAACAAAGGAAACTCCACATTATTCTCTTTATTTTAAAACCTTTTACATTATCATAGTAGTTAGGTTATCCTCCGATAAATTTTGAAGGTTCGCGTTCGGAAATTGCTGAAAATAGGCGTTAATTTTTATGAGGTGATGGCAATGATTAGCAATTATCCCCTCATTAGTGGGGCTGAGCGTGCACCCTCTCGACTACGGTCGTGTCCGACTCCGACCAAGTAGTGTAAACAGGTAAAAATCATCTCCGATGCTTAGGCAGCGTGTTTACGTAAACAGGTGTAAAATGGATCGTTATGCGGTCAAATTACCATAATGTTTGTTGTCGAAATATTCGCTCGCCGAAACGGAATATGTAATGAGCAGGTCGAGTCAGCCCGGCAGATTTTACACGTTTATACGGCTTCATGTTCGTTAAAAGTACACCGTAATTTTATATAGCAAAAGATGAAATTTATAATATTTATGTACTTAAGTTTGTAAGGATGTACAGAGCCAGTCTAACGGAAACGAAAACGTAAAATGACATTTATTTTTACAAGGAATATCTTAAGAATGAGCGAAGTGCTCTTTCTTACCATAAAATCTTAAATCTTCACGGAGGTTGCAGAAGACTGCGAGGATTGAAAGTTATTCCGTTGCTTTTAGACTTATCTACCTCAAACGTATCATATATCAAATTTAAGACATGCTCGGCGATCGACATGGCATCGTGAACACGCTAGAGCGATGCGATGGGGTTTTCAGTAACGGGATGTTTTATAAAACGAATATATTTGTTGCTCATAATGAAGACAAAGTATGCACCGTTGTTGGTGCGAAGCATGCATTGTGCAATGCTGGCGCAGCTCCAACAGTGACAGGCTCCATCGCGCCGGTTACATTTATTTATCATGTCCCTCCCTAATATTCTACGTAAATTATCATTTATTTACATAAACACAAAATGGTTTGTTGACACTGCGTTCAATTTTACTATAACGCTTCCTTGAGATGTTCATATTTTTTTATGAACAAACTGTAAATCTGAACTTAAAGGGGTGTGGTGTGAAGTGACGATCTGAGATTTTATACACGAAAATAAACCAAAACTCACATGTTTTATAAATATAATGCAGACAACATTACATATGAAAGGAACTATTTTAAGTGAAAACTAAAAATCTAAAGCTTATACGTAATTACGTTAAATAAAAATTACATTACATCTAATATTCAACTAAAATCGATTTAATTCCAAATCCATGCTTAGAACTGAGATCATATTATAAAACATTTTTTATTAACGTGACCCAATAGTCCTTTCGAAAACCATAGTTTTTCAATCCAATTCCATCTCGCTCATTTTTATGCAATCGGACAGAGCCGATTAATCTAAAAATTTACCGCCGGGGTAAGACTAGTTTACTAATAATTTTACTTTATTTTTTTATTATAGCTTAACCGATTACTAAAGTATAAAACCACGTACACTCACACGAAGAGGATTATTAGTCAGGCGTGCAATAATGCAAACTATTTTTGAAGGAAAATTAAGGTAAAATATTAAATAAGACAGAACCTAGACAGGAATTAAACAAAAGATTTATTAGTAGTAAAATGAAATTGGGAGCTAGGTACATAGCAGACTCCATAGTCCCTCCTGGCCCTAAGCCAGCGATACTGCGTATCTCTTCGAGCAAGGATAATATAGTTATCGAAAAGATATTCAACAAAGTTCTTGTACGAGAAGAGGTAGAATATTGCAACGTAATATTGTCTTTCATCATTGTAATAACTTTTTTATTTTCCGTGAATTGTACCCGAGTTGAATTTTGTGTTCGCATGGTGACACTTCAAAAGTTCAGCAGTAAAATCCTTGAAACGTAATATTTACGATGTAACGTTTTGTTCAAACTTCTATAAGTGCGCTTGTTTGATGGGCACTTTATCACTTTGGTGTATCTAGTTTAAATTAGATCCATAGAACTGGACTGGTCTCTATTAGAGACTAGAAGGAGAAAGGTCGCCTGATAGTGACCCATTTCATACTCGCCTCTGACGGACGAGCTTCACCAGATCCAAAGTCAAGATGGATTAAAATTCGAACGTCGCTCGTTGTTAGAATACCCACCGTCTAAGTAGGTAATTTAAGATCTGTAAAAAAATCAACTGTCTTGCTCTCGCAAGTCTATCGGTCTATCGCTGTCTATCGGTGACCAAGATGTCTCTCCCGACACATCCTGGTGACCGATAGAGAGACGGACAGGAGGAGTCTTAGTCAAAGATAAGGTTCGGAACTTTTTCTTTTCATAAGTGTGGAATGGTAATACTTTTAGAAATAAAGTTTTTACTCTTCTAGGTGAGCGCTATACATCTTAGACCGCATCGTCCCTTACCATCTGGAAAAATGGTGGTCTTACACTTTCCTATAACATTTGATAACATCACATTGACGAATTCTAAGACGTATCTGGAAGTCCAAAAAAGGTATTTAATGAGATTTATATTAGGAATTTGCTATATTGGTGTTTCAGCGAGGGTTATAAAAGACCGAATAGGGATTGTTCTAGACTAGACGTCGAAGCGACCGTCTTTGCAATAACAATGCCTATTACAATTCCTAATAGGAATCTCCTATAATAGGCATCCCTTTTAGACTCCCTGTTGATAATAATAACCGAACTGAGATAGTTCGGTTATTATTATCTAACGACGCCAAAACAGAATTAAATCGAATAAGTTGGTGATAAATACTGTAATTGCCTCGCAATTTGCCGCGAGAGTTCCAAGAAAACAAAATATAACTAAATTGTCAGTCGAATCAATGAGAGAAAATAAAATCAACAAGTGCGAAACAAGTCGTAATGACTTTAGTCGTAACAAGCTGCAAGTTACTTGGAAATTAGTCGGTAACGACTCTACAGTCATTTGCTTCGAGATTTATTTTATTTTATGGGAAAAGGTAGTATTTACGGAAAAGAAGACGCGAAATATTGAGGACGGTTTTGAGTTTTTTTTTTACGTAACGTTACCGCAGTAGCTGTTTACAAGTCTTCCTTCAGGATCGATCCTTATTTTTTAATTGCTTGTGCCATTCCGTGCAATTTAAATAGCACGATTTCTAAAGGTATTTACGGAAAAGAAGACGCGAAATATTGAGGACGGTTTTGAGTTTTTTTTTGTACATTCGATAGTTCATGGTAACGTTAGCACAGTAGCTGTTTACGACTGTCTCCCTTCACGATCGGTCCCTTTTTTTTAATTGCTTGTGTTTTTTTCGTGCAATTTAAATAGCTCGATTTCTACTGTAGAAATTCCTTAAGATCGCTTTCTTTAAAATGAGTGGGAAAAAAATCCTAATTTATTTATTTTAAAAAAAAGTATCCCACATTTCTGCTGTAGTAAATCATTCGGTTAAATACGACCTCTTTTTCCTTGAATACTAACAAAAAATCAACTGAAATGTGTGAATTTCTCAAGGTATCGGTCAGTTTTCCTCTCAGTTGGTGCCGAGGAAAATACCTGCGTCACGTTAACTACCGCTATAAATCTACGCGACTTCCGAGGAGATTTCTTCTCTTTCCCTTTAGAAAGTTTTAGTACGCGTGTTCAGGACAGGCCACCTCTTTCGAGAGCTACTCCACGATTTGCCAAATCATGGCTTGATTGTTAATGGGTTACTGTTGCGAAGAACTCTTCTAAAGTTTCGGGAAACAGATGTTCATGCCGAATACGGCTGTTGACAGTACCTAAACTAGTTAGTTTTATTCGGAGAGAAAAATATGTTATACTAGCTGCGCCCTGCGATTTCATCTGCGTAAGTCCCGATTCAGCAAGATTATCGGGATCAAAAATCCTACGTTACTCTCCCTTACTTAAGCTATCCCTATCCAAATTTTCATCCAAATCGGTTGAGCCGTTTGACCGTGAAGAGGGAACAAATAAACCAACATATATATAACACGTATAAACAAACAAACTTTCTGATTTATAATATTAGTGTGATGTGATACGAAGAGATTCATTTCTGGACTTTACTCTCTAAAAACATAGGAAAATAGCTGCTCAAATAAAGTTACAAAACTTTTTATAAAACGGCAGACATAAGCTTTGCAGAAAGATTTTCATAAACACATTTTTCTGTAAGTTATGCCGTTGCAAAATGTTGCAATGTAGGCGCTCGACGCTTGTCGTAATTGATTCATGTGGAACGTGTCGTTAAACTGCAACATAATAAATGAATACAGTGAACATCACACAGCGCCATCTAGCCCCGTGGTAAGCTACTAAGTTTGTGATACCTCTACATTATTAACCGTAATCGTACTTACGGTTAATAATGTAGAATGTATATATGTATATGATGTATCAAATATATAAATTATAATACATAAAAAATGTAATGTCCTGACTAGAGAATGCAAAATCCGGATTTTTTTAAATCCGGATTTCTGAAAATACCTTCGATTAAAATCCGGATTATCCGGATTTTTCGAAGTTTTGAAGTTTCGGCAGGTAGGCCTAATTAGGCTGGTTTGAATTACTAGTAGTTGCTGTTCGAATACCGCCGCCATTTTTAACCGACTTGAAAAACTCCTGACTAATTGACTAATACTGACTAATATTAAGTATAATAATATCATCGCAGAGCCCAAACCGCTGGTCCGACAGACATGAAATTCTGGGAGTGTGTACTGAATTTCATGTTTCATCATTGTGATGTGTGAGCATCCTCTAAGAAATGGTTTTTAAAAAAATCTATCGGGATCGGGACTTACGCGGGTGAAACCGCGGGACTTTACTAATATATATTGTTCATCTCCTGCGCATTCATTGGTAGTAAAATAAATGTGTATTCAATTTAGCGTTGTATTTCAACCGGAATTTAACTTAATTAATTTTCATATTTCGATAAAAATGTCCACGTAAGTTTAAATCAACTCTTTCACAGACCAGTTATATTTATTCCAGAAACGTTTTATCGAATAATATATTCCTGCCTTTTATTTTTAGTTCATAATTAAAACACGTACCATTAAATATTTCATGATAATTGTTACTGTTCAAAGTATTCTACTAATAGAGCGTAGTCGTAGCGCATTCGGGCGGCAAGTAATTCGAACCCCTTCATGGGACAACTGAAACAATATACATATAATGCAAATATATTTTTCTTCTGTTTTCGCGATGTTATATTGAAATTAAAGACATTTTTCGATTTTAATCACGTGGACAATTGCAAGTTGAAATTTTTTGACCTGAAACTTATATTTTATAAAAAGGTAGGTAAGCAATCTGTAAAAAAATAAACAAGCGTTTTAAAAATGTATGTAGAGTAGCGGGGGGCTAGTTGTAACAATTTTGTATTTTTTTACGATGCGGAAGTCAAACCATTGAGTATTTTCATAAGTAATCATTTTTAAGAGATAGGGCATAATATATTCAGGTATCATCTAGAATGATAAATGTTACTATTTGCCCCTGTTACAACTAGCCCCCCGTCCCCTTACCTACCATTATACTTTGGAAAATGTTATTTAATTACATCAAAAAATCCTTTATATAACACAAAGGTAACTTTAAATAAACAGGTAAACTCTACGACCGCGCCTTTGATGAAAAAATAACAATAGGCTACCTATCTACAAAGAAAGCAACATTTTCTTAAAATAAAATGTTTATTTGTTTAAATTAGAATAATAAATTCACAACATAACACAATTATTTTTAAACCTTAGAATTAATAGCTAGTTGCTTAGTTTAGAGTTGCAAGTTCATACAGTAATTTTAATTATGGTATTTTATTTATTTGTCCTTTTGTTGGGAAACAAGAAGCAAAACGAGGTTATAATAATTGCACACTCAGCCCTATTCCGAAAAACATTTACAAAATAAAATTTCCTTAAATGTTTCCAGTTTTCTGAGCTTTTTTCTGAAAATTGTTTATTTCATAAGCCGGCATTACCTCGGAAATGCCTACGCAAACTGAACGTCTCTCGGTGTTGTTGTGCTTGTAGATTCGTCTTTACAAATTAAAGAAACAGCTCGTGGTATTACAAAATATCGTAAATAGTATTATTTTTTTTCTTACATATTATAACATTAGTACTTCTACAAGTAGGTAGTAAACCTACAAGTAAGTATTTTAAACGTGAAATATTTTACAAGGAGAAATAAAAATCCTCCCATGACAGGATTCGAACCTGTGCCCCTCGCTTGCCGGGCTAGTGCGCTACCACTGCGCCACACGGGAACTCGCGCAGTGGTAGCGCACTCGCCCGGCAAGCGAGGGGCACAGGTTCGAATCCTGTCATGGGAGGATTTTTGATGATGTATTTCTCCTTGTAAAATATTTCAAGTAAAAATGCCTTGAGCAATAAAAACATAAGAAATATTAGTTTAAACGTGGTAAAATTTTGTGCTGTTGACTCTACAGTCAACAAAACAAAATTACGGTATACAACAAAGGAAATTCAAATTAAATAACTGATCATCATCATCCGAGCGTTGTTCCCGGTTGCATCTCTCTCGAGAGCCCGGGGTCCGCTTTCCTACTTTTACGTCTCCACTTCGCACGATCTTCGGCATCCCGTGTAGTGAGGCCATTAGCACGCATATCCGATCTTACAACGTCAAGCCAGCACTTCTTGGGTCTTCCCAATCTGCCGCGGCCGGGCGGAGGCGCCATAGCAAGACATTTGTTTCCCACGTAACTAGCCGGTTTCCGTAGAACGTGGCCGTACCACCGTAAGCGGCATTCTTGCAGTTTGTCTGCAATGTCTCGGACATGAAGGCTGCCCCTGATGCGGGAGTTTCTGACGCGGTCTTTTCGCGTCACTCCACACATCCAGCGCAGCATCTTCATCTCCGTGACACGCAGCTCCTGCTTATGTCGCTCAAGCAATGGCCACGCCTCACTACCATACAAAAGGACAGGTCTAATGATCGTTTTATAGACCTGTCCCTTCAGTTTAACCGGCAATTTCGGGTCACAGATGACACCAGTTACCTCTCGCCACTTGGCCCAAGCTGCCGAAATGCGGGACTTGACGTCACAATCGATGTCGCCGGACTCGTGAAGCACAGATCCCAAGTACTTAAACTGGTCTGTCCGCTCGACCATGTGACCGTCTACGCAGACAGGTGTGGGATCTGTGGTATTGCTAGCCAAGTATTCGGTCTTCGCTACGTTGAGTTGCAAACCACCGTTCTCAAGTGACTCTTTCCACGCATTTACACGCCTTCCAAGCCGCCCCTTATCCGAGTCCGCTAGCGCAATATCATCAGCATACATGAGCATCCACGGGGGCTGCTCGTGTGCGTCTCGGATGATTACGGACAGTGCGTCCAGTATTACGCTAAACAGAAACGGACTTAGGACGGATCCTTGGTGGACTCCGACTGTAATATGGAAAGATTTAGTGTCACCAACAGCAGTTCGCACCACTGAATCGGAATTTCGGTAAATGTCCCTGATGGTTTCAATATAAGTTTCAGGAACCCCTTTGGACCGCAGCGCCCACCAGATCATCACGCGAGGAACACAGTCGAAGGCCTTCTGCAAGTCCAGGAACAGAAAATGCAGAGGCGTATTCTTCGATCTGTATTTCTCCATAACGATCCTTAGGGCGAAAACAGGGTCCATGGTACCATGACCGGGGCGGAAACCATACTGCCCCTCCGAGACAGTGCACTCCTGCCGGATCCGAGAGTCAACTATACGCTCGTAGAGCTTCATGGTGTGGGACATGACCTTTATACCACGATAACTTCCACACTCCTGCACAGATCCCTTGCCCTTGAACACTGGAGTGATAACACTCAGTCTCCATTGGGCGGGGATTCTGCCGGTCTCGAGTATACGGTTAAAAAGGTTGGTTAAGATACCCACGAGAACCCATAGCCTTCCATACTTCGATGGGGACTCCATCGGCGCCGACAGCTTTCCGATTCTTCATGCAGCGAAGAGCCTTGCGCACCTCCTCAGGCGTTTTCAGTGGCACAAGTCCTAGATTCGGAGGGAGTTCCGGTGGCTGCACCTCTTTATACTGCTTATTGAGCAGCTCGTGGAAATAAGAGCGCCACCTCTCCTTCACCGCGAGGTCCTCGCATAGCAGGTTATCATTAGGATCTTTTACACAGCGGCACTTGGATATGTCCTGTGCCGCTTTGATTCTAGAACGTGCCAACTTATAAATAAGCTTCAGCCCCTCAGACGTTTCCAACTTATCGTACAATGGCTGTAAGTGGTCCCGTCTGGCTCTGGCTACTGCTCTCTTTGTGGCACGTTTGGCAGACCTGTACGCGTCGCGATCTTCAGGAGAGTTGGACGCTTGCCACTTTTTAAAGAGGGCTTTCTTCACCCTAGTCTCCCTCTGGACTGTGTCGTTCCACCACCAAGTTTCCTTGTCACACTTGCGTCCTCCCTTAGACATACCGAGGACCGACCGCGCCGAATCAGCGATAGACACCTGAATCCGGTCCCAGTGTTCCTGTACCGATTCGCCTTCAGCATTGGCACATTTGTCGCCGATTGCTGAGGCGAGCATCTGGGACTTGACTTCATCAAGCATCCACCATCTGATTCGGCGCTGACATGGTTCCGGTCGTTTGTCTTTGGTCTTTACACAGAGATCCATGACAAGGATACGGTGTTGGGCAGTGAGACTCTCACCGGTTATGACTTTGCAGTTGGCCACGTTGCCGATATGATGTCTCCTAGTGATTAGAAAATCGATTTGGGTAGCGCGCCCCCCGCTCCTGTAGGTGATCAAGTGGTCGGGCTTCTTTTTGAAATTTGTGTTCACGAGTGCCAGGTCGGCAGTGGCACACGTACGCAGAATTTCTTCTCCTTCCGCATTCCGACTGCCATACCCGTAGCCTCCATGAACACGTTCAAATTCCGCCCCCATCTCACCCACATGACCGTTCAGATCACCACCCAAAACGATTCCCTGTGACAACGGGATAGCCCCAAGGACCTCGCCGAGTTTATCCCAAAACGACCTCTTATCAGCGTCGCTACAACCGACCTGTGGCGCGTAAGCACTTATTAAGTGGGTAGGAACCCCCCCAATAAGCACCTTCACGCACATAAGTCGGTCGCTAAAGCGATTCACCTCCAAGATATCGTCATGCAACCTCTCAGAAATTAAATAACTGATAATTAAGACTAAATAGCTTCACATAAGGTTTCGTTATCTATCACTTTTAATTTTTAGAACTACCCCGGAGCGCGGGGTGCTTAAGAGGACAGTCTACCTACTTTTTTCTCCCTACAAACTTTACAAACGTAGTCGACTGTTTCCTCCTTGGATAAAGATATTAGAAAATAGTAGATTGTATAACAAGGGAGCAAAATAGTATTTTTACGGCGAGGGCGTTACTTTGAATCACAAGCGTAGCGAGGGATTCTAACGTAGAATTCTGAGTGCAGCGAGGGATTCAAAGTATACATCGCCCGAGGCAAAAATAATTTGCTCTCGAGTCATATACTCTACTTTTCATCCCCTTTCTATGAGAAAATAAATAAGATATGGTGTTACGTAATTCGTGAATATACCTATTTACTTAAACAAAAATGTTGGCTCTGGCCACGTGGTTCGACTGTCTAGTTCGATCAATCGAACTACGTGAACTTTTTTTCCCGTTGGTTCGATTAATCGAACCACGAGTTTTTGAAAGTCCTGATGGTTCGATCAATCGAACTACGAGAATCTTTTGTTCCCGTTGGTTCGATTACTCGAACCACGTGTTTTTGAAAGTTCTGGTAGTTCGATCAATCGGACTACGTGAACATTATATTCTAGTTGTTGGGTATAAAATTTTAATATCACGTTTATTATACAGAAGCCCTCTATAAATATTTGTTGGTTGTTATATCGGCTACAGAAATACATCATCTGTGAAAATTTCATATAAATACTAAAAAAATAAGCATAATAAATAAAACAAATGAAACTAATGAAACTAACGAACTAACGAAACTAACGATACTAACGAAACTAACGATACTAACGAAACTAAAGAAACTAAAGAAACTAAAGAAACTAATGAAACTAATGAAACTCATGAAACAAATGAAACTCATGAAACTAATGAAACTAATGATCCTAATGATCCTAATGATCCTAATGAAACTAATGAAACTAATGAAACTAATGAAACTAATGATCCTAATGAAACTCATGAAACTTATGAAACTTATGAAACTAATGAAACTAATGAAACTAATGAACTAATGAAACTCATGAAACTAATGAAACTAATGATCCTAATGAAACTAATGAAACTAATGAAACTAATGAAACTAATGAAACTCATGAAACTAACGAAACTAACGAAACTAACGAAACAAACGAAACTAGAGATGGGCCGACTAGGGGTTCTGCCGACTAGCAGACTAGCCGACTAGTCGGTTCCAAAATTGCCGACTAGTCGGCCGACTAGTCGGCAATGCAGATCATTATAATTCCGAGATATTTGGGTTAATCATGATCACTCGGCGATTGTTGCTATTTTTGGGTAAGTTTGCACTTCGAAAGCTGCAGCGAAACTTCCAAAAAATGGTTGAAATAAAAATAAATGTTGGAAAAAAAAATAGAGCTGAGGCATAGTTATGATATTTTAGATGTTTAGATGATGTACCTATATAAGATATGACGTGTTTTGTTTACGTTTTCTGACTACCCACCTTCTAAACTGTACTACTAATTAAATAAATATTGGTTTTATTGTATAATTTATAGTTGACGACTAGTCGGCATAATTTGCCGACTAGTCGGCACCTGCCGACTAGTCGGTTGAACTGCCGACTAGTCGGCCCGTCTCTAAACGAAACTAATGAAACTAATGAAACTCTTGAAACTAATGAAACTAATGAAACTAACGAAACTAATGAAACTAATGAACCTAATGAAACTAATGAAACTAATGAAACTAATGAACCTAATGAAACTAATGAAACAAATGTAACTAATGAACCTAATGAAACTAATGAAGCAAATGAAACTAATGACACTAATGAAACTGAATCTAATGACACTAATGACACTAATGAAACTAATAAAATAAATAAATTCTGTGAACAACACACAGCGCCATCTAGCCCCGTGGTAAGCGACTAAGCTTGTGTTACGGTGACTCAACACATATCAGCCAGTAATTCATATAATTTACGTTTCATTTCTATGAATGATACATAATGTTCCAAATTAAAATTTACTTTGCTCTCGCCTATTTTATTTTGCTCCCGCCTATTTTATTTTGCTCCCGGCTGTTTTACTTTGCTCCCGCCTGTTTATCTCTTAACAGAAAAGAGCTACTTTGGTCGCACTTATAGAGGACCAAAGCGACACTTTTCGAATAGATGGGATGAAAAAATATGTTTATGCCATAAGTCCTATGTCAGCTATGACCATGGCCCTACGTTTTAATTTTTTTTAATTTCTAATATTACTAAATTTTATTTCTATTATAATTAGAAAATGAAAAAAAACTAAAACTGTTTGGCATGGTCATGGGAGATATAGGTTTTATGGCATAAACATATTTGCTCTAATGTCTTTATCCAGGGAGGAAACAGTCGACTACGTTTCTATGGATAACTTTTAAAATTGGTGTTTAAGTGTAGACACAAGTTTGCGTATAGGAAGGCTTAAAGTAGCTGACCACAACCATGAACATCATACAGGGACATCATATTTTATCACAAGCGGAAAAATTGAATAGCAGCGTTATTTTCCCCGAAACGCTTCGTAAATGCTCAGACACGAGATGGACAGATAAATTATGCATGTTCTTTGAATATCTGTCGTCCGACCTACTTTTTGTTCCCCGGCTCATATGTCCCGGTCTTCCCGCTATCAAATAAAGTGCAAGTGATAATCGCTGAATAAAGCTGCCGCTGGTCCTCTCTGAACCTACATTTTCTATATTTATTTTTAAGTGAAATACTAACGCAGCGGAAAATGTAAACGTAAACCTTTCGAAATAAACAGTTTGTTTGAATACTTGAAAGCCCGTGACGGTTCAATAAATTGGCAGTAAATGATCACTTTCGTCGACAAAATTTCAATACAACCACGAAATTAAATTACGATGTTAAATAGACTGCCAAAATTAACGACATAACTGTGAATTTGCATTCGTATACAGTAGATCAGGGGTTCTCAAACAGGGTGACACGGCGGCGCGCGGCACCCAGGTGCGGCATAGAATAAAGAGGGCGCTCCAAGGTACCTACTCGAGCCTCTTTACCATTTTCCATAAACTAAATTTAGATATTTGGGGGAACCAATAAACCACATAATAAAATAGGCTCTTAATCCTACTAATATTATAAATGTGAAAAATTGTATGTAAATAAGGAAATACCTAAGTAAGTATGTGATTAAGTGAGTAAACGAGTCTTTTACGCAAAAACTTCTGTACCGATTGCGATAAAACTTGGTATGCAGATAGCTGGAGATCTTAATTTACAGATATATGCTAACTGGTTCCTGGTTTTGGGTGTTTCCTATACGTATCATATGTATGATATATAATATATCCATTGTCTAGTACCCATAGTAAAAGTCTAGTTGCTTAATTTGGGGCTACATTGCGTTGTGTGCAATGTTCTGCAATATTTGTTTATTTATTTATTAATTATATTACCCAATTTTAACTCAACTAGGTACGTGCGCGCTTGGGCGTCTCAAAACACCAAGCCAGTTATTACCCGGGAGTTAAAAAGTTTGGGAGCCCTAGTAGATCGATGATATTGTGTTTAACTAAGAAATATTTTTCTGCATCTTGATCGGAAATAAAGATCTTTCACAGAATTAATTCATGTTTAAGTCGGAATTACCCCGGTGTCTCAGACAGTGGATGACATTATCACAATCGTGTTATCAAATCAAGTCGACGCAATAAACGCCACGTCATTGACATGTTGAATAGGGAGAGAGGTAGTATCTATCTTTCAGCAGTCATTTTTATTTTCCTTGGCAAAATACAGTCAAATAAGGAAAAAAAAGATCACTGTAAGTAAAAGTAATTTATCTGAGCTTACTCTTTAAGATAGTTAGTAAGTAGACTACTTTAGTTTAGTTGATGTACAAAGAAAATAGTTAGCTGTGCATCATTAAATTGCATTGCTAACTATTTTAGCAATGTAATGCAGTAATGCTAACTAATGGGCATGTGTAAATTAGGCAAGCATATGTCCCAAAAGCAGGACATATGCTTGCTGATTTATTTTTTATTTCAAGTCTCTACTTAGCTACCTACGACTCTGTTACTGAAATCCCGTAATTTGTGAAACCAAATGTTTATCAGTACGATGTTCGTTAGTTCGAAAGTACAATGTCGCGCTGTTTGTGAGATCTAAAGTATGCAAGTGCGATGTACGTCAGTTCGAAAGTGCACTGTAAAAGAGTTTTTAAGTGATACACATAAGTTATTTGAAAATTTAATATAGGTACCATAATTAATAAATCACGGATAATTTTATTTTGTTAGTTTTGTTGGATGGTCATACCTTTAATATTAAATGTCATATAATTATGTACATCGCAATCTCTTACTTCGCTACAGTTTATTTTCGAACTGACGTACATCGCACTTGCATACTTTAGATTTCACAAACATCGCGACATTGTACTTTCGAACTAACGAACATCGTACTGATAAACATTTGGTCTCACAAACTACGGGATTTCGTACTTCGAAATTCAGTAACAGAGTCATTAATACTTTAGGGTTATTTTACAAGGAGAAAGCAGAGGACTTATTTTACAAAAAAAAATGTATGAAAAATACTGATAAGGATTTTCATACAACTTAGCCTGCCACTGCTCCCATGTATTTAAACTGAACGTGTTCAGTTCATCATTCTCGGTTTATCTCAAAGAAGGTTGTCAAAAATAATGCTTAATATTTCAAAGTAAAGCTAAATTCCCAGGCATGTTTAAGAATAATATCATGCTTTAGTGTGTCACGGAACATTTAATGCGAGTTCTGGTTAATCTTCGATAGCATTCCGTATGCAAAAGGAAATTATTTCAACACCATTACCCCAAAGCTGCCACATGGCTGCCAGTGCCACAGAACTTTATGTAGGAACTTATTTATTTAGGTGTACCACGAGCTTTATTGCAATACAGAATTCTCTGGGGGATTTAACATTTTTAAAAGGTTTCTTATCTATACTATATTACTATATAATATTAAAAGACGTGACGTTAGTAACATTTATGTATGTATTTTTCGGGTAATCTCAGAAACTATTGGACCGATTTCAGAAATTCTTTCACCAATAGAAAGCTACATTAATGAGGAGTAAGGTTTTGGTCCAGGAGATCGGGACTTACGCTGGTAAAACCGCGGGAATCTGCTGGTTGTTACTAAAATTATTATCACAATAATATTATATTGTTTGTTTGTTTGTTTGTTCCCTCTTCACTTTGATTTGGATAAAAAAATTGCATATAAATACTTTAAGTGATGGAGAGTAAAATAGGATTGGGGTCCCGATAATCCCTCAGGATCGGGATTTACGTGGGTGTAACCGCGGGGCGCAGCTAGTTAATTAAATAAAGAGAAAAAAGGTACCTACTAAGTCACAGCCTTCTATTAAAATTGACTATTTATTTAACTGATTTATATGTTTCTAATACATACATCAGAGGCCTAATCCTATTAACCTTGCCTAATCCTATTTGGCACCTACATAAGTAGCTATGGATAGTGCATCTTTTAGAATTACGTGTCTTGCAAAACCCACGTAGTTAGAGATCTCAGTTTTCTCTAGTCCACAGTCGTTTTTATTCTGAAAATCTTTTCGATTTAAACAGTTTACTACGACTTCGCAACAGCATTAAAACTTTTGCAATCAAACACTTGCTTTATCAACAAACTTGGCTCCTTATTTATTACTTACTTAAAGTGATTGGAATCTTTGATTCACTTTTTAATATTTTTAATTTGCAAAGGTAGTTAATTTGTCTTTAAAAAGATAAAACTTTATTGTTTATTTTAACCCTAGGTACTTGAAATACTATTGATATACCAAATACCCCGGCAATATCCGAACGGAAAACACCTACAATGTTGCGGTCAATCAAAATGCGAGGTGACCTGAATCGATCGGAAAACAATACAACGAATACAAACATAAATATTTCAATGAGAATGAAACGGACATTGGATGTCGTGACAAAAAACAAATCTGATTCGAAACACATTATGCTAAAAGCTTAACGCCGAAATGCACTCCTCTCCGGCCACGCTCGCACTGTCTGCCGTCAACCAATCAAGGGCTTTTAATGCAAATCGCCAGTGACTTTGTTTTTCAGGCTGGTACCTATCTGTTTCTCAAACACTCACTGTTGGCTCACTGAACGGACTAGCTAGCTAGAATTTCCAATACGGGACCAGAAACATCGCTTGTTTCATCTATATCAGGGGTTCCCTAACTGGGGGGCGCGCCCCCCAGGGGGGGCGTGGACATATTTCAAGGGGGGCGCGGGCCACCTGAACAGTTAATACCTGCGATCGCTGGGAGAATGCATTCCAGACGGCTCGATACGACCAATGAAATTATTTGAAATTGACGCCTGTGAAGAACATAATATTGTTTCCTCAGTCGGCCAATATCAGCCTCTAGGCTGGCAGTGACCAAATACCTTTTGTGTGAATGAAAAAAAATAATGAGCAATAAAAATCCTT
This sequence comes from Idaea biselata, assembly GCA_958496205.1. Classification (NCBI taxonomy): domain Eukaryota; kingdom Metazoa; phylum Arthropoda; class Insecta; order Lepidoptera; family Geometridae; genus Idaea; species Idaea biselata. The sequence continues at coordinate 26,808,737 of OY292396.1, read as the reverse complement.
ATTTTGGACACTTTTTTATCCTGACCTGACAATCTGGACTGGAGGACGGGGGGGCGCGGATTTTTTTTATGGTCGAAAGGGGGACGCGACTCAAATAAGTTAGGGAACCCCTGATCTATATCTACTAACTTGGAATGTAAAGGGTTTCTTGTAATGTTTGGTACATAGAATTTCGCCTTGAGGTGTGCCTAACACATTCTGTGAAATAAACCTTGAAAAAAGCATCTTTTCATTTTAAAATACCTTGGGCTCGCAAAATACAATTTAGAGAACTGTTAGAACTCAATTAGTAGAGCACATCGTGTCAATCACTGAGTGCTTATATTTTCTTACTAGCTGTGCGCGCCACTACTTTCGTGTTGTTCGACCACCTACGTACCGCTGTGCAAAAATCCACACTTAAGCGGACGTCCGAGGAAATAATGACCCTGCCAGGCGGCGCGGGCGACTGACTGTACCTACATTATCTGTGCCTCGTAAGGTGTTGCGCTCATTAGGTATCTTATTAATATTTCATTATAAATAATATAAAAATAACCCTTCTTTGCGCCGCGCTGTCGGGTAAAAAGTAACCGAGCCTTTGTTGTAAATTGTAGCCCAAGCCCAAAACCAAACAAAAAATCGGTTCTATTGCGTTAGTAGGTACCAATATTTTTTTTTGTTTTTTTAGTAAATATTTTCCAAAACCAGACATCTTTTATATTAAATTCCATTATAAGTAATAAATAAAGATAATTAAAAGTTTACTTTATTGAATTATCATATAAAATGTGAAACACTTTCTTAAAACATGCACGAGTGAATGAACTGACGCTCGGCGTTTTACGGTTCCACATACATTTAGATTTATCCAAATTCTATGTTCCGTAAAAGGGGTTACCTATGCTTTCAATAACAACCGTTTTGAAACGTGCCCCACGTAGCAGGCAACCCTATCAACAGTTTCCTTCAAGCATGAGGTAATAAATCACAACGGCAGGGGCCCAATACAATCTAATACATTTCAGATTTATTAACTCATTTGACTTTTATGGACCGCTTTTTATGTTACGATATTATTTCAATTCAGTGTTTGATAAGGAAAACCCGAGTACGTGAAATAAAAATACTGAAGTACTCAATCAGTAACATTACAATGGAACCGGACCACTGAATTCAATAATTTTTAAATATAAACATTCAAACAACCCGCATTCGTTAAAAGCAAAACCACACGATGTTAATAACGTAAAATTATTTGATTCAGCATTGCTTTATCAATTATACAAGTTAAACTTAATACATTATATGACAACGAATAAATATTCAACAGTCTGATGATAATTGTATACCTACTCATTCGCCATGGTATGGCATCTTAGCATGCATGTTATGGTAATAAATTCAGCAATGATAATGCTACTATCTGAAGGTTCATGCGTAAAAATAACAGTTCTTATAACTTATATCAAACGCTAGTTTAGTTTCTTATAGGATATTTTAACGTAGATAGATGCTACGTGCAACTTTTTAAAATGAAACTTCTGTTCTAAGTTCGTGGTCCTACTAAAAATTCTGTGCTCCCACCGAGCAGATGAACATTCCCCTGAGCGTGTGATGTAAGTAATTAAAAGCTGACTCGTTAGTTGCACCGGGAGAGTACACAGTCATTCTCTCGCAAATGTAATCCATCCCCTTCCTCTCGCTAAGCCAGGTGGATGGAACTCAATTAGCAACAATTATTCCAACGACGATGCGACGTCAACCCAAAACTTTCCTAGACTATTCGTAATTAATTTTGTTCGCAGCGGCCCTGAAGCCGCCTTGTCGTGGCTCTCGCGCCATTAATGTTTATTTAGCCAAAAATTATTTAAAAAGTTGCCTCGAGGCTAGTTTTCGAATAGAAACAGGAATGGCGGAAGACTTATATCAAATGAAACGACATGAGAAACTTTTGGATGGTTTTCACGCCCGTTCCTACTTCGTAGTGGTCCATAACGACCATATAAGGCCGATTGCTTTCTTAAACTTATCCCATTTGTAGCCCCACGTGAAAGAATCTCAACTTCTTTATTGTGCCGAAGTTGCGAATGAGAACCCACTATTTCCATTTCTATCGAACACTAACCGAAGCTAATAAATTATTGTGCCTCCGTATAGCCGAATAAATACCCGTAGGAACGTTGTTAACTGGATGAAGGAGAGTAGATGAATAACTATAAAACTAGGGAATGATAAATGAATCCTTAGTTATTTTCGCATAAAATTCGAAGAGCATCGTAAACTCGAAACTTTCTTGTTAAAACAAAACCAAAGAACCTGCAATAATACTAAAAGTTTTGACAATTAAATTGAATCTCTACAGTGTTAATATGAGAAAACTGTTTTGTAAAGGGGACAGATTTAAGCCTGTTTATAATACAAATTGTCAGTTTGGTATACTTACTAACATAGGTTATCTATGTTACCAACAAATAAAAGCGAGGTACAAACGAATACAAAATTAAATATGGAGAAAGGTTGAGGGTGAGAAAACGTTTCATATTTTTCGTAGAAACGAAACTGGTCGAGTACGACCTCCCAACGGGCACGGGGCGGCGGAGTGAAAAACTCCCGCAGGAGTCACAGGAAGCTTCCAACCTGCCACATGTTTGGTTCCACCAGACACCCACCATTTCTACACTTATTCACTTATCTATAGCTTTATTTTTATTTCTGATACGAACATATTCTTTTTACTCGAAATCCGCAGTTCTGACTTTATTGTTTGTTTTACAATTCTTATACTGTAGCTGTAAATGTTAGTACGATTCCAACTCTTTTTGAATTACCCGTAATTAAATGAGAACGGATTGCTCATGCAATGTCGTTGTAGAAGGCGCGAATTGGGTGTCTCAGTATAAAGTCCCATATTAACATAGTAAGGAACCCATTTCCATTATCATCCCCAATTTCGTGCTCGGAAGGCACTTAAGCACTTAATGGATCTCAGCTCCCTGTAATTTACCGGGACGTTGGATTGAATAAAATCGTAAATCTTAACACCAACTCAGTGAAGGTGTTATAACAAAGAATGATTCGCAATTATTCTTCCTCGAAGGGAACATTGATAAAGGTATAAATAAATTACTATTTTCAAACGATTTATTTCAAAGGATAATTAATTGTTTTAGGCCTCACTGAGTGTCATATTCAAATTTGTTTCATCATAAAATTAATCGAAAATAAACCTAGACAGGTAGACGGGCAGACGAGTCTATTTTAAATATAGAAGAACGGTGGTATGGTGTGGGGAAGCAGGCGGATCAGCTCGGCAGAATGCACCATTCCACAAATAAACCGAATCGATAGCACAGCCCTGGCGGCGCGACCTCGCGTCGAGGTGACCCATACTGATCCCAATTTCCTGACACTGTCTGGCTCATATTTAAAACATCATTGTTCAGAAATGTCAGAATCCAGACGACATTAATATGTCATTTATATCGTTGCATTTATACAAATAACGTGGTCATAATTGAGATCAATGGGTCGTAACGATATTTTTTTTATTCCATAGTTGATGAGGCCTGAAGCTGACTTTATTAATTTGACGGCCTCTATGGCGCGCCGGGCGTAGGCCTGACAGCAATGCAGAAGGTTGCGGATTCGATTCCCGCTGAGTGCAGGTATTTATGCTTAAAATAAATTTTTGTTTTCGGTCTGGGTATGGATCCTTGGTACATTATTGCAATTGATTACTATCAAGCTAATTTTCCGTGAGTAGCTTCATTTTGATGAGACGCCCAACAATTTTCTATACGAAATACTCGTATATACTCGTATGTGGTAGATATAATAACAGAGGTTTCGTATTACGAAACCAAACTATTTTTACACGATTTAAAAATACACGGTAAGTATCTTAGAATTGTATTAATACAAGAATAACGTTAGCCAAGAAATTTGGTTATTACCTTACGCTACTTACGTACCCAATATTATGTAAATTTCACGAGCTATTAAACCCGGTGTAGAATCTCAAACAGCGCTCAGCTTCAACAATCATATTAACCTGTGTTAGATTATCACAGACATCGTGTTCCCGTAATATTACACATGAAACCTGCAATCCCATATACATTTCAGAAGCCCTTTGGGAAATACAAACTGTAATATAGCCGAGCAATAAAACATTGTTCTGCGTGCTCTCATGTAAATCCCATAACTACATTTGATCCAGTTGTCCCTAGTGACTTGTATATAGTTTGAGGCTTGTGTTCTTGTGAGTCCAACGATGACCTTTACGATGGTAAAGCTTGAAGCAGCGTTCTCTCTGACAACCAAATGAACATCACTAATTTAGATTTTTCTTCTGTTTTCGCGACGTTGTATTGAAATTAAAGACATTTTTCGGTATGAATCGCGTGGTGTTTATCACTTTTAGCATTTTTACAATGCTCAACGTTTCGAGACCTTTACAGGTCCCTTCTTCACAATTGACACCACGCGATTCAAACCGAAAAATGTCTTTAATTTCATCACTAATTTACCTAAAAATGAATCTTACTTAATATTATAAAGCTGAAAGTTTGTGAATGTGTGTGTGTGTGTTTGTTACTCAATCACGTAAAAACCGCTGTACCAATTACCATGAAACTTGGTATGTAGATAGCTGGAGACCTGAAAAAACACAAAGGCTACTTTTTATCCGGATATTCCCGCCGGATCGGGACTTACATGGGTGAAACCGCGGCGCAGCTAGTTAGAAATGACAATAACATATTTAGATTTATCTTCTGTTTTCGCGATGTTGTATTGAAATTTAAGACATTTTTCGGTTCTAATCGCGTGGTGTTTATTACTTTTGTTTTAACCCTCAACGTTTCGAGACCATTCCCTCTCTCGAGAGAGGTCGCGATTAAAACCGAAAAATGTCTTTAATTTCAATAACATATTTGTAGCAGCTGAAAATGAATTTTCAACATAACAAAAGACATTATCTTTGTAACTTGGATTAAGTTTAAAATGAAATAAGAGGCAGAAAAGGACGGACGTCTAAAACGTACCTACGGCTAAGGTTAACGTTAAATGAATTTTAGATTTGAATCTGACAGAGCTAATTACGAATCCAGTTACATGAGATGAAATTGTCCGACTTTGGATTAGGAAATCCATTACGGACTTTGAAATCCGGGACGATGCCAGCTAACGGATTAACTTGTAACGACTATATTTTTTATTAAAACATGTCTTTGAAATTTTGAAATTAATATTGTAATGTGTTCAGATTACTTTGTTACTTTTGGGATATGTGGATATTTTTATAGCTTTTCCTTTACTCTAACTTTACTCTTACTCTGTCAGGTGAGCCACACCACTATACGGAAAGAATAAAAAGCTTGAAATATCATTTTATTGTCCGTCCTGTCCGTTTATATATTCGCGTCTAGTTTTACACCAAGATACCCTATGCTGTCTCACTAAATAAAACAAACCAAAGTAAAATAGAGCAACGCATTATTTCTTTCACTCGACAAGTTACATTCACTGGTTACAGTGGATTTTATTTGTTTATACCTATTATATTCCTAATCCTTATTCCACGTACCACGTATAACGTTACAAACAATAACAAAATGTTCTGTAACAACAAAAAGGCTTACAAATTAATGAGGTACCGATATTACTTTTCAATATTTGATAACATATCGACAAATGAAAATGTCGAAGAATATATTAATAACGTCATAGACTTTGGTAACTTACATGTTTAGAAAATTTATTTTCAAGGAAAAATAGCATTCAAAAATTCTCACTCCAAAGACGCGAGTTCAAGCCTCGCCGCAAGTGAGAATTTTTTAATGCTATTTTTCCTTGAAAATAAATTTTCTAAACAAAATAGCCTTGAGCTACATACAAAAATTAATAGAAATTTAACTTACATGTTTATATTTCTTATTAGGTACTTATCGAATCTTGATATGTCTTGGCAACTTGGTTGTCTATGATCAGATAATATTTTCTATTTTGTTTTACGTTTCGGTAAAAGATAACGTGACTGGTTACAAACCTACTACGTAGGTATACGCGGACGAAAGAAACCGTACGGTAAGCTAAGGACCTGCCAACTATGTTTGGGACTATTCTAGTCTAAATACATGTGAAAATTATAATAACATAATCATAATAAAATAACATATACCTACTAACAGTGGGCGCGGATCGTCTTACATAAATTTTTAACTCCTAACATCAGAGGTCCGAAAATGTTTCACATACCATTTTAAATCATAATGATCATTCTTCATAATTTTTTTAAAACATAAAATTTAAAATACATAATCATTGAAATTCATAATATCACTATTATGTATTTCGTTTTTACTAAAATTTGTTTTAATAAATTTCTTAATCATAAGTATTTTATCCATAATTATTGAAAATTATAATGTCTAAATTCATACATTTGTTTCGCCTACTATTGTTATCTTAACGCGCGTTGTACTCGAACTTGGAAAAAAATACACGGAGCACACCGACTCGGATAGGTTAAGTTTATGTTAGAACATGATTACACGCAGCGCTTTGGCGAGCGAGCGTAGCGAGCGTGCCGCGGCAGCGGTCGCCAAAGCGCCTAATACTATACATAAAAAAGCGTGATGTATCTTAATCATAAGTGTTTTTATGAAGATCGACAGAACACAAGTCAAAAACAATCGAAAATTTCCGTTAGAGTTTGATAATAGGGTAGTTCATAAAATAAGTTTTGTTACAGTTGCCTTTATTAATATAAATAATCTTAGTAACACATTATGAGTTATAGCATGAATGATCATGAATGTTATGAAGAAAAAAAATCTGAAAAATAAAATTATGATTTTAAAATGTTCTTGGTAGTAACAGTATGAATAAAAAAATTATGATCACTAACTGTTATGAGCTCCGATGGTAGTATTAAAAATGTCTGAATAAAAAAAGTATGAAAAGTAAAATTATGAAGAGTGATTATTATGAACACAAATCGATAGTAAGACAAAGAATATGACTTAGAATTTTATGTGAGCCAATATGGACCCACTAACAGTACCTAATACATATACACTTTAATTATTTTCTCTGTGAAAAATCCTCAGGTCTGGACAAACAGACAGACATTCAAGTTATTCTGTAAATACCTAAGTTTTTTGTTTTTGATGTAGGTATACGAAACAGTATATACTTGTTAAAGGATAGTTAAAGGATAAAGGACATATTTTTAAAATAATCCTAGGGAAGTTAAGAAGGCATTTCATTTTGACGATACATAATTACTTACCTACCTGTATTGCTTATTTCATACATCCTCTGTGGTAATATCTAAGCAACATGTACCTACATATTGTACCTACATGGGTACACCGACTATATCTCATCACGTCGCTCGTTCCTGAGAATGCTACGTATACGGTAATTTAATACAACATTGTCCGCTCTAATTTGGAAATTCCGTGGATTCGCGCAGGTGAAGGATATTAGGTATGCATCAAGGTGTCGAGCGCAACCAAACCAGCACCAGACACAGCTGTCCATCGCTGTAATCGGATTAGTGGCAGCGCAGTCTTGTGGCGCCACCCCTGGCTCCCGAGTCCGACCCTCAGACCATATGTTCACATTTTACATTGCATTTACTAGAATACATTAGCAGCATACATAATGTATGCTAGCAGGTGTTCTTATAATGTCGTTGCAATATATTGTTTACTCGACAAACGCCTTTTAATAGGTAAGTTTTAAGTGACAAAATATTGGTAACATTTGGCCACCGTGAGATAAGATCGCGCGGTGGCAGATAAACTGCTTGGTCCCTAGGAGGTTTGGTGTCAGGCAGGTGGCAGGCCGTAAAAATATTGCCAAATCTATTTGCAGAAGGTGAGGTCAAGGAAGACTTACCTACTGCGCCAACTGCAAATATTAAGAAAAAAAAAACAATTTAGAGTTAAGCGGACCTCTGGCTCCAGAGAGGGGTACAACTGGGAACATCGCTTGAATAAGAAGAGATTGAGAGGCATGAATCTCTCGAATGTGAATACCTTACCTTACCGCGAAAACAAAACGCAACCTCGCACTAAGGCATGCGCCCGGTTGGGGTTTGTACCAGACGTATGTGGCGAATGCTCACAGTGAGCACACTCGTCCAAACATCGCGAGGTATGTGTGGCGAACCATTCGCAGCACATGCCTTGTGATATCTGTATACACCTGACACCTATAGACGGTACCTACATTTCTATCGATGAATATCTGCCTAATTGACTGATGAGTCTATCTATACCTTATTTCAGAAACTTAGATCAAAAATGTTTCTGTTATTTAGTTACAAAATGTTATTCATTCAAAAATCCCATACATTTATTGAAAGTGACAGCTTTTTATTTACTTTTCCCTTTAAAATTTACAGTTCTTTGTTTACATTTTTGATCTAAGTTTCTGAAATAGACTATAGTAACAATAGACATTAGACTATTAGGTATATCATGCATTCTCTCGTCTCGCTCGACGTATATTCGTCCAAATACCGCTAATAATAATTTTAGCGACAAATCATTAACTCGTTGTCAAGAATATAATTACACTTAAATTACTAAACGGTGCAAAATAAAAGAATTTTTTCAAAACGAATGCTTTACCATTCATTCTCTAATTACACTTCTTGCGTCGGAGTAGCGCCTGGCGCGGTTTAAACCGGTTGAAAGTTTATGAAAAACTTCAGTTGCATACAGAGCAGTTTCCATTTGCAGTGTTTTGAAACAGACCCGAGGCTCACTTTGCCGAACACGGCTGACCAATTACAATTGACCAATGTTTGTGAGCACGTTCCATTCTACTGTAGGTACATACAAACTGGTGAATAGGTACCTATGGACCAGTTTGTATGTTTGCTCATTCAATTAACGTAGGCATGCACCTATTTTTTATATATATTAGTTAACCCGAAAAGATTTTTCAACAGTTTTAATTAAACTTTCAACAGATAAGCGTGATTTTATTTTGTTGAAATATAATGTCGATTAGGTAGAAAGATAAAGTGAGTAGGCAAGTGAAATGGGGTACCCTAACGTAAGTACTTATAGTGTAAGTATTTTGGAGTTTGTTAAATATTCCATTAGTATAACATCTCATTTAATTTTAACAAAATAGTACTTAACCCTATTTGGGTATGGTTTTCTTCTTTTATCTAGCCTTTTTACTTGACATATTAAAGACTACTGACCAAAGAGGGAGAGGGCAAGAGCAAATGAATGTTTTTAAAATGGACGTCGACTTTTATATATTTTTTATCTTTTTCTTCTGCGCGTCTCCGTGGTTTGCTGGAGAGCAGCACCTAAGCACTTTTATCTCTCTCCCATGCATATTTTTTATTAAAACCTTTCGTGTGGGACACAGCAGAGGTTTTTCTAATTCTATTCGTATTCTTAGCCACCTCTGGCATTTCGCACCTTATTAGCTTTTAGGTTTTTGATTAAGATTGGGTTTATTTACGATAGTAAAAGAAAAGAAGTGAAGCTTACAAAATATAGATTCAATTTGGTCTAAGTTCAGTGTTGTGTGAGATGTAAATAAATCAATGTATTATTGCTTTCCTTTTCCAAATAATTAACTCGAATTATTGATTATTACCGTTTTATTGTAGGTATTCCCTTATAATATTTAAAAAGCTACATTGTGCTTTTACGTTTTATAGAATAATCAAACTCTACCATACCTCTTCCGGCTTCTTAAGCTTATAGCAGATTGTCGGGAACATCATTTACAATTTACCTAATTAAAAAAAAGATGAAACGCATTAATAAACGCAGTTTACGATTATTATGATTATATTCCAAGCTGTAAAAACTGATGTGAGGACAAATATTTACGGCGAGATTAAAACAAGCCAGTTACGGACCTTTTTACTTCATATTCTACAAAAGTATCATGTTTAATGTTTTGCGGCAGTACATTTGTATTTTAATTTGTACCATTTTGTTTGTAACTGTATCATTTTGTTTTTCATCTTTGCAAATTAGTCCGTGCTTCATTGCTGTGTTGCAGTACTTAGTTAAGTTAGGATTCGTAGTGTCTAGTAGGTATAATACAGTCAATAGAACTAATGAGAAGTAGTCAATTTTTTATTATAGACACGAAGTTAGTACTTACTTGTTAAAACACCTGGAAAAAATATACTTGAGTATTTCTTTCATTTCCAATTCGAATAATACGTCCTCTATAAAATAAATGTTCTACATAAAACTCGTCGATGCATTCGATTCACGAGAAAATGATACGGCAAAATAAGAATATCAATAGAACGTAAGTGGACGAGATGTTATGAGCACACCATTAAACTTGTCGCAAGTTTTGTATCGCGGATGTCTATCGGCGAACTAGAATGGCCAAAATATTCAATTGGCGTATCGTTGTTTGGCCGCGGGCCAGACGCGGCTGCATACTGATGTGCCAACTTTTACTCGTCGACTCAGCTCATCGAGGCAAACTTCGCCGGCCGACCTGCCAAGCTCGTCCCTCGCACCGCTCGCTCCTGTGATCGTGCGACTTTAATGATGTAGGTACCTACTAAAAACTAAACGCTCATCAATCACCTCTAACTAATTTTCTTTTTATAGAGTAACCCTTTTTAGTCGGACGGAGAGATGAGCGCCGTAAACTGCTTGTACTTCCGAAAGGATGATTTAAAAAATTTAGAACACTGCCGTCGTAGTAAGTTATTCTAATAACATTTTGGCTGCTTTTGTTTTGCTGATGATGACGTTCTTGACTTGTTTCATGTTGACAGTGTTTACTTTTAAAAAATACTTATTTAATTTAGTTTTAGATTTAATTTAGTTTTTAGTGCAATGAGGTACCTACTTGCATAATATATAGTTACTTTACTATTTACTGTGTGTTTCCGCAACTAGCCCTATAACTGGGCCTTTTTACGTGACTTTAAGCCGTAGGTTTCTTCACGATGTTTTCCTTCAACGTAAGAGCGATGTTAAATATAAATAGCGCACTTTAATTTTTCTTAAGGAAAAGGACCTTCGGAATGAAAGTCGCGGTATCTACCACTAGACCAACGCCGCTCTTTGCATAATATATGTGCATCACACAAACGTCCTTCCATATACTCAAACTTTGCCTTTTATAATAATTAGTAACCTACCTATAGATAAGCAGTGCGCTTTACCTCCACACGTTACCTTCCATTGTGCAAAATTCCACACTTAAGCGGTGGCTCATTGAAGTACTGACCGTGAAAGGCACTGCCGATGAGACTTGCAGTTTGCTTAAAATCTCACTATCATAGTGATATTTTTGAAAAGTCGAAAAAATCTTATTCTTCCTTACTCAGTTCTAACTTTTTCAATAGGTAAGACAAATATGATTATGGTGTCAGTAAAGCAAACTATCCGCTTTCATAAATCGAAGAACGATCAACTTTGATTTGATGGATGGCTCGTACTCTGTTTGTTGCTGCTCCTCGGGGAAAATTGCTGAAGAAAGCTAAGGATATATTACTTACCTACTACATTAGGTAGGTAGGTTATATAGTTACAAGGACTTATCTACATTATCCTACTAATATTATTAATGTGTGTAGAGGTAGTTTGTTTCCTCTTCACGAAAAAAATACTAAACCGATTGCGATGAAACTTGGTATGCATAGATTACTTTTTATCTCGAAATTCTCTCGGGGGCCGTCATTCCTTGTGTGTCTTGTGTATTTTGATGATTAAAACGAGAAATTGTCAACACATACGATATGAAGATGACAAATATTTAAAGAACATTTTTTTACCACCTGCACACCTCTCATTACTCATAGCAACAGTGCGCAATAAGTTTATCGTTAGCAATATTGCGCGGCACTGCGCCCGCCAACAAGACCAATCACAGAGCAAAATAGTCTCTGACTACCCACCTTCGAAGTCTCAGTAATAGGTTCCCGTTTTTACCCTTTGGGTACGGAACCCTAAAAACGATATTAAGCCCTCTTGTTTAGAATATTTTGGTTACAAAAAACTCCCTGTCCACCTTTCCTTTGAAGTTGTTTTTCCGTCAACAATTAATTTAAAAATATTTGTTTACTGGTTTACTTATGGCAAAACATTATGCTAGGGTGTTCTGGGTTAGTCCTAGGTCCAAATAGTTAAAATATTAATCATATTATTTGAAAAAAAAAAACCTTAACAAATTAAAAATTGACATTAGACATTTTTCGGTTTTAATCGCGTGATAAGGATCACACAATCATCAACCTAAAGAAGGGACTTGTAAAGGTCTCGAAACGTTGAGCGTTGAAACAATGCTAAAAGTAATAAACACCACGCGGTTAAAACAGAAAAAATGTCTTATTCACACACACCGCACACACACATTATTTTTATTTAGATGTAAAGTTACCATTATAGCAGCCTATTACAACTGTATTTCTACTAATGTCATAATCGAGATCAATGACCCATATTCTGTTAAATCGTAAAATCAAGTGAAAATCGAATCTGCCCTGTATTTTTGAGCTAACGGCGGCGCGTCGCGTCGTCCGCTGTCGCCTCATGTCGCCCGTTGCCAACTCGTACTTTAACTGTCGCTTTGAAACTGTCACTCCAACAACTGTATCCTGAACGTGCCTGAACTTGATGATGTTTACATTTTTTGAGGGCTCCTGACTCCTGGACTACCCAACATAACAAAAAGGTTCTCTGTATTGAAATGAAAGGTTCAAATTGTTAATGAATTTCAAAAGCTTTGATTATATTCAAAGTTCAAAAGTAATTCCATACTTTCATTTATTATTCTTATTTTACAAAATGAATTCTAACTCAATAGAGGTAAATTTTAGTCGTAATTTTCGCGTTAAAGAAATCTAATATGGCTATTGTTTCGTAAAAGCCTTTGTACGAAATTAACAAAGCAAAATAAAATGCCGCTGTGTACTTTGAGACATAATACACCTACCTGTCGATAGGTGGCATCGGGACGAACAGATAAACGACTTCAAATTTAAGTACATATGACGTACCTACCTACCTAAAGGGACCCGGAAATGGGATATTTCTACAAACGTGATGTCATAGGTATATGTGTATGTATATACCTACATTCATACGGGTTGTTTGAAAAAACGTGATATTCCGTTTCCAAGACATTTTATTGCTATCGTATGAAAGTGTTATTTGTTCGCCTATATCGATTGATATCTCCCAAATTTCTATTATTAAATGCCAAGAAACTCCCTCTATTAGATGGTTCTAATAGATAAACTTTTTAAATTCACATGAAATGTGTGACATAGTTACATTTTCCCGGGTCTTTGTATTATTATTTATTTTCTTACCTTGACGTTTCAACTATGTTACGTAATAATGGCATTGGTTGCAAGGGGACTCAAATAAATAATAATACGCGAAAAAGACCCGGGAAAATATAACTAGATTCTAATAGAGTTTTAATAGACCTTTTTAATCTATCCAATCTCGAATGAGTCAGAAAATGTGTTTCCTTACAATGCAAGCACCTCTGCCGTTAGCATCAGTATAGTTTGTGACCTCTGCGCAACATCAACCCAACTGTAGTTATTTAACTGTTTCCTCTTGCTGCTGTAAACCCATCAAAAAGTTTTGATTCATAACCGTGCAGTATTCCAAGTCACGTGGAAACCGGACCTTCCTACTCATAACTCCGAAGGTATATCTCGTTAAGGAAGACCGGGAGCAGAAAGTTTTGCTTTCAACTCGTTTATACGGCCCCCGTTATCACGCCCTAGAGGCCTAACCTCTTTTCTTAAAGACTCGCACATAACATACTCGTTCGCTCCCCTCATTTGAATCCGCTTTGAGTTTAAAAGCGAGTGTGTAGGTAGCTAAAGATTGTGGAACTGCACGCTTCAATTCTTTTAATAAGTTTGTCAGTTTATTGGAGTTGAGTTTTAATTGCCTACATTATTTTAACTACGATAAGTTTTTTTTTATAACTAACACAGCTAACGCCCCATGAAAATTAATTAATAAGTCTTACTCTACTCTTGACACTATTCTACTGTGGTTTAGTTTACGTTTACCCTTTTACTTATAAACGACTAGCGTGTATCCCTCGGTTTTACCCGCATAAGTCCCGATCCCGTAGGAATTTTCAAAAAACCTTTCTTATCAGATGCCTACATCGCATCCACTATCAGCGTTTAGGCTGTGCTTGGATCAGTCAGTCAGTCAGTCAGGACAAAGCCTTTTATAGATATATACGTTTATGTAACGTTAATCTCTGTCTGTTACGTTTGAAACTTCATGTCATAGTCAAAGACAAACCTTACACAAAGTTAGTCATCATTTATAAGTAAGAGTGCAAGTCATTTAGTAGGTATATAGAGTGTAGATAGAGTTGTCCATGGTTCGAGGCCCATAAAACCACTCATGGTTAACAAGTAGTGATGAGGTTCTAGGTTAGCATGACTCAAACTCTAAAATATATTAATTAAATAAAATATTCACAAAATCGTTTCGAAACGTCTTATCCAATATCAAATGTGTCTTCGGAACGCGACCTCCAATGAGCAGAAAACACAAAAAAATAGTGGAACATTATTAACGCGAAAGTAACACTGGTCTGTCTGTATGTTAAAACAAGTAGACAACATATTTATAAAAAAAAAAATATCATAATCGATTCAGTATTTTACGACATTATCCTTTGAGTATTCGAATACATATCCAAACCACTTGTAACCACTTGCAATTTATCACAAATGTTATTGTTCGCTGCCGTTCTTAATCATCATTTCAAAGAGCCCATTTTATCGTTTATTTCAGAGAAAAAACCTTTATTTAATAAAAATCAGCCAAACAAGCCGGCTTCCAATGGTACCAAGCAGCCGAGCAAGCAAGCCACGTTGCTACGCTGGATGGCAATCAACAGCACTAGGAAAGGGCCGGAGCTACTATTTTACAGCATGTTCCGAGGAGTGTTAAGCCGAAAAAGGGGTTGTTCCAGATGGGGATAAATGACCTCAAACTTCAAGAAACAGCTAATTTTCACGTAAACTTTAAACTCAAAACTTTTTATAACCACCTCGTATTTCCAACAGTTGTAAAACAATCGTTGTTCGTAGACCTCTAGAACTACCAACTTTCGGTTTAATACCCCTTTCTCGGAACACCCTGTATATTGTTATACCTATGTTTAAAATTACCATTATTTAAATTATTGGTTTCTTTCTCTCATCCTAGCGATGTTCCCGGTTGCATCCCTCTCGGGAGCCAGGGGTCCGCTAAACCCCAAATATTTGGGGTTGGCACAGTAGGTAAGTCATCATTGATTATATTTTCTGCTAATACATTTGTCAATATTTCTACGGCCGGCCGCCTGCCTGACACCAACCCTTCTAGAGACCCCAACCCTTCTAGGGACCCTCATTGCTTTCTTTAACTTTCATTATTACAGCGACAATTAAAAATAAATCACGTATGTTGTTGTAGGTATACTGCTGTAATTCATTACATACTACACTTTAATTACTTCTATTTTGCATATTAGAGCTGCGTGTTGCAGCTAATGCCTAAGGATAACGTCCTTCCTTGCATACCTTATTAAGTAATTTTTAACCGTCTCTGATAAACATAGGTATGTAATTATGATTAAGTAATGGTTTTGTTTTCTAAAAGGAAAAATATTAAAGTTGCTTGGGCTGTGTAACTCATGGTGGTTAAGTTACTTCAAAAAAGATTAAATAACCGTACCTGTATACAGTTCTACTAACTTATCTGTTATGTATATAACCAGAAGTTGGGCAGCCAAACTACAAACGGCAACTGCATTTATGGGCTATACCCCATGAATATGCCCGACTTTAGTACTTTAACACTTATGATAAAACAAATTTTAATGGATTTTGGTGGGTGAGTCGGAGTTTTAACCGTGATGTATCCACGGGTAATAACTAATATTTGAAACATTAATATGAAATATAACGTACACGACTGTTAAAATTTAAGGTAGACAAAAATCTATGTAGATAATTTCATGTGCCATCTATCAAAAATACCTGAAACTATTTCATAAGAAAGTGTTTAAAAATTAAAATGTCGAGGTACTGAAAGTTATTGCTTTTATTATGGTGTCATGTAACAATCTAATATTTCGAAGACTTTCTAAAGCAGAAAAACAGACCATGAGGTCTGACCAAAGCTTTCGAAACGCCAAGCTAAAATAAATCCGTTACAATTGTTGCATTATAATACAAATAAGGGTTATCTTATCATGCAAAAGGGTACGTTTTCGTAAATTGTTCTATGCAGTAAATTAGCTTGCATTAGCCTGACGAGAGTGGTTTAACGACTTACTCATACCATGAATATTCAGGCAACCCATATTGCTAGATGAAGCTTCAAAGGGTTTATCTGAGCGACAAACGCTTTAATTCCCAGAAGCAAATAGTTAATAAGGCTTCTTGTAGAGGGAGTAGAGTGAACGTTCAACCGTAAACCCGTTTAACAGGTTACAAACATTACCAAGTACATATTAGGAGAAGATAATTGCTTTGCGAAACAGGCACCTTCCCCAAATTTAGGTGAATTCACTTAATAAACTCGGAATTTTAGGTCTTCGAGTAATTGGTAATTGTCAGCATTTATAGTAACGTTTCGTCGTAGTTTTATGACCACTTCTACAAGTGACTGCCTCTACATTGGACCACTTTTACATCGGTCCATTTCTACAACGGACTACGTTTTTAGTTAGAATGGGCTACCTCTATTGTCACTTGTAGAAGTGTATTGTATTTGACCACTTCCACATTGGACCACTTTTTTTAGTTAGATTGATCGAATTACCCAATGATCTATTTCTAGTACAACCTTCAAGATCAGAGTGAATAGGTTTCTTCTACTTAACGCTTTAATTCCCAGAACCAAATAGTTAATAAAGCTTCTTGTAGAGGGAGTAGAGTGAACGTTCAACCGTAAGCCCGTTTAACGGTTACAAACGTTACCAAGTACATATTAGGAGAAGATAATTGCTTTGCGAAACAGGCACCTTCCCCAAATTTAGGTGAATTTACTTAATAAACTCGGAATTTTAGGTCTTCGAGTAATTGGTAATTGTCAGCATTTATAGTAACGTTTCGTCGTAGTTTTATGACCACTTCTACAAGTGACTGCCTCTACATTGGACCACTTTTACATCGGTCCATTTCTACAACGGACTACGTTTTTAGTTAGAATGGGCTACCTCTATTGTCACTTGTAGAAGTGTATTGTATTTGACCACTTCCACATTGGACCACTTTTTTTAGTTAGATTGATCGAATTACCCAATGATCTATTTCTAGTACAACCTTCAAGATCAGAGTGAATAGGTTTCTTCTACTTAACGCTTTAATTCCCAGAACCAAATAGTTAATAAGGCTTCTTGTAGAGGGAGTAGAGTGAACGTTCAACCGTAAGCCCGTTTAACAGGTTACAAACATTACCAAGTACATATTAGGAGAAGATAATTGCTTTGCGATACAGGCACCTTCCCCAAATTTAGGTGAATTTACTTAATAAACTCTGAGTTTTAGGTCTTCGAGTAATTGGCAATTGGCAGCATTTATAGTAACGTTTCGTCGTAGTTTTATGACCACTTCTACAAGTAAGCACGTCTACATTGGACCACTTACACATTGGACCACTTCTACATCGGTCTATTTCTACAATGGATCACCGTTTCAGTTAGAATGATCGAATAACCCAATGATCTACAACCTTGAAGTCTTCAAGTCTAGAGTGAAAAGATTTTCGTTACAACTTATCAGGGTGCGTATGAGGCCGCAGCATCATCACTTTCCATCGGGTGAAATAGAGTTGAACTATCACTATAGAAAATAAATATTGTAAAAAGATATGTTCTTTCTAAACCTTTATTTGCCTCCATACATAGACCATGTTTACCTACATCAATAGACCCATGAATCGGTTTCAAACAAAATAAAGTTCAAATTAAGTAACAAAATACCCAAGCAAACAAGGGTCACATTGGTTTTATTTGAAAAGTTTACACTATACAATATACATACATGTTACTGTAGAACTTTTACATTATAGAACAAAAGTCTACGAACTACAGCCATCCATCGATTAAATTAATACAAATGGCCGAATAGAAACGGTTTGTTGAACTTTAGCTAATCAGTGCAGCTATGTCTGGCTCTTGTGGTTCGTCTACACGTCTGGATGGATCCATGAGCGTGTCGGCCAGAAACTGTATCTGCAGATATAATTTTCTGAGCTATTCGCAGTCTGATGATGTTACACGTCATTAGCAATCACTGAAAATGTTACATAGGTAGATACTCTAGGTACCTATCATTGTTTACGTGAAACATTGTTTCACTTAGGAACGGTTCATAGTTCATCTGTATGGTTGTTTTACATAAACTTTCTGAATATTAAGACAACAATGAAAGGTAAAGTTGATTGTTTTCATAACCTTAGTTTTATAAAAATAATTTACTACATAACCATAGCCAGCATAATGAGCATTTTTGGCCGTAGTGGACTTAGTCAATAGGAATTAAGTTTATTGTGTACATTTAATTTAGTTTTTAGTGCACTAGACAATACCTTATCGTACTTATGATCTAGCTGACCCCGGGCTCTGGAGAGGGATGCAACCGGGAACATCGCTCGGATGATGATGATGATGACTTATGATCGAGGTAGGTATAAACTGCTAAGACTACATTATTTAATATGTTTTATTATTCTTATGCAACCATAACTTAAGTAATTCAGCTACAAAAGAGGTAGACCATGGATTCATTTCATTAAAATATCACGACTTATTAGTAACAGCGCTTTGACGCCTACACCGCTGAACCGATCTCATAAAAATCGGTCAAGCCGTTTCGGAGGAGTGTTAGTTACCGTACTCCTCCGTAACGGCTTGACCGATTTTTATGAGATCGGTTCAGCGGTGTAGGCGTCAAAGCGCTGTTACCTAAGTCCCGATCCCGCGGGATTTACGGGATCAAAATTAGCCTGTCCTCCGAAGTCCCATCTATCTCTATACCAAAATTTATCAAAATCGGTTCAGGTATACGACCTAAGTCCCGATCCCGCGGGAATAACGGGATCAAAAGTAGCCTATGTCCTTCTCCGAGGTCCCATCTATCTCTATACCAAAATTTATCAAAATCGGTTCAGGTATACGACCTAAGTCCCGATCCCGCGGGAATAACGGGATCAAAAGTAGCCTATGTCCTTCTCCGAGGTCCCATCTATCTCTATACCAAAATTTATCAAAATCGGTTCAGGTATACGACCTAAGTCCCGATCCCGCGGGATTTACGAGATCAAAAGTAGCCTATGTCCTTCTCCGAAGTCCCATCTATCTCTATACCAAAATTTATCAAAATCGGTTTAGCGGTTTAGGCGTGAAAGCGCTGTTACCTAAGTCCCGATCTCGCGGGATTTACGGGATCAAAATTAGCCTATGTCCTTCTCCGAAGTCCCATCTATCTCTATACCAAAATTTATCGAAATCGGTTCAGGTATACGACCTAAGTCCCGATCCCGCGGGATTTACGGGATCAAAAGTAGCCTATGTCCTTCTCCGAGGTCCCATCTATCTCTATACCAAAATTTATCAAAATCGGTTCAGCGGTTTAGGCGTGAAAGCGCTGTTACCTAAGTCCCGATCTCGCGGGATTTACGGGATCAAAATTAGCCTATGTCCTTCTCCGAAGTCCCATCTATGTCTATACCAAAATTTATCAAAATCGGTTCAGGTATACGACCTAAGTCCCGATCCCGCGGGATTTACGGGATCAAAAGTAGCCTATGTCCTTCTCCGAGGTCCCATCTATCTCTGTACCAAAATTTATCAAAATCGATTCAGCTTTTTAGGCGTGAAAGCGCTGTTACCTAAGTCCCGATCCCGCGGGATTTACGGGATCAAAAGTAGCCTATGTCCTTCTCCGAGGTCCCATCTATCTCTATACCAAAATTTATCAAAATCGGTTCAGGTATACGACCTAAGTCCCGATCCCGCGGGATTTACGGGATCAAAATTAGCCTATGTCCTTCTCCGAGGTCTCATCTATCTCTATACCAAAATTTATCAAAATCGGTTCAGCGGTTTAGGCGTGAAAGCGCTGTTACCTAAGTCCCGATCCTGCGGGATTTACGGGATCAAAAGTAGCCTATGTCCTTCTCCGAGGTCCCATCTATCTCTATACCAAAATTTATCAAAATCGGTTCAGCGGTTTAGGCGTGAAAGCGTAACAGACAGACAGACAGAGTTACTTTCGCATTTATAATATTAGTAAGGAAGTAAGGATTAGTAAGGATAAAGATAAGGATAAGTCGTGTTATTATACAATTTAAGTTTAATATAAGCTTTTTTGAAATATTGAACTTATCCGTTCAGCCGTTAATGCCTGATTGAAAGACAAACATCAAAATATCCAACAATCATACAATATTAGTGGCATAGTTTATTATGATTTGTATAGACGTCTCGTAGAAAAGAGCACCGTCATTGTTCTACAACCGTCTACTAACGTTCGCGCTCCCGCTATCTGATGACGGGACGCTTTAGCAAACGGAACTCATAATCTATTCTATCAATGGCTCCAGATAAGATTGTTCCGTCATTATTGAGCTGTAATTAATCTTTGTCATTCATTACTGGCCTCGTTTGCAGATCTCTGCTCCCGCCCGATGTACAGGGTTATTGGTAACGAATTATGAAAGCGGTCGGGGGCTACTTTCTGACATCCTAAGGAACCACTTTTGTTCTACGACTTTTGGAAATTCTAAATTTTTTTCAATTTTTTAGGTTTAGTAAATTTCTAAAGGTTACTTTCTGACATCTTAGGGAACCACTTTTGTTCTACGACTTTTAGAAATTCGAACATTTTTTAAAAATTTACATTTCTAAAATCAGCTGTTTGCGGGGCGCAGAGGGCAATAGGCCTAAGATTTCAATATTATTCATCAGAAACTACTAAAACCAAGGGGTTATTGACCTCTGTACCCGAATAACAGCTGATTTTAGAATTATTCTAACCTCAAAATTTTCGATTTTTTTTTTAATTCCAAAAGTCGTACAAAAAAGTAGTTCCTTGGGATGTCAGGAAGTAGCTCCCGACCAAAATTCAAATTCAAAATTCAAAGTACTTTTATTCATTCGGATATTACAATATACTTATCTCTTTGAATCGTCAATTATATACCTAATGTAATCTAATGTGTCTTCGGAACGCGACCTCCAATGAGAAGAAGACACAAGAAACTCATGGGGTCCGCTTTCATAATTCTTTACCAATGACCCTGTAGGTAGATACAGCGGGCTACAGCTGCTTTGTTATTGTTACTTATTTCTGTTTATGACCCTTTCTGTAGCAGACGAGACAATACAGAATACTTTTGTATAAAAGCTATCCAAGAATATAAATTACTTCTGTATCGATTCCAAGGATTTTGGCAAAAGGAAACGGCTCAGCTACAACCTCTAGAAATATATCTCGGTAACCGTTGACACTAAATCTTGGGAGTTAAATAGTGACGCGAAATCACATTACGAAGTTTATTGCTTTGTTTTTCTTAAATAGGTTTCACTTGAATAAAATCAATAAAATCTCTCTTCTTCTCATCCGAGCGATGTTCCCAGTTGCATCCCTCTCGGGGCCCGGGGTCCGCTAAACCCAAAATTAATTTGGGGTCGGCGCAGTAGGTAAGTCATCATCATTGACCATACCTTCTGCAAATAGATTTGGCAATATTTTTACGGACGGCCGCCTGCCTGACACCAACCCTCCTAGGGATTAAGCAGTTTATCCGCCACCGCACGGAGAGAACTTGAGGTTTGCTAGTCTCCCTCAGATTGAGTAAACGATTGTTTAAAATCTAACCCCCTTACTTTTTAAACGATGACTAAGTAGTAACGTTTGTCTGTCGTGTTTACTGTGTCGTGTCACTTATAAACGATGACTGTGTTAGTCATCGTTTATAAGTGAAAAGGTTAATGTCTAGTGCACTAGAGTAACAACTATTACCTGTAGTGCCTGTAGTAAAGGTGGTGCCACGAATAAACTCGTACTTAGGTCGTACTAACTGTGGCGCGTTGAGCGAATGCCCGATTTCAATGCAGAAGATTGCTGGTTTTATTAGTATAACATGTATTTATGCCTAAACAAAATATTGGTTTCTGGTCTGGGTGTCTTTGTATGCATAATATGTACCTATTTACGATTTTAAACTTACATGGTTGTTTGCGAGTGTATATCTAGCTTCCGTCCGTCTGTAACGAATATATCCGTTGTCTAGTTACCGTAACACAAGCTTAGTAGCTTACCACGGGGGTAGATGGCACTGTGTAATGTTCACAGAATGAATTTATTTATAGATGAATTGTTCTTTTGGAAACTGTATTGTATCACATACGAGTACTTATGCAATATCACAAACGCGACCTACACGATGTTACTTTGCGTTTACGTAAAAGAAAAATATTCGACGTGACAGGTATCGAGTAGTGAATAGTGATAGACAGGTAACGAGAAGGGATAGGATAGTCATGTATCGCTTCTGCAGTGGAGATTAAAGAGGCGATGGCGTGGTCCGACGTCATCCATCTGGCCTAATGCTGTTTCGACGCGCGTCGGTCCGCCCGTCTCGTCACTGTAATCTCGTGCCGCGGCGCCGCGCCGCGCTGATACCCCAACAACGGTAAATCTCCTCTATTCTCAATTTTCAAAACTTATACATATAGGTTTATAATCGAACTTTGTCTTGATTTTTTGTTATTTTATAGCAGGGGTTCCCAAACTTATTTTGTCTACCGCCCACTTTGAGAAAAAAATATTTAACTTCAATTGAAATTAATTGTTGTAAGCTATATTAGCTTAGATTAAACTACTTTCATTTCGAAACGGAGCGACCTATTGACATGGTTTTTATTTTATTTATTCAATAAGACAGAATAGATATGAGAACTACACGGAGAGAAATATTGAACCGAGTTAGTTTGAGCAATTTTATTTCTTAATTAATGATGATAGTAATGTTCACATGTTGTAGTCGAGAGCTCAGTCGGTGTCTAAGAGTCCTCCTAGCTAGATGAAATTACAAATCTAACCTAAGCCTCTACACAACGCCCCTATTTTTTTTTCTGGGTCTCTTAGCGCCCCCCTTTAGGCCTGCAGCGCCCACAAGAGGACGTTATTACCCACTTTGGGAACCCCTGTTTTATAGAGTCTATCAACAAAAATTACCTACTTAGTTCTTAGGAACAGCGGAAGGAAGGAATTAGGAATCCGCAAGAGCGGGACATAGCTAGTGTATGATAAGATGTCTGTTGGCTGCTTATTGTCACAGGTATTGTGACGTGGTGCGTCGTGGCCTAATTTCATCATGATTCATGTTCAGTGCAACAAAGGTTTATAAAATTTTAATTCAGAAACTATATAATAATATCCATTTATTGACACAACAATTCAGTCACAAAAACAATTCAAAATGCTCATACTTCGCTTACATTTACAGGCAGAGTGTACAGTTGTACAGATTTTTTGAGTCATCACCAACTTGAGTAGCCGTAGCTTGAGTACGAAGACGGGCTTCTGAAACAATATAAAAATAATATGACAATCAGAATGACCTCTAAAAAATATACCTACACCTATACTGGCATCGCCTGGGTACCGATCACATTGAAATATTGGAAAGAAAAAGTAGCCTATGACTTAGTCCAGATCTCCAGTTATCGGCATACTTCTTCAAAATCGGTTTAGTAGTTTTTTGCGTAAAGAGGTAACAAAAATACTCGTTTACTTACTTACACACCAACTTAAACTTTCTAATATTAGTAGAATTAACTCTCAGAAACAGCTGATTTGCAAGTAATTTTAAAATTTTCGAAAACTATTTCAAATTATAAAAATAAAAGTAAAAAGTTGTTCGCCTAGACGTGTAGAACAACGTATATAGGCAGCTGCTTCATAAACTCCAACAACCAGTATACACTGAGTGAAAAAGTGCTCAACCGCTCACGCTACAATAATTGTAAAAAAAATTAAAAAACCCGCCTGCTTAAAAAAACTTTAAATAAAAACATATACATAATAAAAACTAAAAAGAAAATAAAACAAGTCCAGTAGTCACAGAACATAGCGACTTTAACAGTCGGGACCCATTGACTACCTAAAATCTAGCTCATAATATACCTTTTCAGTAATGGGTCCCGACTGTTAAAGTCGCTATGTTCTGTGACTACTGGACTTGTTTTATTTTCTTTTTAGTTTTTATTATGTATATGTTTTTATTTAAAGTTTTTTTAAGCAGGCGGGTTTTTTTAATTTTTATTTAATTTTTTTATTTTGCGCTTTTTAGCCAGCATTAGGTGCAAGACGTATTATTAAATCAATTTTATTGTATTTTAACCGCAATCGCATCATTTCATTGAGAGGGTTATTAAGTTGAGGATTATACAGTAAGCTGCGGTAATCTTAGGTAGGTATGGACGATTTCTAACCAACTTTAAACCGTTGTAGATCCCAAATGGTTACATTTAATGAAAAATGGTTAGAGAAACCTAACAATGATTTTTGAATACCTATTCAACGATACCCCACTTGATATAGTCAGTCAACTTTTGTTTTCTTAACCAACTTTAAGTCGTTGTAGATCCCAAATAGTTGAACTAAATGAAAAATGATCAAGGAAACCTAGAATGATTTTCAAATACCTATTCGACGATACCCCACTCGACATAGTCAGACAATTTTTATTTTTTTCTTTTTTACAATATGGCGGCTGGTGGACGCCATTTTGAATTTTGATAAATGTCATGTCTTCAGTAACACTCCCAGGATTAAGACGAATTCGAAAAAAAATCGATTGACGTGCGAATCATCAAAATCGGTCCAGCCGTTTAGCCTCTAGAGCGCCACATAGGAACAAACATACAAACATACATAGACTGATAAACACATAACCCTTCTTTGCGTCGCGCAGTCGGGTAAAAATACGCACTTATAACCACCGTAACTTCCGTAGCCTCCGTAGCTCCAGCCGCCGCCGTAGCCACCGTAGCCGCGCTCGTGGTATAGAGCCTTAGAAGCCAAGACTCCACCCACGAGACCTGCCTTCGCACCAATGACTCCGGCGCCTAATACTCCAGCGCCGACCAATCCGGCGCCGAGTACGCCAGCGCCTAATAAACCAGCACCGACTGCAAAACATTACAAAAAAAATGTTAATTTAAGAGGAATAACAACGCCAACGACCTTGAAACTGAAAATCCCTGTCGGGCTCATCGAAAATTGTTGATTATTTCATACGGAATGTTGTAGAACTTTTTTTTGTGTATGGATTGTAGGTGACATTGTTTCCTACATTTTGGTGTAGTTTTAAGACAAGAACCTCCTATTGGTGCAAAGCCTATCCAAATTTTAGACAAAAAATGTCTGATTTGGCTAAAATGTCGATAGGCTTCAATACGTTTCGACATATTTGTATGGAAACTGCACTAAAATACCGGAAACAATGTCGCCTACAATCCATACACAAAAAAAAGTTCTACGACATTCCGTCATAAAATAATCAACAATTTTCGATGCGCCCGACATGGATTTTGAGTTTAGCAGGCCCTTAAGGAAATATGTATCTTTAAAGTGCTTTGTCCTGACTGACTGATGGAACATCGCACCGCCTAAACCGCTGATAGAAGAGAGCTGACATTTGGAGAATGTGCAGGGCATCCGATAAGAAAGGGACACGGCCAGTATGTAATATTTTTAAGTATTTTGAAAATTATGTCTGCCCATCTTCCAACTACTCTTCGTGGTGGGCTCTAGTCACCGCTTTAAAATTGAGGAAAGCATTATTTTTATTTACGAGTGTTTTATTTTTATTTACCCTTATGATATCTACCAGTAAAAACATTTTAAGCCGAACGTCCACCACCGCATAAATTAACTTAATTTAGCTTAGCTCAACCGCAAAACAGTGCCAGCTATGCTTACTTGTTTGAAAAACTGACGAGCAAAGCTAAACTTACTTGTTTAGTTGGAGGTAGAGTGTCGGCTTTAACCTTGTTACCTTGAGGTAAGTAACATTTTAAAGTTATATTTCATTTATTTTAAAAACAGATGCACTCGACATACTATACTTAGTTTTTTAATTGTTGACTTTGATTTGACACATGTTCCTGAATAAACAAAATCAAATACAAAGAGCCAAAACGTCAGACCGTAGTCTGAAATTAAAAGACGAAGTATCGAATAAATTTTCACGAATAAATATTCCTAAAACTTCACAACGCCAACAGATATCAGTCTGATGTGCAGGTAGTTTGTATTTTAAATCAACATAATGATTTCAGTTTCAACGCAGTATAAATAGCTACAGGTCTAGTGAAACATGTGAAACATAACTAAACTTTGCCACTCGATTTTCATTCATTCATACCTACACGCATTCAGGTAAAATAAAATCGTAACCAAGATTGAATATTGTATTGGTTTTGGAATATTGGTTCGGTTTGGATCGGAATCCAATCTAATCTGCCGCATACATTTTTCGCATACGTTATAAAAGGTGACCTCGCCAAAGTTCACCTGCGTGCATTGGTTTAAACATTCTTGTCTCTGACTAAAGCGCAAAAACCTGCTGTTTGTAAGATAGATTGCGTTGGGCGATTCCCGGAATACCTTGTTCCCCAAGTACCTTACATTGAAATCTAAATTTAAATATATATATATATATAATTCCCGATCCCGTGGGAATATAGGGATCAAAAGTAGCCTATAGCCTTCCTCAATAAATGGACTATCCAACACCGAAATAATTTTTCAAATCGGACCAGTGGTTCCTGAGATTAGCGCGTTCAAACAAACAAAAAAACAAACAAACTCTTCCGCTTTATAATAGTAATAGATATATATATGTACCGATAGTATAGCTACCAAGCATACCTTTGTTAAAATTTAACTTTTCTGTGCACATTATTTTGTTTCTCTCAATTTGCTTTGGATTCTAGAAACAATCGGTAATTAGAAGACGCACCTTGAGCTGCACGGGTTAAGCAATGCTTCACGCCGTCATTACTTGGATGGATGAACTGTAATTTGTTAGGCAAAAAAACACTTTCTTGAGCTCTTCCGTGCTTCGGAAGGCACTTTAAGCAGTTGGTCCTAGTTGTTATCTCTGATAGCAGTCGTGTGTTTATAGAAAGAAGCCTTAGGGACCTGACAATTCTAACACTAGGTGAGCACACCACTACACGAAAGAAGAATAGTTAGTTACCTTACTACCTACCTACCTATTATTTAGCATCACGTCAAACCTCTGTGGTTATTAGATGTTAAGTATGCCTTTGCTTTGTAATGTTTTTTCTTTTATACGTTAAATAAATTAAAAAAAAAACCTAATAATATCGGGCGAAAAAGACTCACAACACGTGAGGAAAAAACAAATCGAATCCCTTTCAATTACTATTCATCCGATTTGCAACTATTTTTCGCTTGATTGAATTGTATATTACGTAACGCAAAATACGTTATTCCTTTAGTGTGTATTATACAAAGATTTGAATTCATACATAAGTTCAAGGCTGAGAAAATGGCAATGTTTGTTCTACCTATTAGCATATTTATATTGAACATACC
Source organism: Idaea biselata (assembly GCA_958496205.1). Taxonomy (NCBI): domain Eukaryota; kingdom Metazoa; phylum Arthropoda; class Insecta; order Lepidoptera; family Geometridae; genus Idaea; species Idaea biselata. Next base: position 26,781,112 of record OY292396.1, on the reverse strand, counting down.
TATCTATATCTATACGCACAAAAATGTCGAGCATTAGCACCTATTTAACATAAATATCGGGTGATATACTGAAATCCAGCCCAGCTCACAAAAAAAAACGTGTGGCACTCTGGGACTGCCGCGGTAAAGCTATTGCATAGCATTTTTTTTTTCTAAGGCTACATGGTAGGTGGAGTGGGGGGGTGTTAGGTTTTGTTTTCGTTGCGGAATTTCTTGATAAGGTCGCCGCGCTCAAAGCTCGCGATAAAAAGCTATGCAATGGCTTAAAAGTTCAGAGTTTTATTTATAGTGTGAATTCACAAACAATACGTTTCGACCTCAATCATCTTTAACTGCTCGTTAATAGAATAATTATCCTCTGTGAATGTAGATAAATGTAATAAATAAGTAATTTGCAATAGAAACAAAATTATAGAAAAGAAAAAAGTGAATTAACGTTATATTATATTAAATTGTCTTCCTATACAACCAATTTACTCGGGAGTGCAATTTTTAATAGTTAACATCACGATAGAAAACGCTTTCCAGTTCTTGTGCCGAATTAGAGCCCCCCAGACTGCAGACTTTTTTCGGCCCATAGTCTAATCAGGCTCACTATGCGGGATGCCGAAGATCGTGCGAAGTGGAGACGTAAGAGTAAAAAAGCGGACCCTGGGCACTCGAAGGATTCAACCGGGAACATCGCTCGGACAATAATGAGGAGTTTAATCAGGCTGTTAATTAAACTGATTTGGTATTAAGTTAAAGTCAAAACAGATTTATTCTCATTATGGTCATGCCATGATCGTTTTGTATTGTCTTACTATTAATATTTTAACTATACTTTTTTTACTATACTACGGACTACGAGTATATTATTTGAATCGTCTATTATTAATATTTTTGACGTAAAATGAATTTTTTTATTAACTGTGGATTCACATCACTTGTAAAATACCTATGAAACTATATACGAGTACCTACTACCGTATACATTTTTTGTAAGGTGCTTACACATGCGTACTGATTTACAACATGATTAAACTGTCGGGCGATGAAAAGTCAGGAGTCTGCAGGGCTCTTAGATAACAATACTTCATCAAACAATAATAAACTTATCTGAATTGGGTCAATTGAACGTGCATCGTGTATTTCAACTGAATCTGGCTTTTACTAGTTAAGACCAGTTCTTCATACATATGAAATTCAAACTCTTATCTGATTGACTCAACTATCAACGCAGAGCCCAAACCGCTGGTCCTAGAGACATGAAATTTGGAGAGTGTGTTCTTTGTGGTATGTAGGTATTCATCCTAAAATTACACGAGATGCGGGTGAAACCGCGGAATGCCGCTAGTCCAATTTTTTTTTTATCGTTTCTGGTCTACACACTTGACATAACTCACGCCCGAATCTAAATATTATGATTGAGTCTCAAAAAGTAACATACTTAACACAGATTTTTCTTCTGTTTCGCGATGTTAGATAGAAAACGATTAAACCGATCGCGATTAAAAGCGAAACATGAGTTTAATTTACTGAACATAATTAATTATAATTTCTTTACTTAACACAATTAATTAAACAGGTCTTTATAACTACAGTCATAAGCATTTAAGTATAACAGCGAGTGACGTGTTTACTCGGTAACAACTCCATGTGGCAACATGCTAATGTTATTTATTACATTAATGTGTCTAGGGACGGAAAGTAGTTGGTCCGCGGGGACTTGGGGGAGAGTTACGTATATTAGCACTTTCCTTAAAGTGTCAGAGTACGTAAGTACCTATAGTTATATTCATATTAATATCTTAAGACGGCGCCATTGCTAATTTTGCTTTATAACTTTTTAATTGACATTATTTGGTGATCCCACTAATTTGTCCCACTGTATAGTAAGAGCCTCCTCTTAGAAGCGTTGGTTAGGAGGCAGTAAGACGTCTGAGCCCACTCCGAATTGGCGAATATCCCCTGACTTTGTACCGTGGTAAATCCTAAGATATCTCGATTTCCTCACGATGATTTCCTTCATCGTAAGAGCGATGTAATTAGCGCAATTAATTTGCATAAATAAGAACACATTGGTGTGCTTGATCGGCTGAGATTCAAACCCACGAACCGTCGGAATGTATAATATTATACTTATTTTGATAATGTGGTGATATTCTGGAAATGAATAGAAATTTGATTGCACTCTTTAAAAGGTATTAACGTCATTATATTTTTCAGGTCCTATTTTACACATCTAAATTCCAGGGCTCTGTTACAAAATAGCGCAATCTTAAATAGTATATTTGAATATCCCAATTAGCACGTTTGCTTTATTTACTTAGCAACAAGGATGTGTCGTTATATGTACCTACCTAGCTATAAACTAGTAAAGGCACACGTGTTTCCCCGGTCACTGAACCAGCATATAATGGTACCTAATATATTTAGATAGATAGGTATTTCTAATACACACAGTTAGAGCGTTTGACCACTAGGTATCTCACCATATAATGACGAAACGGTTTGCTCGTAGCACGCTCACCAATACGATTTATTATTTCTTATTTTTAATGCTTTATGCATTTATTTTTCTACTAGCCCTTTGAGAACTCTAATGGTGCAAGTGTTTACACAAGTAATTTTATTAATAAATATTTGTTTCTGGTCCAGACCAGAAACAAATATTTACAGAACTTACTTACTTACTTTTTAGGGTTCCGTATTTTACTTTTTATGATTCACAGAAAACACCCAGGTGTTTTCTGTGAATCATAAAAATAATGTGTTTACATACAAAAATATAATGTGTAGTACATCCGTTCTATAGTACGCCTAGTACAAGCCTAGTGGTAGATTGCGCTGCGTGATTATTTTTATTCTATTTTGGTATATCCACATTTGTATGGCTGACTGTAGTACATATTTTATGTGACGGTTTCTACGTGCTTTAATGACGACTATGTAAAAATATTAGTATAAAACGTGATTTTGTTTAAGATTTACTCAAATATCCGTTTTCTTCGAGTGGTTGTTAGTTAGTGATCTTTTCCGTCATCATTACCAAGGCTGCGAACAAACAAAACCTAATTTGCTATTATTACACGGTTCCATATCACACTAAAGTGATAACTTAATTGGATCAAAATTCAAGAACATGCGTTTAACTCTTTTGCTAGTAGTTTTTATCTGCTACGATATTCGTATATAGGCAACTTATTTTCAGCTTGTAATGTTTTTAACCCCGACGGGAAAAGAGGGTTATTTTAAGTTTGAGGTGTCTGTCTGTGTATCTGTCTGTGGTATCGTAGCCCACGAACGGATGTACGATAAACTGACTCAACTATGAGCAGCTTAACTAAACTAACTTAGTTTAGCTCGCAGTGGACATTCAGCTTTAACATGGTTGGAGTAGATTTTAAACACAGATCGCGACAATACTTAGCAAAATACTGAACAAAGTTATTAAAATAAAACTCGACAAATAGCCTTGGGGCTAGCTGGAAACTGGATTTAAGAGTTCCGCCCTACTTCCAACTTTTTAGGTTTAATAACTAAGTTATAAGTCTCATAGCCTATTGTATGCTTGTTACACAGCCGGGATTATTAATATATTCGAAAAATCCAATTGTTCTCGTCCGTTGGATATAGAATTTGGTATAGACTTGGTGGAAGTTTTCGGACGTAGCTTGATGCACAGCCTTAACTGCTGATCCGAGAGACATGAAATTTGGAGGTAATTCCTGGTACACTTCTTTTCTTTTCCGTGTAGTGGTGTGGCTCACCTAGTGTTAGAGTTTTCAGATCGCCCTAAGGCCTCTAACTTGACCTAACGACTGCTATCCGAGATAACAATAACGTGCCTTCCGAAGCACGGAGGAGCTCGGGAAAATGTTTTTTGCCACACAAATTATCGGTCACCCATCCAAGTAATACACTAAAAAGGGTTTATTGAAATTTCCACGGAACCGCGGGATGCTAGTTACCCAATAATAAACTTCTCTTCTCTCTGTCATTTGCAGGATGAACTTCGACGAGCTGGTACTCGGGTTGTTCCTGCGGCTGAAGGGCGGTGAGCAGGGGACCGTGTTCCGCTGCGAATGCTGCCACGCACGCTACCACTACGCCGAGGACGACTAGGGATACCTTCATCTTGCCTGAAAACGACGATAACAAAGAACTATATTAACCTAATACAATTATACTATGATCTATCTTAGGTAGGTCTATAAATAATTATAACATTTTCGAAGACATAACACCCCCTAACACACAGGCAATGAAGTAGGTACGTATTATTAGAAAAACATTCAAAGTAATTTATAAATAAATAAAACGTTCAAAGTAAAGATGAGGTCCGTTCGGCCCCATTGAAAGATTTTTCAATGGAGCAGAACGGGTTTCAACTTTTTGCCCCTTATTAATGTAACATGACATTTGAGCTCTTTTCTATCATCTTCTTCTTCTTGTCCTATGTGTTAAATTTCATGGGTGTTGTGTAGAATATAAAACATATACCTATCTTCAACGTACAATAATTTTAATAGCTTGTAAACACGAAATTATAAATAGGTTACTCGTTTACTTTGCCAATAACAAAGCCGGGTTGTATGACGTTAGTCTCGTCATGTTAGCGCAAAAAAATATGGAGATCAATTTTTTATGATAGCATTCTACATAAACATAATGCAGAATGCCAATTCTAAATAAGATTTAGGAGGATAATTAATGTGAATATTTGTGGACACATTAAATTGTTAATAAATATTGTAATCTAACAAGAACCTTGTGCGCCGTAGTCGAAAGATTTTTTAATTCAGTGCTAAAACATCGAGTTATTACGTACTAGATGAGATAATAGTGCTAATTGTTTTTTTAAATTTCAATGTTCACATACCACAATAATTAATGTACACTATCCACACACTATTAACTGAATGAAAAAAATAAAAATACCTACCATAATAAACTTTTAAAATTCACACGATTTGTTAACATAGTTAACATTTTCCCAAGTCTTTAATCGCGTATTATTATTTATTTTCTTACCGCGACGTTTCAACCATGTTACAATGGTCTTGGTCTTGTCCCCTCGCGACGAAGGCCATTGTAACATGGTTGAAACGTCGAGGTAAGAAAATAGATAATAATACGCGATACAGACGTGGGAAAATGTAACTATATTAACAACATAATTACGCAGACCTCTGTGGCTCGTCGGGGGAAGGCCCGACTGCAATGCAGAAGGTTGCGGGTTCGATTCCCGCCGGGTGCAAGTATTTATGCTTAAAAATAAATATTTGTTTCTGGTCTGGGTGTTTTCTATGTATCATAATGTACCTATGTATTTATAAAAAAAAAGTAAGTTGGTATATAATAGAATATCCGTTGTCTAGTACCCATAGTACAAGCCTTAGTTTGGGGCTAGATTGCGCTGTGTGTAATGTCGTGCAATATTCATTATTTATAATTAACAACAGGGACATTTGTATACGCTAACAACGCAAACTCGTTGATGTGGTAATAAGTTCACCCATAGAATGAAGAGCTCTAAGCAAAATCAAAAGGATACACTAGTAAGTTATTGGTAAACATTTTAACCGTTCAGTTTGTTTGCACAGAATAACGGCTGCAAACAAAATGCTCATCCTTCGGGGATTTTCAATGATTCATTGTATTGCTCTGTAAAGCGGTTGCACCATTTTATCTACTGCTAATGGAAGTAAAGACATAATTCTATCGGGTTCCTAGACTAGAGTTTTATTCCTTGACTATATTATGTGTTACTTTTACCGTGTCCCACGGTTTTGCCCACATAAATTCCGGTTCTTTAGAAAAATAGCGTGGGTGTAGATAGACATACCTAAGTTTTCTTTGTATGTATGTGTGTTGTGTATATACAATATTACCTACGATATGTGGTTTCATTAGATTGTTTTTGTTTACATTTACGATAAACTTTTATTTGTTTATTCCTGTTTCTAAAAGTCAACCGCAACGTCAAAGATTTTAACTCTAACTCAGGGAATCAAAGACTGAGTATGGGTAGGTAGACTACTCACCTCCAGCGTACTTGTATAGTTTCAGTTCAGTGGGGTAGACCTTCCAGGATTCATAATAATATCAAATGTGGATACTTCTAGAGTAAGAAGGTTCAAACTGTTGGTACAAGTAGAATGCCGACTGTACACCGCCAACGAAACTGAGTCAAACCGACAGTCCACTACCAACTAAACTGAGTTAGTTCACGTTAGCTCGCCAGTTTTTCAAACTAGTAAGCATATCTGACTTAGTTTGCGGTTGACGCGATATCAGTCAAAGTGTAAGTTATACACGGTTCAACCCCATTGAATTCAATCTGATTGAAAGACACAAAAATGTACGAAGAATGATTAAACAAAGATTTTGAATGATTCGCTTTTATGTTTATACGATTCAGTTTTGGTTGCTTCATCCAAATTGAACGACAAAAGTGAACCGTGTAATTTAGGCTTAAGGAACATTCTTTTTTTAAGTTCAATCTACTCGTAGAAGTAGATTTTCACCTTAAAATGTTTATTTCAACAGATTCAGCAATCTTATTTATCTGTTGTTAAACTTAATTATAGTATAAGCCATTTTCGTTGTTTTAAAGACTAAAATAAATTATCTTGCCTAAGTACGTCTTATTTACTTTTACAAATTCTGAACAAAGAACGTCTGGAATTAAAGTCTAATTTTGTAATCAAATACAAAGCAATTAAGTCAACTTTTATGTTTCGTACGCGACCTTTCTTTGAATTGAAAACTTTTAATTATTAATTACTGGAAATTTTCTTTACAAATTGAATAATAAAGTGTTATTCACTCACTAAAATAACATTAAAAACGAAGCTTAATTATCTCGTAGATTTTTCTTCTGTTTTCGCGATGTTGTATTAAAATTAAAGACATTTTTCGGTTTATTCGCGTGATGTTGATTACTTTTAGCATCGTTTCAACGCTCAACGTTTCGAGACTTTTTCAGGTCTCTTCAATCCTGAATCCCAAAGAATCCTGTCCCAGTCAATCCTGAAGAAGGAACTTGTAAAGGTCTTGAAACGTTGTGCGTTGAAACAATGCTAAAAGTAATAAACACCACGCGATTAAAACCGAAAAATGTCTTTAATTTCATTCTCTTGTAAAGTATGATGGTACAGGGAACAGAATCGAAATACCACGAATTTACAATATAAACACCAGCGCTGAAGATTAAATACAATAATCAAAATTTAATACAAAGTCCAATAATTAGTAACAATTTGCTTTTTCCAGATAAAACATAAATCGTACATTATTAGAGTAATTTCACTAATGTACTAATACTAAATGAATTCCCTCCCTCACCTGTGGAACTAATCACCGTGTTTCACTATCACTAACCGACACTAATATGCTGCCCGGCGAGGTCCTGCTTAGTGTTTTATAGGTCGACTATCCGGACAAACGCTTATATACTCAGATGATATTTCAATAATAGGTAGAGTAGCTATGTGACGTTAGAAAAGTATAGAAACAAAGATGTTAAAATTACAGTGGAATAGACTGAGCGATTTGGTATTTTTTTTATAAATATCCTAAGTTATCCAGAGCAACAATCTCTTTCATCTGTTTTCAAGTTTGTCGGATTTATGTAAAATACCTACCCCTTACTTATAAAATATCGATGACTAACAGACGACTAACGGCCGAATACAGAAACGCTTCTCAAAATTTGAGTTCTACTTAGCCAAAAAAGCAGCGCTCAATCTCAAAAAATGTCATACAAATTTAAAATATAAAAGCTGCTCAATTGTTTAAATAGGCTGTAGGTAAGTTATGTAACGTTTGTTTCTGTCTGTCAACTTTGAAACTTAGGGGAGAGTGGGGGAAACACGAACGCGGGGTAATCCCGAATCCAGCGGTTCTTATGTGTTAGAAGCAGGTAGCCATATTTTATTTGCCGCCATTTCGGAGATCACGCCACGACTAGTGCCAGTCAATGACACGGGAGACGCGAACGCACGTTCTTGTCAAGGTATGCAGTTTTCAATATTTTCATGTTTTTGATGTATTTTTTTGGTACATTCAAGTTGTTGTTGCTTTATTTCTATCTACAATGGTTATTTAACTTCTACATCGCGAAATACTCACATTTGAATCATCTCAATGACAATGACACAATCGGCAAAAGAAATATACTTTATCAATTTTTTTTTTTTTCATTTTATTGTTTTTGATCCAGCGGGGCAAAGGCGAACACTCCATGTGGGGCAATCTCGAACGTCCGACATTAACCCAGCTCCCTTTTGTTGGTTCCTCGTTTTTATTTTTTTTATTATGGTTTCAGATGCCCCGTTATTACAAAAGAAAGACCAACCCGAAGTACAGTCTTGAAGATTTCAAAAAGGCTACAGATGATGTTAAAATCAAAAAACTCAGGTTCGGTAGAGCAGCAGAATCTTAAACAACCATTTTTGACCAAATATATAGATCCCACCGGTGAAGACTGGAATATGTCCCACGAGTGTAAAAATGGGCCTACGAGAGTTGTACTGCTGGACAGTCAACATCGTTGGGTTTTAAATGTGATCACTACCGTTATTAATGTTAGTACGTAATTACCCCACTTGGTGTTCGTGTTTACCCGACTTATATCGGGTAAAGCCGAACAAAACCCTTAGTGGTTTTGTTTTTTATTCATATTGTAACACTTTGTTAAAAAAATATAAATGTTGATGATTAAATTCGTTAGACCTTTATAGATAAATAACCTTTATGGATAAGTAACCTTTATAATTTAAAAAATATAGTTAAATCTGTGATCAAATTCCACTGTTTTATTTAAGTTTTTCCTTAGGTGTTCGCGTTTCCCCCACTTTCCCCTAATGCCACTGTAAAAGACAGACGATACATAGTTTATGCACCTGTTTATCATCTTTTATAAGTAAGGGGGGGTTCGTTTTTCTGTACTTTATCAAAATAAAAACATAAAATTCGAATGATTGATAAAATACAGAAGAGCAACTCAAAATATGAGGGCTACTTAAATAATTGAACAGCTTCGAAATTTAAAATTAGTATGAGATTTTTGAGTTTGATAGCTAAGTACTTTGTTTAAGTAGAACTAAAATTTTGAGTAGCATTTCTGTATACGGTCGTAAGAATTCTTATCAGACTTCCAAACAACTCTGGCACATGTTCGGTGTCTGAATATTATTAACCTAAAAATCGATAGAATTTCACAGTCCCATCTATTACAAAGTCCTGAAACTATTTCGTAACAAAGTAAAACTTTTCCTATTAAACACCGTTTAAGTTAACGATCTGTAAAAACCTCGGAAAAACCCACCATTGACGTATTACTAAATACTTAGGCTTTTGCATTTGTATAGGTAACCTACTGTAGGTTAGGTATGCGTCTAAAATAAACACTATCTCAAACTATCAACTCACGGTGACGATGTTTATAAGTACACACGCCTTTCATCGCACCGAATTGTACACGTCACGAAAGACAGACCCAGGCTAAACGCAGAAATAGTCTAACTTGGACTCGGGTTAAAAAATAAAATAACATTTTTAAGAAAAAAATCGTTTTTTTTTTAAATAATTAGCCTTTTAATATTTCTTATGGCATTTTACTATAAATACTTAACAAGAATAAAATGCCTTTTTATTTCTATTTCTCAGTTATGTATCTTTTCATATGACACCCCACCTTTGAGCCGTATCGACATAATCCACAAAGGTATCTCTACTCTTCGTAATATATAGAGTAGCACAGACACTCAATATTCATTAGACGTTATTACAAACATGAAATTGTTGATGGGCATAGTTTGGGAACTAGGAACTTTGTGATACGGAAATTGTGAAGGAATTAATCAAGTTACTGTTAAGAAACAGACAGAGTACACCTGTGTGTTTATTGATATTAGCTTAGGTAGTTATATGTTACAATATTAATTAAATAACTATAAACACCTACAATATGTAATCAACAATCTTGATAGAAATGGCTGGGAATTTACTGTGTAACCGGTGTTTCTTGATGGGAGGATTCCTCTGCGACTGTTACAACCCACGCTCTAAGTCGTAGCACGAAGGGGGACCGTGTTCGGATACTAAGGAAAAAGGGGTCAGATCTTGCTCCACTGCCGTCTTCTCATGAAGTGAGCGTGCCTTTAACAGCTGCGGTACCACACATGGATATGTGGTAGGTGGCTTCTCTGCCGGCCGGCCCCAGCGAGGTTGTCGTTAGCTGCTCTTCCGAGGAACGAGTGGTGAGCGGCTTCATTGCTCCGGTAGCACAGTCTGGACAACTGGGAGTGCCGTTTTAAGCACGAGGTAGCTCTCCTTTAAGAGAACCGAATCTAACATTTAGGGACACGATCTGTCTATCCCTGACGGTTGCCCCTGGGGCCTGACGGTACAGCGGACCCCTCCCTTTATACCCTTGCTGGTCATAGCTGGGGACGCTATAACATATATGCATAGGTATTAGAGAACTGGGTTTGCTTGTCGTCTTCTTATCTTCTAGATGAAAGTGCTACTTCTTAAGCTATATCATCACTAACCAACATGCCAACAACTAATCAATAAAAAAAGCTTTGATTTTACCATTGGATTTTGCTGAGAAATAAGAAGTTCCACACTAGATTATGAATTGAAACAGAAGACATGTATTTTCAAATGCTTTTTATTATCTGTCCTATAGGTTTGATTTAGAATAAAAGATGAATAATTGTATAATTTGTAAGTCGATCTGATTACAATGCTTTGGTACCTACCACTGCAAGGTGATCATCATATTTTATTTTTATTAATGTGTTTATATGATCTTGTACCTAGTTGGCCTTCAGTCTTTGCATACAAGCACGAGAAACATTAAAAGAAGATTTTTTATGTCGACAAGATCTTTCTTTTTCTTGTATGCCACCACTGGGAAGACGGGACATGATTTGTCCATGCCAGATCTAGTGCGGCGCTCCTGAACAAACCATTCTTCACATGTTCTTCATATCCTGTGCTATAGCTCATCTACGTAAACTGACGATGGATGACATTGTTTCCAGTCTTTCCCAGTGGCAACGTTATTAGATAGGAACGGCTGCACTGGGAATAAGAGTCTCAAACTACTGGGTAATAAAACTTTTGCGAGGGCGAAACGACTAACGACACATTTTTAACTATCTTCCATGATGAAATTATTCAGATTGTTATTTTTTAATGGCCTTATTAATAAACGTGGAGTAAGGTTGGAGTAGTGCTTTCAAGAACTTTCAAAGTTGACAGACAGAAACAAAAAGTGGAAAAATGATTCCGACCTTAGGTACCTACTCCACGTTTATTAATAGCCTATTTGTGTTAAAGTCCTAACTTATTCATATTATTCATCTCAAACAGTGAATGTTCATTAACAAAATTGGTATTGTACCTTCGATTATTCCCGATGTCCCACACCTGATTGTCCACCATTGGTGGACAGCGAAACAACTTTTAGTAGTCTATGATATTAGGTAATGGCACAGAATACATAAATAGTACAAGGTAATGGTTAGGTAGGTACTTAAGTACATTATGTAGATTGGTGTCGATAAACTTTAGTTTGAAAAGACCAGTTTTTGATGGCACAAGTGACATCACCAAGAGGGTCATATGACACGACGATGGATAGAATGTTTAAGTTTTTTTAACTATTGAAATGTAATTGGCTGCCTGACCTCAAGTCACCTAATATAATGGAAAACGACGACAAATTTTAAGATGTATGTATGCTTACCTTGAAGATACTTTTCTTTTTACTCTAGGCTTGTTAGTTACCACCATGGTTTAAATTGGGAAAGAGCGACTGGAATGCGCTTGAAATGCGACTGGAATGCGCATGAAACGCACCAGAAATGACTTACAGTCTAATAAAATCCCTCAAAATAATTCTTATTAAAACATTAAACACTGTTTACCAATACCAATTTACCATTTTACAAGCAAAATACTGCTTTCCGTAATTCTGCACCGACAGGACTTGAACCAGCTGCCGCCACAAATCCGATGTATATGCCCTTGCCCATATACCAACATTTACCGGTACTTTTTGCAGATTAACCATATTTACCTATATCTGGGGGCACGGCAGTGCCGCCAAGTCGAGCAAAAAAGCAGCACGGCCGTCATCTTCATGTTTTTTTTTTAATATATAGAGAAATAAACCCAACTTTGAGATTCCAATCATCAAATAAATAACGATTAGCGCCTGAAATACCGCAGCGCAGTCCGCACCTATATTATTAATGCGCCTGATCAAAATCAAATCGTATTATTAGTTAGTGTTTGAACGGGTACCTGCAGAATAAGCGTAGGTAATAAATGTCTACTAGGTACAAATATAACCTCTAAATTGTTGGAAAAAAATATAATTTTTAAAGGTCGTAGAACAAAGATTGGGTCGCCTAGAAATCTAGAACAACCCCGTTTCCGATTAGGTTACAATCTCTCACTCGGTATAACAAAACATAGGATCCCTAAAAATTATGCGTTAGGTAGGTACCTAAATAACAAAAAGCGTATTACACTAAATCATCGCAAGTGAAGTTCCGACTACTAATCGTTGCCAGCATGCTCACGAGAGAAACAATGCGACCTGATTTGCGAGTCTTCTGTTACAGAGGGAAATGTAACGTAGGCATAGAACTGGACTGGTCTCTAGACTAGAAGGAGAAAGGTCGCTTGATATTGATCCATTTCAAATTCGTCTCTGATGAATTTCACCAGCTTCACCAGCTCTGGTAAACCAACCAAACTGTTCGGAAAATTACTCACACACCTTTTAAAAGATAGATCTAAATTCGAACCTCAGTTTGTTGTTATTTTTATACTCACCATCAAAGTGGACTAACACCTGGGATTGCGTATCTTCATAAATTAAAGACATTAAAACAAATAAAATACAAGTGTTTCTATAAAAAGATATTTATTCAACAAAAACAAGCTTTTTACCAATCATCAAATGCGTTGTTATAAATATTACAACAACTTTCAAAAACAAAACAAATCGTGACTTTTTAGGACTAAATTACATTGGTTTATTGTTATATCTATGGGGCACTTCGTAAATAAGATTCAATTACAGGTATTTATAAAACAAATTTAGTTTAAGTAACGTTTATCTTCATAAACCCAAAACTATCCACGAGAAGTAACAAAAAGAGTAAGAAATGTTGGTACAAACGTTTCGAATTCAAGTTGGAAAACAGTTCTTTTACACTAAATACGACTCCAGTGAACCATAAACTTGCTTCTCCATTTAAATCAATCGAAGCAAAACGCTGAACCCAAACCGGGTTACAGGAAGAAACATTGGGAACTACCAAAACTAGATTTCCACTAAACTTATGGTTTTGGTCTCTCTTTTTGTGTACGTGAAAGTTTTTGGCCTATTTTCACCACAGTCCCGAGTACCTAGCTTAAATTTAATGGCACATTATGTATAGAATTTCTGTCTTTGGACTCTAGGTTTTATATCAATGAGACTATTAGAAACTGAAGAGAGCTGTTTACTTTTCAAAGCAAAAGTTATGTTGAAGGTTGTAGGTATTTTGCTATGTATGAATATACTATTATATATCGCCCATTTCGTCAAGTAATCAGTCGTAGGTAAAGATTACCCGTCACAATTTAAGGTGCAGCCTCTAGTTTAACATAAAACTAATACTTAACTAATCGTAACTAGATGATTTAATGTACATTTGACTTGCTCCCAGAAAACTCCCAATGCAGGGTCTCCTTTAACCGGACCAACTGGAAAATAAATATTATAATTTAATTTACTGAGTTTTATTTGAGTTTTTTTTGGATCGACGGAAAGTTTTATGGTTTTCCTAAAATTAATTTCACTAAGGGATCCGCATTCCAAGTCGATCTATTATAACTTGATAATATATGCGAAGTTATATTATATCACACTCCATAATTTTATGGGTGTTAAAGTTAAGGACTGGTTCATTGTTTACTATCACTACATGATCGACAATATACACACCTGTGGTTTACAATTTATCTTCAGTGTAGGTGTGGTTCAAACAATATCTACTTTTATGTCATTCTTCTTTTTGAAACGAGGTATAAACAGCTACAAAGTTTGTAACAATTCGGTATTGCTGTACCAAAATTAGATGGCAAATAGGGTGAATACAATTTTTGTATAGGAACCCTTGGGTAATCATCTTGATACTTTAATATATGACATGTAAACATTGAAAAACGTATCAAAACTTTTTAAGCGAACTAATGACAGATCATGACAAAATTAAATGTAGATGACATTACCGTGTAAAAATCACAAATTCTTATTTTTTCTCTTGCCATGTGATTCCGGTAGACCTAATACATGCCTAAGACCTACGTAGTTATTTTTTACGTATTGATAATAATGCTAAAAGGCTCAAATTACTGGTCGAAATTGATTCACATTTAAATTCAAATTGAATGTATTTTTTTCAATGTTTATGGATACATTCCGCTGGTAGTTTTGGAAACTAGAATTGGAAAAACCTTTACCTAATCAAACAAACAATTAATTATTATTCTTATTCTATCTCAAGCTCTGATACATAATATTCAAATTACGCTAAGTACTGATTTCGAATTAAATAGCTAGATTAATTTGATAAGATTACCTACAATGCAGCCATGGCAATCTGGAATCAACTAGCAACTAGGTATAATAGGCTCTGGAATCTACTGGATTAAGCGACGGCATGCTTCTTGCTATTAATAAAGAACTAATTACTGAAACATAATACGCTTTAATAAACCATCATTTAGGGTGCGCAGTAATGTGCAGTAACTAATTAAATGCCTACATACGTGCTGATTTCAATTAATAACATGTTTCGTGCAAGTGCATTTGTAAATACAGGCCCAATATCTCAAATCCCTGATTTATAACAACAATACAAGATAGAAATAAATAGTAGGTACAACTACTTTATGCTTACAAAATTACCTATGTGTCACATACTTATTAGGTATATCATTCTTTCGGTGCCTTTAAAACAGGTGATAAAAAGGTAATACAGGAGAAGAGTAACGTATTTGAAGTGGTTACCATCCCAAACCAAAGTTGTAGGTACTCACTCATGAACTTCCACGTAGGAATGAGGTTTTTGATGGATTTGATGATGATCGTAATGGTGGGCATGGTGGACCTTATGGCTGTAATATTTAGTATTAAAATAATATTAATAAAGCATAAAATAACGCATACGTATATGTTAAATAATGTTAACTGATATTATAAATAGTTTAATAAGATATTATAGCAGGAAGAAAAGCATAATGGGCTAATTTTGTTCCAACAAAAACAAAGCTGAATATGACCTCGATTATAAACATAGCTCACATATTTAACACATACCTATACGAGTATAAGTACACATATGTGAAACACTATTATAAGTTAAAAATTATTGTAATATTATACGATATGAAGTAAAAAGAAATAAAAGATAGATCACGAGAATAAACCTGTTTAAAATTGTAAAAACCTTAAAATAATATATTTTTGCAGTGCTATTTGTGTTCGTATATCCGTAAAGAGTGAAATTTGGTGCACTTAAATTTATAATTGTGCAGTTGAAATATATTGAACCCGTTTTATCAACTGAACTCACCCGGCGTTGTGAATTTTAATTTCATGGGTTTCTTTATGGCTGTAAGGTAGAAATAAAAAAATTCAGTACTGTTTTTCAGTCCTTTTCATCATATAACATAGAACTTCTATATTGTATATACTTCTATATTATATATATTATATTATGGTTTATATCTTGGAAACTAGGCCTATCTATAGGTACATGTATATCTCAAATTCCCGACTGACCTAACTATATATTTAACGCAGAACCTAAACCGCTGGTCCTATATAGAGACATGAAATTTGGAGAGTGTGTTATTTGTGGTGTGTAGGTATCCATGAAAAACGGTTTTTGGAAAATCCCGCAGGATCGGGACTTAAGCGGGTGAAACCGCGGGACTCTGCTAGTAGATATTTCTCACAATTACTAATCGATACATTTAACAAAAGCTAATGAAAAGTCAACATGACCCTTCCAATGTTCAATTCATACAAAAAAATCTATTGATTGCGTTAACAGCATATTATTTATCTTGACTAGGGGGCTAAAACCGTTTAATTATTGAATTTAATTTTAGAAATCCCAACAGTACGACATAATAAAACCTATTAGTGCTTATTTTATTCAGGTTATCTACTTAGTTTTAGTGGTTGGTTTATTGTATTTTTTTTGCAATTGTTAATTTATTTGTAATAATTTTAAAGGGTCTTTAAATATTTAGTGTCGAGTTTATAAATTAGCCTGTGAAATATAATAAATAACTAAGTAATAAAATAAGAAATTGCATCATATTTATGTTTTCAAATCTGATTATAACAATAATAAACATTGGGAAACATTTTATTATTTATATTCAACTATATAACATTTTCTAATAAAATAGGTAGGTATCTATTTAATTATGTTATGAAGACAGGTATATTATGAAGGCTGGAATTTCCGAAACATGTTATGAAATTAGTCAATGTCAAGTTTGAATTTTGAAACCGGTTTAGTATAGAATTTCATTACTTATGTAAATAGTTAGAACGATGATCTATTTATAAATAGTTAAGCATGAAAAATAATAAACAGCTGGAGCGTTAATAAAATAATATGCACGATGAATTTTAATCACGTATGAATGAATATGTGGAAATGAATTAAATATTATTTTTAAAAATTATAATTAAATATTATATAAGCTTTTCGTTCTTGGCGCAAAGGTTATAATTGCCATTTAGCGTGGCAACGCCATTTGTGTTATGGGAACCCTTGCGCAAGGAACGATAAGGGGCGGGTTATTTGATAAATTTGACGTAGTTTAATCTTTTATTTAACCTCTTGACTGTAGTTATATATAATAAAACAATCGATTTACGTAGGTAGGTTAGTATGTAAACAATTTGATTGTAAATGATTACTTACCCCTTACTCTTCAAAGCTAACGCTCCTGCTACACCTACGGCGCCAACTTTCGCTGCTTTCAGTCCCAAGGCACCTGAAAAAAGAAAGAAAAAAGGTTAAATCATAGCACATCTATAAAGCATTGCTTTAGGTATCTATGACTTAACTATAATCTTAAAGCAAAATCAAAATCAAAGTACGTTTATTCATTCGGATATTAGCAAGATATCTCTTTGACATGTTATTTTTTTTTTATTTAATCTACTCTACTATGTCTTCGGATCGCGACCTCCATGACATGAGAAGAAGACACAAGAAACTCATGGGGTTTTTTTTTGTATATTTTTTTTGCAGTAATCATGTGATTTACATTGTCGCATATATATTATTGAAGAAAAGTGGAACTGGAGCAATAATCTATACTTACTATAATAATCCTTACTAGCATTACAAGAGCGAAAGTAACTCTGTCTGTCTGTCTATCTGTTCAAATAAGTTATAATATACAAAATAATAAACATAAAAAAAATAATTTACTTAAAACACTATCTCATCCACAAACACACAACCCGCCCAACACCGCCCAAACCGCCCCGGGACCCACCACCAGAGTTCTGTGGTGCCAGCCTTGCATTCCTTTCCTACACTCTAGAATTTTATTATAAAATTGTAGAAGATAACCTATGTCAAGAAAACCATTGTATGGCAGAGGGCTCAGAATGCTGGCAGCATTAGATAGGTACCTACTCGTTATTACGTTGAATGGCAAAGCTGAATTTCTGCGCCAAATAGAGGCAAACAGAGGTTTCGGATTATTTCTATGGCCCGTACCATAATCTCTTATTAATGGTTACTTTTTTGTGTTATTTTAATTTAATTTTGATAAGATTGATAAACACGCTATTTTATCTAGACTAATTTAATATTTTTCCATGTAAATTACTTTCATTACTAAGTTTTAACGATCTTTTAAATGAGTAAGTAGGTAATAGATTCCCACGAGATGTTGTAGGAAGGTACATAAAATACTTAGTACAACAAACAATGTCAATGTTTTCGACGTGTACCTACACAAAACACGCAACTACCAACCTCAAGTCGAGTACCAGTCTGAGCACACGTTCGTTGCATACCAATACCGCAGCGATGAATCAAATAATACACCTAAGTAAGTGAATAAACACTCGATAAGTGTAGTTTACGCAACTTATATTATTTAAAAATATGGAAAGTGTCATCAAATGGAACAAGAAAGGATTATTAACTCTACAATATTTTGTTGATAAGTTTTATGACATTAACCGTATTAATAAGGTTTAGAATGATTCGAAACTTTATTTTTTGAAGTGTTTACGACACGAAATGACTTTTTGGTACTAGTATTCCTTTGTTACCTTGAATTGTCTTTTTTATGTGTGTATTTTGGCTTATTACAAATATTTGACATTCCAATAATCGTACTCTAACCTCTACATTTAACGTTAAATAGACGATGACAATGTTAACATTATGAAATTTTAACGTACCTACTATGTTATTGTAATAAGTATTCGTTCAACTTGATTGCAAAGCTGCAGCGTTATAGGAAATTTTAAATAAATATACTTACCGAAGATTTGAATTACCGAAAAATGTTCTTAAGTATAGCACAACTGAGAACAATTTGAGACCGCATTTATCTATCTAGGTACCTATATAATAGAAAAGTCGTGTTAGTTCCATCATCATCCGAGCGATGTTCCCGGTTGCATCCCTCTCGAGAGCCCGGGGACCGCTTTCCTACTATTACGCCTCCACTTCGCACGATCTTCGGCATCCATAGTGAGGCCATTTGCACGCATATCCGAACTTACGACGTCAAGCCAGCACTTATTGGGTCTCCCCAATCTGCCGCGGCCGGGCGGAGGCGCCATAGCAAAACATTTGTTCCCCGCGTAACTAGCCGGTTTTCGTTAGTTACACTATATATATAATTCAAGAACGGCTGAACCGATTGGCTGAAAATTGGTGGGGAAGCTTAGAACCAGGAACCGGACATGGGATACTTATTTTGGCTCTAAGGCGGAACAAAGTTCGCCGGGTCAGCTAGTATCTCATAAAAGCTTATAATATGCCTCTCAGCTCAGGTCTTACCGAGTAACAACTTCTTCTTCAAAAGAAGAAGGCCTCTCTTCGTTCTTGGGCTGTTGTCGTGGACAGGCGTGTCGTATACCGCGTCGTAGGTCTCCGCTTCAGGGTAGTACTGTTGCTGCGCCGCCACAACCACGGCAAGCAGGCACATGAGGACGATCAAAGTTGACGACTGCATTCTTTTATATTTTCTGAAACACATATTTTAAGAATTTTAGGTCTGTGTTACGTTTTATCTTTATATCTCTAGATTTTAAATATTTGCGTAAGACATGCATCTTCTCATCCGAGCGATGTTCCCGGTTGAATCCCTCCCGGGAGCCTGGAGTCCGCTAAGCCCAAATTGTGTTTTTGACCATACCGTCTGCAATTTGGCAATATTATTACGGCCGGCTGCCAGACACCAACCCTCAAAGGGACCAAGCAGTTTATCCACAACCACGCGGGGAGAACTTGAGGTTTGCCAGTCTCCCTAGGAAGATAAGTCACTATTCACCATACCGTCTGCAATTTGGCAATATTATTACGGCCGGCTGCTAGACACTAACCCTCTTAGGGACCAAGCAGTTAATCCACAACCACGCGGAAAGAACTTGAGGTTTGCTAGTCTCCCTCAGATTCCTTAAGTCACACTTTATGACACCCCGGGAAGATATGGGGTAACCGTATTCTATGCCGGGAATACATGGCATGGTTTGACATTGCATATCCAATTACAAAGTAAACATTTCCCGAGCTATTCTACTAAGCCTGTCTAGCAGGCCTAATATGGTTGTTTTAGTAGATTTAAATTAGAAAATTCTTTTTGCCACGTTTAAAATAACTGTGCACCTGCTCGCAAGTGTTGATTTATAGATTTGAATACCGTTGTCATTGTTGCGCGTGCAACAAGTAAACAACATGACAAGTGCACAGTTATTGCACAGAATCACCTAAAATAACCATTTTAAATCCCCAGTAAGCCAATGGAAAATGGCAGCAGGTTTGACAGTCTAATCCAGTGGACTATCTCCGTTTTACAGGGTGATTTTGAATTTACTGACTTTGTGCGTTAGCTTTGTCACTAAGCCTCGGTGGAGTAGCCTATATACGTCTAGTAGCTTGTTATAAATGAAGGATTGCCCAATACTTTAGTCAATCAACCACTTATCAAATTTTAGTGGCCGTCAGAGGAACCACTCGTAAATCTAAATTGTTTAGGCTTCAGTGTCATTTTTCTGAATGACTCGAGGTAAATCACTAAAAAGGCGCTGTTACCTAACGAAGATCATCGTGACATGATGAAGTTTCACAATATTTGATACAATTTGAATTTGTGACGAAATGCAACCATAATCTTTACTAAGGTACGAGTCAAGGCCAAGGCTGCATTCATAATAAAAGGCTGCCATATTAGGTTACAAAGAAGATTCACGAAAGGACGCTCGCATCTAAGCAATTAATAAATGAAACTACAGAGATAATTGTTATTTAAAGATCCTAATCATAATTAACATGCAAGGAAACTTTATAACGTCCGATTTGTTTTCAAATTGTGTAATTTATCTCTGATATTTTTAACCAAATACTAACAATAATTGTTTAACAATTGCATATTTAGGTAATGGACGTCGTAATTTTTAGACTAGCTCAATGTTAGTAATTAGGCACAGATAAAAATTAATTCTGAGTACTAGTGGTATACCTACATAAAATGTTACTATTAATCTGTACAATTCGACAATCGTTAAAAAATGGAAGATTATGATGATTCCATTTTTGTCTAAGCAAGCATTTTTGCTACATCGTTCATCTCATCATCGCTTCTCATCAGGTAAAGTAAATTCAAATGCAAGCCTATCTTATCCAAAAAAGGCATTTTGAGCAATATGAAATACAAAACAGAAATAAAAACACTTGAAGTTGGCCGAGTGTGCAGTGCAGGCGTCCTAACTAGCGGACCTTGAATTTAGGCTTCATTTATTAAAAACATTGTACGATACGATAATATAATACTTAAACCGTACATATTTCACATAAAGGTGTTACAACTTAAACAAGCAACTAACCTTGTAGTAGAAAATTAAAGATGTTTTATTCGTATCATTATGTATACTTTACCTGATGTCCTAATGTATTTCTATCAATGCCTAGGTACCCAATACAACACAAAGTAGTTAAGAAATTAAGCACATTTTCAACACCCGTTGTTTCAAGGACTTAAAATCAAAGCGATTAAAACTGAAAATAAATTAGTTCAACTTTAAATAAGCATCGCGAAAACCAAAGTACTTAGTTAAGCTAGACACGGAAAGTATTAGTATTAAGTAGGTTGCACAGAGGGCCCCAGTATTTATCAGACGCATGTACCTATGCATGAAATGAAAATTTCAATTTACTTAGTTTTATTATTCAGAAGCGTAGTACGCGTGAAATAAAGACGACGTAAGTAAGATAGGTACACTCAGGTAATAAGTAATAACACGTGTCGGTTGGAAAGCATACTCATAATATAAACGGTGGAAGATATTTCGATATAAAATTGAGTAAAAAGAAATGTTGCAATTTTCCTAAGAAGCGTTCCGACGGAAATTGAGACATTTCTATTTGGTTTTCGTTGAACATTTCCTAGCCATCTCCCGGCGATCCGTTTGCGGTTGGCGCGAGAAAACATTTGCTTCGATACCTATCGAACGTTTCAAATGTGAAACTTTCATGTACAGGTATGAACTTTTACGTGAAATGATGTTTTTATTGAGATCGAACTTTATACGAAACTTTTCCGTTGATTTTCAAGATCTTAAATGTTTCTTAACTGGTGACTTAACTGAGTGTATTTACTCCTTTTGCCTAACGCATTACGAAGGAAAAGAAAATAATTTAATTATGTACCTAAGTCAAATTGTATTGATGTAGCCAATCAAAAAATGTAAACCTGCCTGGATGAGAACGCAGAAAATCTGCAGATACCGCCTACGTCACTCTGTATTTAAATATTTATTTCCAATTAAAGTATTAATTTATAAAATGTGCCATAAAGCATTTTGTCTGTCTATTAAAACAAGGGTCATGAACATCCGCATGATTATTGTGATGACCACTTAAAAAATATTTTAATAGTATATTTTTTATTTTCCATTTGTATTGATTGATTATTATACTTAATTATTGTTATTAGTTCACTAAGACCACCACCACACACTTCACCGAAGTAATTCTACGGTAGCTACCTTTGCAAGGCAAATGCGCACACAACACAACTCCGCTGCAATCACTGACTCACAGATGACAAAGACTCCGTGAATAATTCTTTTATAGACTGCAACTTCAATAGCCTAGGGGTAGGGCGGTTGCTCCTACGCATAACATACGGGTACGGGGTTCAAGGAAATAGGTAAAACTCGATTGTGGTTATTGACACTGAACCTATTAATTATACGTAACCAGGTAAGCATGACGACCTCTTTACTGTTGGCGAACACCAGTCTGCAACGCTTGTGGGTTTGTTTTCCATCGTGAACTAAATGTTTGTATGAACTTCAGACGTATTAGGAGCTGTGGATGATTCTGTATGGTAAATGACGATGCGGTCTATTAAGCTCGGCCTCCCAAAAGACGGGAAGACCCAATGAAAGTTCCGACCCGTCTTCTTTGATAGCTGCACCGACCTACTTATCACGCTGACGACTTAGACTGGTTTATGGTGACAAGAAGCAAGTCTTGGCTGCCCCAACCGCCAAGTGAGTGGTTATTTATATTCATACCCATTGTGGAAAAATAAAAGCCAATTCCCTCGGATTTGAGCTATACGGACCCCCAAAAATATGTAAATAATAGTTTGTTGACTTATAGCTAAAGATAGGTACGGCCAGCATCAGAAGTCAATGACCACGTTCAGATTTTCAAAATCGCTATACTTACATCATATGATTATCATAATTGTGGGGTGTCAAAACAGGACCGACATTCTAAAAATAACTCTCTATCTTCTCTTTTATTTTAAGGAATGTCTGTCCTGTTTTGACACCTCACAATAATAAAAAATATGATGTACCTAGAGTCATTTTGAAAATCAGAATGTGGTCGTGGACTTTTTGATTCTGACTGTACATCGTCATCACCATTTAAAACCAAAGTTTTTACTGTTGCATCGAAATTATTCGGAAGTTTATATCATAAATTTTTATACGGTAATGAAAAGTTTATAAAAGTTATGTTCGAACTCGAAGCTCGAAGCCGTTAATAATTTTACTTCGTGCGTATATTGTAAAAGTGACAATTAATGACCAATACCAGTATGAAATGAAATATCTAGGGTTAAAGTCCGTGGCTAAAATAACTTACATGTATTTAAACTCTATTATATACCTACTACTACAGTATTGTTTGTTGTTGTAGGTGTATTTGTTTTGACGCCAAAATATTAATTAAAAGTCCATTAGCGTCTAAAAAGTTTCACCTTGACATCAAATTTCTACAAAAATGTGTTTTGAGGTTCGGGTCACGTATTTTTTATATTTAACGTTTTATAGAGTAAGTTTCAGTATCTTTAGCAATGTTAACCACCTCGAGTTCTTTTTCCTTTCGTATAGTGGTGTGGCTCTCCTAGTGTTAGAGTTGTCAGGTCGCCCTGACAATAACTTGACCAAACGACTGCTATCATTACAACCGGGACCCATTACTTAACATGCCTTTCGAAGCACGGAGGAGCTCGAGAAATTGAATTTTTGCCACACAAATTTTATCGGTCACCCATCCGAATAATAACCGCGCCTAGCGTCGCTTCACCCACACGATCATTCAAGATCGACAGGTACAGCTAGGCTAATGAGCTCCTCAATACCACTTCTAGTCCATGGTATGAACCACAGACATACATATAGTAGACGTCACATGTACCTCGATTTGTATTGAAACCGAGCGTGCCAACTTTTTAATACCTACTGTGACGTCATAGCCACAGAAAATGTATTCCTTTGAGTGCTCGAATTTTTTGGAATTTTGCAGTTACTTATCACGCAACGATGCCCGCACCGATGCATTTTATTAGGTTTTACGGACGTCAGGCAACTATAGACGTGCGCGGACTGCTATAGTTAAGCGCCGACTACCGCGACGTTTTGTCAGAGTTTTTACGTTTTTCTGACACGCGAAGGACATGAATGCGCGTGGTCTAGCATATATGTATGACTGTGGTATGAACATAATGTAGGTATATCCGATAACTTCGGAAGTTAATGCGGTGACCTCACAAATAATGGGATACAAGCATACCGGGGATATTAAACTTAATGTTAATTGCATTGCAATTCGTTTCCTAAATGAAGATACAGCAGGTAGATCGTGCATATATTAAGATTAAGTAGGTACCTGCACATACCTACACGCACGCATATATAGGTACTTAATCACTTATTCAGTTAATTTTAAAATCGTAGAATTAAGGTATAATAAAATATACTGAAAATGTTCACCTATTAACTAAATTTTACCTTATAAAATCGAAATGAAATAGTAGTATAGGTTTTAAAAGTTATTATTCGGTACTTATTAACTGAACATAATGTTTACTGCACTAAAAACTAAATTAAGTCTATTAAAAGTAAATACATTAACATAAAGTAAAATTTATAATCACTAAGTCCATTACGGCCAAAAGTGGTTTCGAAAGTAATTTACTTTTTCCATTTTTTACAATAAAAATCAATCAAGAATTTTAAAAACTTAAACCTAGAACATCGTCAACAAGGGAGTCCATAGTCCTTGGCTGATTAGGACCGCGGAGAGTGCACGATGTATGCCGTACAAGGAGATCTACCGTCTTAATCTGACCCTTGACCCACAGCAAGAGCCTCTTGAGATGTTAGTAATGTGATTAGTAGTTAGAATTTAAATATTTCGTATATTTAAATTATGAACGAACGAAAAATAAGAGAGATACTCTTTTGTATCATCAAAATTGTTCTATATCTATAATATCAGTTATGTATCAAACGGAGGACCGTTGATCATCATGACATCAGAAGGAAGACAGTTGTAAATATCCACTGTAGGTAGTAACGCTCCCGCAAACTCAATGAATAGTGCTTTTGACGTTGAAGTTCATTGACTTCATCATATTATACGCCCGAAGCGATGCTCATTTAATTTTTACGATAGACGTGACAACATTGTCAGCGCTGCAGCAACTTGTTATATTCATTTCGAATAATAAAAATCATGGATATACCTACAATAAAAGGAACAAGTAATATGTTTGATGCCTCTTGTACATTGTAGTAGGTACATAGTATCTAGTTAGGTATATCTAATTTAAATAAACTGTTTTATATTGTGTATAGCAATTTACCGGTCAGTTCTCCAAAACGCTATTGTAGGTATTTGTAAGTAAGTAAACATTTTGTGGAAAACGCGACTAGAAACCAGTGACCGCTAGGTTTTCCGCTTCGCTGCTGTAATTCAGTCCCGCTCTGAATTTGCAACTCTAACATAATGCTCTATTATGTAGGTACCTACGGATAGCACCAAGACAGGCACTATACTTGAGACAACTTGACAGCCACAGTAGCTGGATAGGTAGACTCAACTTAGAACAACAACAGGGGCCTTACTTTCAGCTTTTTAAAGTGCAGAAGCCCCTTTTGATTTTTTTTTCTTTTATTTCGAAACATTGACAACGGGATTCATTTTTGGATTATTATAAGTAAGAAGTATCATACTTGTATTAATTTTATTTAATTTTGTAACAACAATTAGGTACTAAACCGTTAATGAAAAAAAAAAAGAAATTGTATTCTAAGTTCTAACAATCATTAAGGTGTATTAGTATTTTTTTTTATAATATTAGCCGGAATTGTCCCATTGCTGGGCAAAGACCTCTCTCATGTATTTTTACCGAATAATAAATAATTTAAATAACCTAGGACCGAACGAGTCCTAATTAAACTGCAGGAATTACTTCGAGCTAAAATAAGACCAAGCAGACGCGATTTTTTCACAAATAAAATAATTAAGCTGACGCACTTGTGTTTTTTTTTATAAATTAATTATCATTGACATTAAATATCACCAGAAACATTTTAATACAATTTAATTTCGGGTAAGTATAATAAGGAAGGTGAAGGGGTTATATCAATTTAGCCGATTCCAAGTCAAGGTTACATGTTAAAAAGAACTAAGTTTAAACAGTTTTTTTTTTCAGATTATTTTTAAAAATAAGAAAGTAATATACATCCGTTTGTCAAGCCGCTACGTTGTGAGGCCACGCTGAACATATTCAGTTGAATAATTGTGGTATTTTAGACCTTAGAAATTCCACTTTTAACCCTAATCTCTATCCCTAACCATGGGCCATGCTATGGCTTAGGCAGAACATAAAGAATTATTGTAGAGTCATAGTAGAAACTTCGTTTTAAAATTCAATCGTCTGATTTTTTCCGTCGTTCGTTAGTTAGTTAAAACTAGTTAAAAGTTAGCGCCTTGTAGGCCTACTTAAACCTACTGTTTAAGACCTAAACATGAAGTAAACCTTAGAATTTCCACTTTATACCCGAACCAGTGGTCGTACCATGATGGCTTCATTAACTTCAGGTCTTACTGGTGATCCTTGATGGCCCTTGACCTGCAACTACATGCTTCAAGCCCATGCCCACGGTAAGCCTGCAGGCCAACAGCAGATAAAATCGCGGGATTCAGCTGGTTAATTATAATATTGATTCATAGATTGGTATTTCCTGCAGCCTCAATCTAGAGTTCCGATGAAACCCAGTAAAATCGAAGACCTTCATTCCGCTGGCAGATAGTTAGCACACAGTGGTGTAATATTAGATAATCAAACATTGTCTAGAAGGTCGGACGTCGCGTATATACTAACTTATTTAGGTAGTATGGAACTTTATTGTTTCACTTCAATTTTGAATTTGACGACCTCTGTGGCGCGTCGGGGAAAGGCCCGACTGCAATGCAGATGGTTGCGGGTTCGATTCCCGCTGGGTGCAAGTGTTTATTGTTAAAAAATAAATATTTGTTTCTGGTCTGGGTGTTTTCTATGTATTATATGTATGTATTTACAAAAAAAAAGTATAAAATGTTGTGTATCCGTTGTCAAGTACCGATAGTATAAGCTTAGTGTTTAGTTTGGGGCTAGATTGCGCTGTGTGTCGTGCAATATTTATTTATTTATTATTTATTTATGTTTCATTAACTGAAGTTTCTAAAATTCATAAAAATCACATTTTTGTATTTACAATGAAAATAAACCAGTTGATGATGTAGGTACCTATAAGCAAGCAAGCTAGGCCTTCAGCAGTTTTAATCATAATACGTTGTGAGGGCTAATTGTACCTAATTTATTTCCTTCTCAAATTTGGCCCACATAAGCGCGGCATAACTCCTTATCAAACGACTAAAAAAACAACTCGAACTAGGTAGACAACTTTACAAATTCCAGGTTCTTCTCGTTCCAGACCAAAACTTCGACTGTTCTTTGTTTGCTCACCTCGAACTTTCAACTCCGGTTTATTTCTTCGAAGTAAGTATATACCTAATGAATATAAAGATGAGATTTAAGTATCAGTATAAGTTAGGTAATGAAAGTAGGTAAGTACCTGCTACAAAATATACTCCTTTACTCCTATATTATTAGATAGCAGCGCCCCGCGGTTTCACCCGCATAGGTCCCGATCCCGTGGGAATATCGGGATCAAAAGTAGCCTATAGCCTTCCTCAATAAATGGACTATCCAACACCGAAAGAATTTTTCAAATCGGACCAGCAGCGGTTCCTGAGATAAGCGCGTTCAAACAAACAAACAAACTCTTCCGCTTCATAATAGTAATAATAGATATAGTGCAGCCAATTCCAAGTCTATTTTTCTCGTCGCATCGTTTGAGAGAGGAGACGGAACATTTTCGATCGACAAAATGTTTCTCGTGCTCGTAAGCTACCACTGCTGGATACAGGAGCAACTAGGACGATAAAAGCATTCTAGGTCTGAAGTTCAATAGGTTATTACAAGAAAAAACACCGAATCGCCCAATACTCGACAACTTTAGTATCATTTGCTAAGAGTGATGGGCAATTCGCATGTTAAAAATATCCGATATTTCATTTCAATATCATCGCAGTCAATCTTCAATTATAAAGACCTTTGTAAAAGTAATAATTTGATTATTTTCTTAAAATAATAGTAGAATACCGTTTTCCTTCCACTTTCGAGTCAGAAAAGTTTCGATTGCAGTTTATTTATTTAGAAAACCAACAGCACTTACCTACTAAATACTAAAAAAATCTTAAATATTGAATTTGTTACAGCCAATTATAGGCTTTTCCCTGTTTGTACATTTATAACTACAATTCTATCCAGTTTAAAAATATGTATAAATTGAAATCTATCTTTAATTGCAAGTTATTACTTAAGAACGCGGCGACTGTTACCATTTCCATACAAACTTAATACCAAAATAAATAATGAAAAATTTAGTTTTCTACCTTAACCTTACCATTTAACTTTTATAGGGTCCCCACCACAAGGTTTTCCAAAATATTCATTCCAAATTAAATAAAACGGAGAAAATTTTTTTTTCATTTTTACAGCGTACTACAGGTACAGCGTTTACAGGTAGAAAACTAAATTTTTCATAATTTATTTTGGTATTAAGTTTGTATGGAAACTCCACGTTCTTAAATAGTCGCCACGTTCTTAAATATTGAATATATATATATACCCCTAGATATAACTATGGTTAACTATAACTACCTATAACCTAACCGTAACATGTCTGTGACAATGGGTTCTAGTCTCGCGCCACAGGAAGTGAAGTGACATATCTACTTCAGATCTCAAGAATCTTGCTTTTGTACAATAAATACCAAAGCCCCAGTCCCCTCGCGACCAAGACCATTGTAACATGGTTGAAACGTCAAAGTAAGAAAATCAATAAAAATACGCAATTAAGACCCGGGAAAATGTAACCATGTTAACAAATCGTGTGAATTTAAAAAGTTTATCAAATAACCAATTTCTTTACTCTATTAGTTAAATAAATTATCTACCCTAAGAACGTTTTATTTTAATTATTTATTATAGTATACGAAAAGGTCAGGTCAACGATGAAAAATAATCGACATAATACGAATGGACAAATACCAGGCGTACGTTCAACCGTACGTTTAGCAGTGGGTACGTTCTGGTTCCCAAGTCTGCTCTCATAATTGTGTCTCAATAGAGCAGGGGTTCCCAAACTGAGGGTCGCGCCCCCCAGGGGGGGCGCAGAGGCATTTACAGGGGGGCGCGGGTCACCTGTGTAGTTAAGTATTAAAACCTGAGAGAATGCATTCGATACGACCAATCAAATTATCTGAAATTGACGTCTGTCAAGAACATAATATTGTTTCCTCAGTCGGCCAATGTTAAGATCATGTTAAGACCTTATCAGCCTCTCCCTCCTGCTCACAGGCGCTATCAAAGGTAGGTCAAAGGTTGGACGGGGGGGCGCGGACTTTTTTTTATGGTCGAAAGGGGGCGCGCCTCAAATAAGTTAGGGAACCCCTGCAATAGAGTGTCAATAGAATAGTAAATATGTATATAGGTACGTCTAATATGTATTTAACTCATTGTGTAGGCAAATGTGACAAATGCTTTCAATGCAATATTTAAAATACATATTTGACAAAAACATTTAACTATCAAATGTGTCAAATGCATAATTGACAAAAACATTTGTTTACCAAATGACGTGTCAAATACATTATTTAATAAAAACGTTTGTCTACCAAATGTGTCAAATACAAATTTCCCATTGCATTTGTCTACCAAATATGTCAAATACACGTCAAATATGACAATTACTATTGTAACGACACTCTATTGAGACAAGGTTTTAAGAGCAGACTTGGGACTCTGGCATGGCCGTAAAGCGTAGTGGGCGTAGACTTTAAAACATTGTCTGTTTTCAAATATAAATGATTGCGAAATGTTTTTTTTATCAATACACAGTCATAATAATCAAACACTGATTCGATGACTAGACATTTCTTATAAAAGTTCAATGCAATAGAAGGTGAATAAATTTACTACGTACCTGACACATAAGCACATAAGTAATTATATTTTCTTTAAGCTATATCCAAAGCTATTAAGCTATATATTATTATTCATATAAAAACGTACACACTATCATGTATCTGACCTACTTCACAGGATAACTTTTTGTTATCGAAATTGCCAATAGATAAAATAGATAAAAAAAAAAATAATAATAAATAATAAAAGTTTATTTGCCAATAAATGTTACAGTCTTATACAGGGAAATAAACACGAATGCAACTTACAACTAGGTTACATTAATGAATAAAATAAAAGGATTCAAAAAATAAAATAAAGTACCAAGGTTGTTGGGTTTAAACTGTACAAGTTTGTGTCAGCGGCCCCTGCACTAAGCAAAATGCTTGTATCGCAGGAGACCAACTAATGGTTAACAAAATTCGATTTTTGTACTGATGTGGCATACCTATAGGTATACCTACCTAGGGACTATAGACATTTTAGTTGGCTTATTACTTCAAATCTATGTGTGATTAGGGTTACCAGATGAAAAAAACAAAAGTCCTGAGAAAAGTCCTGATTTCCACCAAAAAATCCTGAGATTTTCACACTTTGTTTTTTTTTCCCCATACTTATTAAGAATTTTAATACTCGTAATGGGGGGGGGGGTTGGCAGCGTTATAAATAGGTGTTAATTTTATGCAATTATTACCAAAGAATGATTATAAGAAGATACCAAATGATTCTGACCAAATGGTTAATTTTAATTGTACAATTATTAGCAAAGGATAAGTTACTAAATATTAGGTACCTATGGTAAAACTGTACAGTCGTAAAGAAATGCTGATTGAATTCAAGAAAAAATGAATGATTATTTTTAGTTTGTTTAATTTTTACTATAAAAATCTTTAATTAAGTTGGTATTTTGTTGAAATTTCTAAAAATCCTGAGATTTTAAGAGATTTGCGAAATCCGCCCGCAATCCTGAGAAATGTCTAAAAATCCTGAGATCTCAGGACAAATCCGGAGATCTGGTAACCCTAAGTGTGATAGAGCGGTGAACGGGGAGTCGGCCATATTCATAATTCTTGTAGAAGTTCTACCTACGTAAAAACATTAGGTACCTACGTACGTGTTCGTGTAGGTAAGATACCTATTATCATCTGAGTCAAAGTCTTTGTGTAGAAAACAGTTTCTAAGTATACAACTCTAAAACTACAATATCTTCTAATTTATAACAGCCTTCTCGTATTTAATCTGTTTGACCTTTCAATATTTGTCCAATACTTCGATGGCTGTCAAACCACGCATTTCGCAACACTCTAAAGACGCTCCTACGTGACCGTAACCTAACCGCAACACCATTGTAGGTTACAGCTTTTAAACATTTAAATTAATATTATCTTGTAGGTTATTTACATATATCTACATATATCTTGTTGTATTGTACATTCTAGGTCCCTATCCCGTGAGGATTTCGAAAAACCGTCTTATTAGATGCGTCCGTCCATCATATAAAGAACACATTCTCCAAATGTCAGCTCTCGACTATCAGCGGTTTAGGCTGTGTTGATCGGCCAGTCAGTATAGATATCTATACTTGCTAATGCGTTACGGTCATTGTTATTAGTATCCATACTTCAGAAAATCGTTTTTATACCCTCGACGGTAGGTACACTGGTCGGTCACGGTCGGGCAATGATCCTGGACAATCCTGGTCAAGGCTAAAAGAGAATCTGCTCCAAACATTTATTGTTTGTTAGCGGGTTACTTCTCGCAACGCCGCCCGGTTGGCCATGATAATTGGAGACCACGTGGTGTGGAAGACCTTCACGATGGGCTGTTCTCAGGGGTCTGTTCTCGTACCGACTCTCTGGAATGTTCTGCTGAACAATCTCCTTTTGGCTACCAGTACCAGCCAGGGTGTCGTTGGTCGCTTATTCGGATGACGTGACTATCCTTGTAGGGGGAGTCAAGGATGGATTCGTCTTTGGAGCAAAATCGTTCTCCAATACATTTGACCTAGATTCAATAACTAAAAAAAAATGCCTAGGTAATAAAAAACAACTGAATTTACGCAATAAATAACTAAGTAGGCGCTATTCATTGAATCAACATGTTTGAAGTAACGCTCGGGTGCTTCCTTGTATCAGTTTCGTGTTTTATGCCCGCTCATGTAATTCCTAATTACGTGAAATTGCGTGGCCAAAATGACATAAGGCTATTCCAGTTTGCATAGTAAATTCAACGCGTGCCTCTCGTCAGCTGACTGTAAATTAAGTCGCATAGGTAAAATACTACTGAAACATGCTTGTCTTACAAATTGAAGCAAGCGCATCGTATGATCTAACAACAACATAAGAATCAAGAATTTATAAAGTAACTGTGGTGACATAGAAAATGTCACCACAGTAACTTATTGAAGAAAGAATACCGACAGATTATCTTAGAATTATAATTATCGACAGTTTGTCCAACCGCAACATAATAAAATTATAGAGTACGTAACCTAATTTAAGACAAGTATAGGTAGGTACTTACTTAAATGAAATCGTCACTACAGTTGCCAGTTGCTGAAAATCCTGCGAAGTGAAGACGTTAAAGTAGGAAAGCGGACCCCGGGCTCCCGAGAGAAATGCAACCGGAAACATCACTCGGATGATGATGATGGAGACCTACTTTAATCAAAGAACTTTTTAATGAGGAGGAACACT
Source organism: Idaea biselata (assembly GCA_958496205.1). Lineage (NCBI taxonomy): Eukaryota > Metazoa > Arthropoda > Insecta > Lepidoptera > Geometridae > Idaea > Idaea biselata. Next base: position 26,748,257 of record OY292396.1, on the reverse strand, counting down.
AACTTTTTATCCCGGCAAAGGGCGCGAGTCGATTAATCTTAGGTTTGAATTAAGAACTGTCAAACATATTGTGTTTTTTACAACTCTCGGCGCCAAATTGGCCATATCGGTCTGAGACCGAAAGAATAAAAAAAAACTCGGCGTTTCCATTGGTGGAGGACCATCATCGAAAAATAAAAAAGATCATCCGATGCCAGCGCCTCTGCAAACAGCTTTGCGCGTGGCACCCCATTATGCATGTACTTACTTACCAACTTGATGAGTAATTTATGTTGCGTTCTTTATTTTACCTAGACCTTAAAATAAAATAGGTAACAAAACATTAATAAATTTAATCGTAAAAAGTTAGCATCTAAATCGAATTATTCTTTGACCCTATGAAATCTTTAGAGAAAATAACCGTTTTCTTAACCTATTGCGGAAGATGTTGCCCTTTAGCATTTTTGTCTTCAAAGGTAAATTATCCCGCCAAAATTAAATGTTCATTCGTAAATCTTTTGAAAAAAAATCGCATTTTTTTGGCAATGCTGAAGCTATTACAGTACGTTTTAATTGATAGGTACTTTCATGATTACCGATACTTGTTAGTTTCAGATACGATATTCTGTGGTTTCGGTTTCAGTACCTAAATACTCAAAGCCAATGATCTACTGATTTATTTTTTACAAAAGTAGCATTATGTGACAATGTAGGTAACTTTCTATTGGTGAAATAATTGTAAAAATCGGTCCAGTAGTTTCGGAGCCTATTCATTACAAACAAACATACAACTATTTTTTCCTCTTTATAATATTACTAGCCGACCCGGCAAACGTTGTTTTGCCTTATAAATTATAGATAGTAGCCGATTCTCAGACCTACTGAATGCGTATGTGAAGTTTGGTGGAGATCGGTGAAGCCGTTTCGGAGGAGTACGGTAACTAACACTGTGACATGGAAATTTTATAAATTAGATATTCGTCCGTGTAAGTCTCAGGCAGGCAGTCAGCCTTAAAAATTAATTAATTTGCCGTAGGTCAAGGTTGGCAAAGAACCCACTGTGCCGACCCCAAATCATTTGAAATGAGGGCTGAAAGCAGAAGAAGAAGAAGGTGCAAATAATACTTACCTTTCATATTTATGAATTTGTTTTTTAAATTATAATATGTAGTTATATTTACTTATTGATATTTTAATTTTTATCAAAGACTATCAGAGTCCCGCGGTTTCACAGCGTAAGCGACAGCCTATGTGATGTTACTCAAGGTGAATGTAGCATTGCAAAGGTAAAAGAATTTTTGAAATTGGTCCAGTAGTTTTTGAGATTTTTCATTACAAACACACACACACACACACACAAATACAAATCTTTCCTCTCTAAGTGTAGATGTAGATTATTCTTCCTCCTTTTTGGAAATCGGATAAAAATACATTTTTAAACATTTTTAAACTGGTTTTTATGATCTGTTTTATCTAATCCGAAATTTTAACGTTGATAATGTGCGGCCTCTTGGTCTAGGGGTATGATTCCTGCTTTGGGTGCAGGAGGTCCCGGGTTCAAATCCCGGAGGGGCCCTATTTTGCAATTCGAAATTTTTTCAACATATTTTTTTCGATACTATTTTACAGTTTGAAATTAGGTACATTTTGTTATTTTTTTTTTAAATTCATTATTCTTATTTTATTTCGAAATTAGTGACGTCTAACGATATTTTTTGGAACTATTTTGTAAACAATAATGTGTAGTTGTACAACTGAGTCAACAGATGTCACAGTTTTACCCTTCGGTGCCGCCATCTTTAAGACATTTAACGAGTTACAAATTTTCAACTTTGCGCTAATAGGTGTCGCGCTGTTGGTTTATAGAGTTGCCTCAATAGATGTCACACCTTTACCTTATCAGCTGATATTTTGGTAAGATTTGTCGCTAACTTCACTTCGGTTAACTACAGAACGATAGAAACGTCAGCGCAATCGCCAGCCATATTGCCTGCTGCACCATCAAACAAAAACAGTGAGTGAGAATTCGTGTTCGATTCCGTAACGTGTTTGGTGTCGAAATTAATTGGAGCTTTGCTACAGAAAATTGCGAAACCGTGTGACTTTTATAATTAGCTGCTTTCTAAATCAATTTTGCGGATATCTAAAACAAAACAGTGGTGTATTTTGTGCGAATACTTGGCTTTTTTTCACAAAGGATACAGAATCCCATTTAGTTTTCGAGTGCATTTTCTCAACTTCACCGTGCAAATTGTAGGTAAGTAAAAAACAGTTATACTCTTTTACATACAATTGAAAAATAATGTTATAAATCTTGTAATGGTTGTTTGTTATACCTACGCTGTAGTAAGTACTTACTTATTGATTTTCATTGTTTACCTTTGGTAAATTTATACCCACTGAAAGAATCGTTCGTTATTTCTTCAGGTTTTAGTTTCGTTTTATTCAGAAGCAGTCCAGTTGGGCAGTACGTGTCTTTACCGTACAGTATCACAACATAACTAGATCAGTTTTAGTAATACTTTAAATCAGCTGATGTGTTTAGCCAAACAAATCGACCTACATATTATAGGAACATTGAGCTAATATTACTAGTACTTTATAGGTGATGTCAAACATACTCCATGTTCCATTTACATATTCAAAGTTAATTTTCATATTGCTAAAAACACTTGCGTTGTCATTTCATTACGAATCTAATGACACCTAACATTATGTCCTGAAATCCATCAAACCATCTATGATAGGCTACAGAGAGTAACCAACGAAAATTTGATACATACAAACGATCGAAAAACATCAAAAGTATCATTGAGTTTGCGGTAACGTTACTACAGTGACTGTTTACAACTGTCTTCCTTCTTATGTCATATCTACTGTTAAGATTGAGATCAAGCCTATGTACAAACAAATACCTAATGGACTATAGTTGCATGGTGATTTCCAAGCTATTCCACTTAATCAACCCAGTATAAATATAATTGAACTTTTCATCTAATTTTCATTGCTCTTTATACAGCACAAGCAACTTTTAATCTATATGCTATTTATGGTGCTGCTGTAGTGACAGAGACATTGTTAGATGGAGTGTGCTTTCCCAGCACCTATGGAGACAGGCAAGAGAACAGAAAACTCCCAAACTCTGTCAGCTACTTTCTTGTTCAGCATAACAAATCACCAGAGTTATGTTCCAAGTGACCAAACATGCTACATCTTAGAACATATTGTATTTCAAACCGAGCCTTAGTCCGTAAACAAAATAGAGAGGTGTCACATGGATTTCCGTGTGTCGCAGTGGTTAGCGCACTTGCCTGACAAGCAAAGGGAATAGGTTCGAATCCTGTTGTGGGAGATTTTTTGATGATACATTTTTCTATGTAAAATATTTCTATTTAGTTAATTACCACTTGGCGAGATAGTGGACAAACCCCTCACCGATAATGTATATTGTATTAACAACAGAAATACCTACCTACATCATCTGTGAACATTTCAACCGTCTAGCTATCCATGGTCCATGCATGAGATACAGCCTGGTGACAGACAGATACACAGCGGGAGATTTAGTAAAAACAGATTTCGTTTTTACCCTTTGGGTATGGAACCCTCAAAATGGGAGAAATACAAGTTCTTCAGTTTACTAATTATGTTGTATAACAAAAAGGCTTATATTATTTCTATTTAGGCATAGTAACAATACCTACTTTTGCAGACAAACAATTTACATAGTACAGTTAGAAGTATTGTTGTTTAGTCTTCCTTAGTGCAGGTAGGTTATAAACAATGACCTATTGTTTACTTATAAAAGGAAAAAGCAAAACATTATAGGTAGGCAGTTCCGATAAAGATAATATTTATGGTATTAGGTAGGAGTAGGTACTTATCATGTGAACACAAATCACGGTTTACCTAGTAGGTACCTAGATAGTTCGCGCGCCTCGAAAGCGTTGAGCTCTTACAAATGCAGACCATTTTCTAGCAGATATTTAATTTCTTTCTTATTTTAGCTTTCCACTGTGAGCGGAACGGAGTCATTAATGTGTCAGTTCAACATACAACGATTGTTTTCATAGTCATACAACTCTTTCGCGCTATGGAAACAATCGTTGGATGTTAAACTGACACATTTTTAACTCCACTCCGCTCGCATTGGAAAGCCAGCATTAGGGTTCCTAATCCAGGGGGTAAAACGGGACACTATAACTATTACTAAAAGCGACCACGCCGTGAGGCACACACACTATAAAGTAAACTGTGTTGTTACTAAGTCCGTCTGTGTTTTATTTTTATTTGTAATAAATAATGATACGGAACCCATTACAATAGATGTTAAATAGGCATTCCCAAACCTACAAAACCCTTAGGGCGCAAGTCCGACTAGGTCGGTTTTTATTTTCTATCAAGGGAATGGACTATCGCTGCGTTTTAATGTCCTGTCTCTCAAAATGAGTACAATAAGTCGCCGGTACCGACTTCATTTAATCGGCAGAAAATATGCACTGATTATATCCGGTTGGCTGACTTAATTGTTTTTAACAATAGATAGATACATGACTTATGTTGGTACCTATCTAATAGAATGAATTAGAATGATTCGTTTCACAAATAACATGACTTGCAACGCGAAAGAAACCGAAAAATGGGTTTTATTTTGAATAAAGTTATTTCTTAGTTCTTTTCTTACGATGCATTCAAGTGTACCAGACCGTATGGTAGCGATATGAATTAACTATAATCAGACACATAGTTTGTGCCTACCTACTACCAAGTATTTAAGAGCGTCGAGGCGCGCGAACTACTAGGTAAACTTTGCTAGTATGTAGCTGTAACTGTTATATTTGCATTGCACGATATATACCTAGTTTATAGTACTTTCTACACTGGGTCAATCTGTCTAGGTCTGTACAGTATTTAGTACAGTAGGTACCGTATAATTATTGATCTCAACCTACAGTAGATCACAGAAGAAAGACAGTTGTAAAAGCCACGGCGCGGGCGGTAACGCTACCGCAAACTCAAAGATTTTGACGTTTTAAGAGAATAGTCTACCTAAAGTCTAAAAAATCGACTACCTTTTATGGAGAAATAGTAATTTCTCCATACAAAGGTAGTCGATTTTTTCCTTCCTGGATAAAGATATTACAACAAATACCTATGTTCGTGCCATAAAACCTATTATCTGCCATAACCATGCCCTACGTTTTTTTTTCTATATTCAGAATAGAAATAAAATTTAGAAAAATTAGAATTAGAGTTTGTATGGAGAAAAGAGTAGGTAGGTAGACTTTTTCATCGCCCGCATGCTCATTTCACTTTTACGATATTGACAGCGCTGCATCGGTTTCTTTTAATTACTATTTCGCGAAAAAGAGACATCACCTTTAGTACTATTGTTTTAACAGGATCACTGGCTTTAGTAGGTATACAAGTACGTATAATATCTCTATGACCTTGTAGGACACATTCACTGAAGCCTTACTCGACGCAGAATGTAGGTATCTATCACAATTATCCAAACTTACGTATCGTTAAAGATTCTACAATCATTAAGCAGGTATAAACGTTGCAGTTAAATTGTTCCCATTGTTTTCAGTTCCTTATTTGGTATAAATTCAGCTTCATTGCATGCATTATTAATACGTGTATTATGAGTACGTAATCTTGACCCAGATGATCGAGCTCAATTCGTGTTGATTAACCCATTCATTATACGCTAACATCACGTGCTGTTTACCTTTACCTCGGTACTTATCAACGTCAACGACAATACAGATGTTAATTTTTATAGACCTAAGACCACTGAAATACAACTATACAAATACGCTGGAATTGCTATACCATACAAAATTACATTAGATCTTTGTACCGATTTGATTTGCGCCATGTTGCGCTGTTGTCGCGCGTTATCTATTGAAAGTGATGGTGACCGTCTCCGGAACTATTAGTTTCATGGACAAAATTCAATGCGAGACCTCCTGTCCATATAATTCAGGTCAGTGCCTAAGACTCACTTTCATAGACAGATAGATAGATTAACGCTTTACCATCACCGCACCATCATACGTATTTAGATTAGCATCCATGAGTACTGCATTCATCGACAATCATAATTAAAAAAAACAACTTTACGTCATAAAATAGCATCTAGGTACATAAAGTTCGTAGGTACTTCAATATTGTATAACCGATTTGTGACGTAGGTAGGTACTTCACGGATGATCAATTATCCATGAAGTGCGACATTTAAAAATTAATTAATTTGAAAAAATAATTACGAATTTTATGTACCTAGATGCTATTTTGTGACTGTATTCCACATAAAGTAGGTACCTACGCATATAGTAACTACTACCAATTCACGAAATAGATGGTCTGACATTTTGTTTTGGCATTTGGTATTTCGGATTAGTTCGGTCGGTGTAGCTGTCCAATCCAGCCTAAGTAATCTAAGAGATTATTTTAAACATAATACAATTATAAAGTAAATTCATTTACACGAGCTCCTCTAAAGGCATGTTAAGCAGTTGGTCCCGGTCGTTATATCTGATAGCAGTCGTTAGGTCAAGTTAGATGCCTTAGGGCGACCTGAAAAGTCTTACAAAAAAGTATACTAGGTGAGCTACACCACTATACGACAAAAAGAACTAAATTATGTCATACTTACTAGGTACGTACAACATAATGTAGTTAATGGGAAAATTCACAAGAATGTTCCCATCGGCCAAAATAGACAGGTATACCTACCTAGAGTGTTACTTTGATACCATTATATAATGCCCGAACGGTACTCTTCCAGTTTTGTGAAATATTCGTCCAAAGTTAAACTTCGGACTAAGCTACGGTTGCCCTGACGCAACCTGGAGATATTGCGTAAACCCTCTCTGCCCATCAAATCAGCCCACGCGCTATTAATCAACAGAATCTGTTTGACTTAGCGTTAGGAAAGCATTTTTCCATTTGAACGCGCCCCCCGCTAAAACGTCAGACTAAATGGTGTTTGTTTTAAAATCACGCTCAAATTTCTCCTTCCACGTCAAAATTTTTCAATTTGTTTTCCGGCCACTATACCCATGATACAAACCGTATTGCCTAGTATATCCGTTGAGATATACTACATAAATATAATTTACACAGAAACAAATATTTATTGTCCAATACCAATAATTATCATCGAACCCTCTACCTTTGGCATCGCAGCCGAGGTTGATCCGACGCTTCGCAGAGGACGTCTTTTTTCGTTTTCATTACTTGCTATAATTGCTGTGTATTTTCTGGATATTCTTGTTACTTACGTTGTTTTAAATCGTCTATTCTTTGAGCATATTTCGTCCATAGTTGGACCTCAATACAATCCATGACTCAAATAACAGGATTGTACATTCTCCCGTCTCTGCATCAGACTAATCGAACGAGGTCAATCGAAACAAATGTCATGATTTCATGAAACCTAGATGAAATATCACAGAGTAGTGGTCAAGGTTAAGAAGGAGACTGGTTCGACGTCCGGTAACAAGATCACATCTTTTAAATTGAAAATAAAGATTGAAATGAAGACGTGACGGAGAGACAAAGGTGTGGATGTTGGAATCTCGATAGTTAAGTAGGTATATCGCAGAAAGATGCAACCAAATATCATGCACAGTATGACAAATATAGTCATCCAATCTCCGTATATTTATTCTTTGTACGTTGCATGGCATCCTAGTGGATACAACACCCAGAACTATGGAATAGACTGGATGCCCAACAGCCAACAGATAAATAAACAATGGAAGTCACTCATTGTGAAACCCATTCATATTTTATCTCTGCCTTATTGTGTGCTACAATCTAACATAGATACGTCAGTTGTTTGTGAAATAAAGCATATAATTCTATTTCTTTTGACGAAATATAAAACGCTTTGTGTATGTAAGTAATTTAATACTTGATAAATAAATAACAAATCCATTTTGAAACATATTTCATTTAACAATTAAATATAGCAATCAACTAAGTAATTAGATATTGTGCATAACTCAATTCATACTTAGGCAGGCGAATAAGTAGGTTTATGAAATGGCAAAAAAGCAGCGAATGAGGTGTCGAGGGTGAAACTGCCGGCCTTGCAAGGTCGTTGGCGCTGCTGTAAACACCGCAAGCCAGGGTGAACTACGCACACCCATACACAGGGCCGCAGTGCCCGCATAATGACTTATTTGTCCAACACCGTGTTATTATAATGGCCTTCAAGAAAATTTTGACATAAGACTCACAAAACGTAGTCGACTGTTTCCTCGCTCGCGCTGGATAAAGACATTAGAGTTTAGAGCAAATATGTTAATCACACTTTTTAAACTTACACGATTTCCGTCCATCATTATTAATTAGACACGGGTCTAGATCGCGTTATAGATTATCATTGTTTTTACCTCGACGTTTCGGCAAACGGGTTATACCGGCCGTGGTCCCGAGAAGACCACAGCCTTCTTGGCCACAGCCTTCTCGGCCTTTAAGTCTTCTCGGGACCACGGCCGGTATAACCCGTTTGCCGAACGTCGAGGTAATTTAAAACAATGATTATCAAATATGTTTATGGCATAAAACCTATATCTGCCATGTGACCATGCCCCTACGTTTTGGTTGTTTGCATTTTCTAATTAGAATATAAATAAAATTTAGAATAATTAGAATATTAAAAGATCAAAACGTAGGGGCATGAAAGGTCATGGCTGATATAGATTTAATGTTCCATCCAGGGAGGAAACAGTCGACTACGTTTGTAAAGTTTGTATAGAGAAAAGAGTGGGTAACCTAGACTTTCCTCTTAAACATTAACTTGATTGACGTGACAACGAATGACCTGATATTTTACCGCTAGTACATAGTAAGTTATGTAAGCGAACCTCCTCAACCTAAGCCATCGAAATTCATCGAATTCACTTCTCACATCACAAAGCCGTATAACTTTCAATATCGTGGAAGTTTTTGTCAATCTAGTACCTGTTTCGTTTGCCGGGTGTGGTGATACAAATGACAACGGTAGGTAGTTACTAATTCGACCTTGTCTCTTGACTTATAAAATATCGATTTCCGTGTAAAACATTAGGTGGGTATCGTTCATTAAAGAGTAATGGATTGGGCAAAGAAAAACAATAAATATCAGTGTTATCAACTTTATCTTGATTTAGTCAAAAAATAAGTTTTGTTTAGTTTACCTTACCTCACTGTACTTCATTTTGTACCTTTACGTATATAATAAAAAAAATGTAGCAAATAAGCACCTCATTAAATTTATTACAAGTCTTATACCTATTACGAATTTAAGAACGAACTCAAGTAATTTGCATTAATTTCTTCATTTTCTCTATTGCCCAATATTCCGTTCTTTTTTTAATTCCGGTCCTTATTATTGTGCTTTCCATTCAAAATTCCTAAATGCTCTCACGCTATTCAAATTTCTCATATATATCCAATCATCTACATACCTCTACACATTTTCGATCTTTTCACTCTTTTATTAAATTCGAAACTTACTCCAATAAAAAAGTTGAATCGAACATCTGCGCAATGCGACGCGCGACGCGGCGGCATTATCGCGAGGTCATACTCGAACATAACAGCTGATAAAGATAACACATTTTATTGACCTTTATGCTCCTCCAATAGTGCCAATAGTAAGCTTTACTCATTTTATATGATACGTGACACGTTCATACTACATTGACGTACTCAGTAAGGTTAATCTGATAAGTCTGATGATTAATGTTTACAGTTTACACTTACAAAATAAATTCTGTCATTTTATGACGAGGACCCACATTAAATTATTTTATTAGTCTTTGTGTTAAACGTGTCCAATCAGCGGTAACCTCGTGTCATCAGCCAAGCTGAACTGTTTTTTCCGTTCTCTATTTGGAAACAAATAATACTGAACCTTGCCTGAGCTGTAATACGTCTGATTTTCTTAAGTTGTATTGTCCGATATAGAAAGTGCAGCACGACCTGGGATCGCGTCTAGCATTCTAATTGCGCTCGTTCTATTAAAGGACACCGTACTTACATTGTTCTCAAATGTATATTGCCAAGTTTTCTGTGACTAGATTCTTTGTTATTAGGAACTTAAGTAAGACACGTTTAAGTTGCGAGACTCTCAGATAAATCTGAGACGGTCTTGCTGCTCTCTGATCTGTCAAGTACTGTCAATGAACGATACGCGGCTATGTATGCACATCACAAAATCCTATTAAAAATGTCAGTGTAATCTTTGAGGAAAATCAAGTATTTTTAGAATAGCTTAAAATACTTGATTTGCTGGCTTAAGTAAGATAACTGGCTTATAGCACTTGAAATACATCAAAACGTTACCTGACGTTGAGATAGAGAGGTATAACGATATAGAGAAAGTGCATGTTTTGTCTGCTGAGTTATTCAAAATTTAGACTTAAATATTGCATAAAGTAGAATAAGTACTTCCCTTTAATTTTACCTAAGCCGGAAATAGCGATGAATCCAATTGCAAATATAAAGCCAAGCATATAAAACCATCAAATTTAACGAGCAGTAAATCGTCATTATTACCTCGGCTATTATGATAAATGTGATTTGTTTTCAAAAACAGACGGTTGCGTAATAGATAATAATGGTAGTCACTTTCCCCTCAATAAATAATTGACTAACTGGACTAATGACTACCCCCACGATTTCTCCTTTGATCAATTTCATGCTCTTCAACCTGATTCATTACAAATTTTAAATAGTTGAAGGTATTATTGTCATTAATGATTTATTGATGTTATGGAGGAGAGGTATGTTTTGGTCTCTATAAACTCGACCTATGTCAGAACTGAAAGAACCGGCTAAACCGATTTTGACGATAATTAATTATTTTTACTGTCATGGAGTACTTGTAGGAAGCGTCTGCTATATGCAGAAATCACGTGAAAGAAAAAGCTAAAAGATTTATGCGTTCTTTATTTTTATTGCTTCAAAGTTTTAAAGAAAAAATATACCTGTTTACATTTTTCTTCTTACCTCGACGTTTCGACTATGTTACAATATAGTCTTAGTCACGAGGAGACTCATTAAATAATCAAATTAGACCCGGGAAAAATGTTAACATACACGTTGTAATACTATGAACAAATGACCTTCGTAACAATAATGTCGTTAGGGTCACAAATTCTCCCATTAGTAATTGCTCTCTACGCAATACGTATTACGTCTCCGTAGTGTAGCAATACAGGAAACAATCCATTAAATCTAATATTGTTATGCACAAAACAAGGTCAGATAGTTGCGATGAAGAACAAACTCTCATGTTTGGTTAGATAGCAGAACATTATTCCGTCATTTGGACCTTTTTATTCAAACACTAGCTGCGTCCCGCGGTCTCAACCGCGTAAGTCCCGATCCCGTGGGAATATCGGGAGTAGCCTATGTTACTCAAGAAAATAATTTTTGAAATCGGTCCGGCAGTTTTCGAGTATATTCATAACAAACATACAGACACACACCAACTAAAAAATACAAATCTTTCCTCTTTATAATATTAGTGTAGATGTATGCAGATTATACTGCTTATAACAAGAGCCGCACCGAGGCGCCAAATACTAGGCCTTAGTGCGTTTTGTCTAAATTGACACCAGGAATATCGGAATAAAAATTAGCCCATGTTACCCCCAATGTATGCATCCTTTTATGATAGGTACAGTCCTGTTTTTGTAGATATTTTATTATTAGCAAAACAAAGAACATAAAGCTTATTTTGTTCCAACTCAATACATTCAAGCTTGTTTTAATCCACCTTTTTTTCCAGACATATCTTCTTTGCATATATCTGAGTTGTTTTAGCTTGGTTAGTTATATTATTTGTTGTAAGGATATTAAATACGTGGTATGAATTTTTAAAGCCAATAATATAAGAAAAAATTGCGCAATATGCTGTAGAGATGAATCATGTTTGCGGGTGGGTAGGAGAGATTCGTGTGCGCCGTTGACCCACGCCTAGGTCGCTCACCTCGTCACAACGGGTCTGGTTGGATCCTTGCATCCAAGTCCCCATATTGACGAAGTTGAAAACATCTAAAATATAAATATAAATAAATAAATATTGCACGACGTTACACACAGCGTAATCTAGCCCTAAACTAAGCACTAGGCTTGTACTATGGGTACTAAACACGGCTTAAAAATAAATAATTGTATCTGGTCTGGGTGTTTTCTATGCATGTATGTATTAACATAATAAAAACCCGGCCAAGTGCGAAACTCGCGCACGAAGATTTCCGTACCACTATCACAATTGGGTACGGAACCCTAAAATGGTTTACAACAACTTTGATTCAAAGAAAATCTGAAACTTTTATGAAACTCTTTGGTCAGTGAAGGCAGACTAGTATATTTTACAGATAGGCAGCCATTTTGAATTCCATGACCAACTCGATTTGACTCGACCAATCAGAAGCGACCTCACATCGTACTAGAATTCCCTTGTAGTTTTTGAAACACGTTTGTTGTATGGGAGCCCCTTTTAAATAATTGTTAATTTTGTTTTTAGTACCTATTTGTTGTTGTAGCGGCAACCGAAATACATCTTCTGTGAAAATTTCAACCTTCTGGCTATTACGGTTCATGAGATACAGCCTGGTGACAGACGGACAGACGGACGGACAGACAGCGAAGTCTCAGTAATAGGGTCCCGTTTTTACCCTTTGGGTACGGAACCCTAAAAAAGTAAAATATGTAGTATATCCGTTGTCTAGTCCCATAGTACAAGCCTAGTGCTTAGTTTAGGGCTAGATTGCGCTGTGTGTAACGTCGTGCAATATTAATTATTTATTAAAAATACTTGCACCCGGCGGAAATTGAATGCATTGCATTGCAGTCGGGCCTTCCCCCGACGCTCCATTGAAGTCGTCGGATTAAAAGATAAAAATCTTGTTTTTTTTTTAAATTGAATAAGACTAGAATCCCTAAGTAGATGTTGGCACTATTAAGCGGTCAACTAGCTATTATTGTACGTAGTAAACAACTCTCACTCAGATGAGTCACTTCGTTCGTGCCACTTCGTCTTGCAGCTTGCTACAACGTGTAGGTCCTTGAAATAAGTTTATTGTATTTGCTGTCAAACCAGGAACTTGGAGATTGGTTACAGTTTTTTGCCATCTTTCAATTCGCAAGTATTTTATTAAGGGCCCTATTCTGAAAAACTGAAAATCCATGTCGGGCGCATCGAAAATTGTTGATTATTTCATGACGGAATGTCGTAGAACTTTTTTTTGTGTACAGATTGTAGGCGACATTGTTTCCGATATTTTAGTGCAGTTTCCATACAAATATGTCGAAACGTATTGAAGCCTATCGACATTTTAGCCAAATCAGTCATTTTTTGTCTAAAATTTGGATAGGCTTTGCACCAATAGGAGGTTCTTGTCTTAAAACTACACCAAAATGTAGGAAACAATGTCACCTACAATCCGAGCACAAAAAAAAATTCTACGACATTCCGTCATGAAATAATCAACAATTTTCGATGAGCCCGACAGGGATTTTCAGTTTCATATATACTCCTCTTAAATGGTTTATTTTTTATCAACGTGACAACATCGCCATTAGTAACAAGATATTCTATTTTCTATCACATTTTGTATGCAAATTTAAGCTTATTAGCTAAGAGAAAGTGGAACAAGCCTATTCAGATTTATCGATTACATAAATGGAATGAAAAACAGTTAAAAAGAAAGATAACAAATGAATAATATTTGTGTCATTGGTAAAAAACTGCATCCAAACTGCGCAATAAGCTCGGTTTATCAATATTTCAAGTAGCACAAAATAGAACTAAATAAATAACGATAGTAAGTATCTAATAGTGAAATAACTTATAAACTTTTTAAACTACCTAACACGATTGGAACTATTTGGAACTTATAATTTTATTTTTCCCGGGTCTTAATCGCGTGATTTTTACTTTGAAATTTTCTTACCTCGAAGTTTCGACCATGTAACAACGGTCTTAGTCGTGAGGGGCCAAAATCACACGGTTAAGACTCGGAAAAAATAAAATTATGATTGAAATAACTTGTCATTGAAAATAGTTTGCTCTTAACTGTACCATTTTGTTTGCTTGTATTAGCGATAACAATGAGGCACTGTTAGGGGCATGTGCTACTGAAACTGTGTAGGTGTGTATCAAAATCCAAATAATAACGCTGTGTACAGAAAAATATACGTTTTACTGTTGACAATACTCATTTTATAAGAATTTTGTCTTGTTTATTCTAAGCCAGTGTTAGAACATTACATTAACACTCGTGTTCTTTTTAAACATTCTTTATTGCAAAATTATACGTCGATTCTAATTACGTTTTGTCTCTATTTCAGAACTGCGATGCTCAAAAATACATAAACATTCAGAAAATCTTGGTTGTAAAGGTAAGCAATTAGTCATTATCATTACTCATTAATAAATATTCATTTAAAAGCTGTCGATATAATGAATGCTAAATGTAATATTGAAAAAGCTGCGTGAATAGGATGCAACAGGTCATTTATGAAGTGAGTCACCCTCAGATATACAAACATCTCGACGAAACCGGTCTTTTGTATGATGGTGATCGTTCATTGCCACTATACAATGGTACGGACGACGACGCAACGGTCCCTCTTGCTCTTACCTAGACACTGCGCTTGAAAGTTTACCACGCACACGGTTCAAAACAATTCATAAATTATAATATTGACGGAATGTGGAATAGTAGAAGACGCTACTCACATTGTGATGGAATGTGTTCGAAAAGAGGAGAGCGATTTGCAATGTAACGTAGATTTAATTATAACATGTATCTGGTTGGAGGTGTAATAGCATGCCCTCTGTCAGAAGCTTTGGCGCTTTACAAACTTGTATTTTTGGGGTTGCTTAGACGTTGAGTTGTAATGATGGCCTGACAGCGACATTACCGTTTATTTACCAATTACCAAAGCTTTTTAAATAATGGATTACGTAAGAAAAATAATATTGAGGTTACATTACATATTTATAATTACTCGTACAATTTCTGACGCGAATAGTCATCGAAGTATACCTACAGTAGCGCAGTCACCGCACACAGCGGTGGAGAAGAATATCATCGATCGCCCGTGACGGATTTATTTTTAGTAATCCCGCGTCTCGTTCCTTGTCCCCGCGTCCGATCCCATATATCAAAAGGATACTTTTCGTAACAATTTACCTTGCCATTAAAAAACCTTTGTTTGCGAATATGCTACAATGGGATTGATGTATGTACGTCAATTAGGATGGAAGCTTTTAAAATATAGAGCGTTATCTTCGCGTTTAGGTAACCATATTTTGTGATATTGGATGCTGCACATTCTGATGCAGACACTTGATATTGATGTATTCTTGAAATGTATTAGCTACGTACTGGCTGCTGATTATGACATACATTTTACCACGTTTTTATTACGTCACTTTCTTGTTTGTTTTTCTGACTGTTGGTTTCCGCAATTACAATTGATGAGCACTTCCCGATTCGCTCACATACTATATATGTACGTACTATAATGTGTGTCGGATATATGTAATTTAAGATATCCTACCCTACCTAATATTAAAAAGTTTAAATTTTATGTGTGTGTTTGTTGCTTTCTACACGTAAAAACCGCTGATTATTTTTTATTATTATTCCAATTAGAAAATGAAAAAATCAAAAGGTAGATGCATAGTCCGGTCCGGGGACATGCATAGTCATGACAGATATAGGTTTTATGGCATAAACATATTTGCTCTAATGTCTTTTTCCAGGGAGGAAAAAGTAGACTACGTTTGTATGGAGAAAGGGAATGGAGACTGTCCTCTTAATGTAGATAGCCGGAGACTTACGCGTTAAAATATATGAACATGTATATTATAAAATATCGTCAAATTTAAAAGTAAATAAATTTGTAACCCTTTATCAGACTGTAGTAGTCATTCAATATATCTGTGATGTTAGATATGCGTGTTGTTATCATATTTGTTTGTATTCTAAAAGAATCGTTCATTGAATTACATTAGTCATATCTGTCAATATCAGCAATTCATCACCTATTTAATCCATCGCTTACTTATCGTAATTTTACTTATATTTCCGTCCTTTTACACGAAACAGATGTGACATACCACACATCATGTTTTAGGATCAGTAAAACATGTACCACTGGTTTTCAAATATCCAGGTTTCAGAGAATAAACTAGTACGTACATGGAAACCTGGAATCATAGGACTGGACTGGTCTCTATTAGAGACTAGAAAGAGAAAGGTCGCTTGATAGTGATCCATTTCAAACTCGTCTCTTGAGGGACGAGCTTCACCAGTTCCAAAGTCAAACTGTTCGGGAAATGACTGACACCTTTAAAAAAAATGGATCAAAATTCGAACGTCGTTGCTAGAATACCCACCATCTAGGTAATCTAAGCCTGGTATTATCCTAATGAATTCAAATCCGATAGCCGTCACCCACGCTTCGACTGGCCTCGATAGCCTTTCCCTTTGTAGTGTGACGCAGCTTGGGGCCCACACGCTGGAAAGTTGAGATAGAAGTCGCCTCTAATAATGTTCCTATACGTACCGGCCGTTACTATCATTATTTTTCACTAAGTATATATATGTTTTGATATAGAAAGCAATAACGGTTGCCAAAATCAACAACGTTAATGTTGTCAGATTCTTCATGAATCTATATAGGAACCTAACCTACCTATGTTATTTTTTTGAACATAGTTATTATTATGTATGATCTATGTCGAACTACAATAACATCCCAATTATATTACGTTGCTACAGTAATATCTTAATGATCACCTGTCCTGTACTGATGAAAGTAATTTTGTTTAACATAATGTACCGTTGTAATTTGTTCCGCTAGTGATTCTGCCTGTACTCGGAGTAAACGTCGCTGAAATTATTTTTAATAATTTGCAATCATTGAGGTTTAGTGTTTAGTCAATATCGGTTTATGAAAACAGTTTATCCTTCAGTAAGTCCATAGACAATTTCATTACTATAGGTGCTTCGTTTTTTAATTGTAGATTTGATTTTGATATGATTTGATACATCTTCCTGAATCTTTCCTGATCACTATCACAATTGATACGGAACCCTAAAATGGACACTGGACAAACCAATCCGTGAATGCAACGCAAACGTTAAAATTCATTTTAGTAAGTCTATCACTCCATCACCAGATGGCGATAGTGGTAAAATACATCGCGGTATCGTTGCGTTTTTATGTACCTAAATCACGTTTGTTGTATGGTGGCCCCTCTTAAATATTTGTTTTATTTGTTGTTGTAGCGGCTACAGAAATACACCTTCTGTGAATATTTCAACGTCTAGCTATTACGGCTCATGAGATACAACCTGGTGACAGACGGCCAGGCAGCGGAGTCTCAGTTACAGGGTCCCGTTTTTACCCTTTGTGTACGGAACGGTTTTTTTAATAGCCTCAACTGTCCCACCGCTGGGCAATGGCCTCCCCCATCTCTTTCCACCTATGGCGATCTTCTGCGACCTCCGGCCAATTGGTCTCGAAGGGGTTAAGATCGTCTCGCCAGCGCTTCCGCGGCCGACCTCGACATCGCCGATCGTCCGGGGTCCAGAGAGTGGATGTTTTCGTCCATTTGTCTTCAGACATCCTACAGACATGACCCACTCCCAGTTTAGCAAGGCCGCACACGTACGTTTTCCGAATTCGTTATTCGAATTCCTGAGTGCTTCAAATCCATATAAAATATCTTGATACCGTACACGTTTGTTTTAGGAATATTTTCCAAACGGAAAACATACTGACTGTATGACATTCTGAATAAAAAAAAAACGTTGCGCTAGGGTCACGGAAATCCGAGTCAACATTCCGTATTCGGAACACGTATACGGAAAACGTACATGTGCGGCCAGGCTTGCAGTTTTTTGACCTACATCCATGATACCGGTTTTTTCCCATAAGATGGAGTTGCGAATTTTGTTCGTTCGTGAAGTACATATAGATAGGAAACCGCAAATTGCTGAAAAACTTAAGAAAATTCGTGACAAACATTGTAAGGGGCTGTTTTGAAAAAAAAAAATGATTCCTAATTTATATTAATGAGTAAACCCAGATTAAAAGACAAGCATGTAGTTCTATGAAAAAATAAACTAAAATCATTACGAAAATTGCCTTTTTTGTCCCGTTGACGTTAGTTCTATAGAACAAATTGCCTTTTTTTGTCCCGTTAACATTAGTTCTATGTAACAAATTCCCATTTGTTCGATCGAACTATCGAACTCGAGCGGCAGTCCAAACCCCGGTCTCTGTCGTTTAGACTTTAGTCATCATTTCAGCTGTAAGAAGTCCACTGCAGCACATAAGCCTCCCTCATAGATTTCCAGATGCTTCGGTTATAAGCGGCCTGCATCCACCGTGAACCCGCGGCCTTAAAACCAAGTCGTCCGTCCATCTCGTTGGTGGACGTCCAACGCTGCGCTAAACGATCCGCGGTCTCCATTCGAGAACTTTTCGGCCCCAACGACCATCTGCTCCACCTTAGACCTTAGGAACACCACGTAACGCAGTTATTTAAAGAACACTTTGGTTAAATATTCGCGGAAACAGCCAAACCTCATGTTGATTATCGATGCAGGAAAATATGTAGGTGTAATGAGTGACCTAACTTAATAATATCTCGGTAAATATATATAATTTATTAGTTACCTAACTGTACATAATTATTAGAAAAATATTATTGTAGGTTTTTAATGGTTTTCACCAGTTATTGTTTGTTCTTCCTTATTTATTTTTTTGGGAGCAACAGCTTATACAAATAAAAACTAAAATAGCAGAAGACAGAAAGCCAAGAAGGTGAGAAGAAAAGTAACAAGAAGAATCCTCCATTGAAGAAACTAAATATTTTCTTAATATGCACAAGAATATACTAGATATTAAAAAAAAGAACAACCGACTTCAAAAGAGCATAAAATAACCTCACATACATACCGTGCCACCGACTTATCTGTTAGATCTAAAGTCGGGCAGTTTTACTGGGTGGGTCCAGATTGTAGTTGGGAATAGGCACAGTCTCCTCCAAGGTCAAAAATTTTACTAGATACTAACAACCAATATTAAAATCAACATCATTGATGATAACAAGTTAGTAACCCTACTTGGGTTGCCAGGTGTCCGGCTTTTTACAGTCGTGTCCGGCCAAATATATAAAAGTCCGGCCTGTCCGGCTTTTGTTAGGCTTTTAGTCAACCCCGTCAGAGTCACGCGGACAACGCAATTCGTCCAAGCTGAGGCAAATTCACTCGCGCTTTCAAAAAATCATAATTACCTAATAAATGATTTTTTGAAAGCTAATATTTTTTTATTCATTTTATTACGCATTAAAGCTTGTTGGTTAAAGGTACCTACACTTTTGTAATTCATAAAAGTACATAGGTACCTATTTCTTTATAGCAAATACCACAGACAGATGAAAAACCCACTGTTTCAGGCTTTTGGGGCAAAATGTCCGGCTAAATATGGGCTTTTTAAATTTTGGGCCTGGCAACCATATACGGAACCCAAAAAACGAAGTATAGGTACCTACTTAATATGATTATAAAAGACTCACGGCTAAAAGTTCTAAAGCTGTGGATGGCGTTATACAAGCTCATTTATCGCCATTAGCCGATTGCCATACCTTCTTCTGCACGAAGGCCATCGCGTCCTTGTAAACGAAATAGCTAGAAAGATACCAACAATATTCTAGTAATTTATTGCTATTTGCTACCAATTTGTTCAATAGTAGCACGTTCCTAGTTTAATTGACTAATATTCATAATATTACCAAACCTCGAGAGTCCTTGTGTTATTTATTAAGAGGACAGTCTCCATTCTCTTTCTTCATACAAACGTAGTCGACGTTTTCCTCCCTGGATAAAGACATTAGAGCAAATATGTTTATGCTATAAAACCTATATCTGTCATGACTATGCATCTACCTTTTGATTTTTTTGTTTGTTTTTTTTTTATTTTATTTTTTTATTACTATTCTACGTCGATATATAAACTATACATACACGGTCCCATACAAAATCGAAATCAAAAATCGGCACTACTTCAACGCTTACTTATATGGACATAATACAGTTTAATGTAAACCTTAATTACTGTGCAATAAGGTTGTAAAACACTTATGCACGACTGACAGCGAAACAAGGCATATCGGCTGAAGTATGCCTTGTTTTGACGGCTCCATTTCTAGAGCGGCGACCGTGCATCTATAGTTTATTTATGATCGAAGCTATTCTAATTAGAAAATTAAAAAAATCAAAAGATGCATAGTCATGACAGATATAGGTTTTATGGCATAAACATATTTGGTCTAATGTCTTTATCCAGGGAGGAAAACGTCGACTACGTTTGTATGTATGTAGAAAGAGAATGGAGACTGTCCTCTTAATATGATGAACTGTTGTTATGACAGAAATACCTACATCAACCGAATATCAATATCGACCAATCTGTGGTCCGGTCATAAACGTATTGGCCTTGGACACAAACCTAGTTTCACATGAAGGATCCTTAGCTATTATTCATGTTTTTCCAGCCACATTTGAGTACTTATAATTAAATTAATTGAAATACAATAAGAATATCCCTTTTATAGCATACGTTTCTAGGACCCGATGAATAACATATATATTTCTGACGGTTTACTTCTATCAAAATCGTTTTTGATTAAAATTATGTGACGGATTTTGCAGAAGACTTCCTGGTATACCTAGGGTAGGTATACCAGGATATTTGTTCGACCGCGGTAGGGCTATGTTTTTGCCTCAATTGGCTTGCTTGTATGTTATGTGACTTCGTATATTAGAGGTTTTAAACGGGTGAACTTGATTTTGGTAAGCAAGCTGTCATTTAGTAGTATAGTTAGGTAAGTAGTTAATTTAATAAGTATGCTTTATTAACCTGTTTTACGCTTTTCATTATTTTTCACAACCGTAGCCGGATTTTAGTTTTTTTTAAGAGTTCTTTTAAAAGAGATTTTTCATAAACAAAATAGTTTCTATAGTCTACTATACCGTCGAGTTGTGGCAATTTCTACAAATAAACACCAATTTCCTTGTGCTTTTTTTAAACAACAAAAATGTAGAGTGCGATAGTGTGCAATGTGCATGCATATTATAATAAAAAGTAATGAAGCCATAGTCATAAGTTCTCATTTCATTTATAACATGTATGCACGAGAGAAATGTAATATGACCGGATTTATCTTTTATATTTGGCAGTTAAATAAAAGAAAACTTAATAAAATATTTTGCAGAAGCTACCCATTCAAAAAAAACTATTGAGCAGACGTTTTTTCTGCCAAAAAGACGCCTGCTCAGCTAAATAACTACCTAAACTAATAATAATAAATAAAAAGTATAAAGATAGATTTAAGATGCGATAAATGAAAAACTTGTACTTTTATGGTAGAGTGGATGAGTGGTCTGTCGGATTACGGATACACATTTATTTTATTTGTATACTGCTCTACCATAGCTCCCGTGGTTTCATCCGCGTAATTTCATCAGCTATCTATGTACCGAAATCATCGCAATCCTTTCAGAAGTTTTTCAGCGGAGCAACAAATACATACTCATTAACTTTCAATTTTATTAAAGTAGTAGGTTATGTAATTAATCAATCAGAATAAATAACCACATTAGTAATAGTTTTCAGAGTATTTATTCACGTAAGTGGTTTTAGGGTGAGCTCAAAAAACTTTATAATCTACACAATATTATGAAGAGGAAATATTTGTATTTTTGTGTGTGTGTGTTTGTTTGTCGTATGTTTGTAATGAATGAACTCAAAAACTACTGGACCGATTTCAAAAGTTCTTTCACCATTAGAAAGCTACATTTTCCCTGTGTAACAAAGGCTTTTGATCCCGATATTCCCACGGGATCGGGACTTACGCGGGCGAAACCGCGGGACGCAGCTGGTATTTTATATTCGTTTATTCTATGAGTGGGATCTAAGGAGGCGAAAAGGGAATAAAAATAAGACCGTTCTACTTATGTTACCTAAGACAAAATATATAGTCAGTTTGATATCCCCACTTCGCAATAAATCCGTTAGTCGACCGCTCTGCTACTCAGTATTGGTAAATGGTAGCAGCTGTAGGGGAGTGAAATTTTGGCATCCGTCCTACTCTGCGAAACGTTACATAACAATGCAGGTATACTTTGCGGACACGTTACAAAGAATTTTCTTTTACAAAATTATTTCACTTAACATAAGTAATAGAATTCCGACAAAAATAACAACGTGCAAGTTTATCGTTAGCAAGCAAATTTTAATAATAAGTATACCAAATTAATTATTAAACAACATTGAGTTATATGTTCGATTTTCTGATAGGTAATATTTTTTAAATTGATTTAGCTAAAACAAATAAATGATCAATTACAAAGTTTATCTGAAACTAAATTAAATCTATTAAAAGTAAACATAATAAATATAAAGCTCAATTTCTATTGAAGTCCTCCTTTGATTTATAAATTACTAGCTGCGTCCCGCGGTTTCACCCGCGTAAGTCCCGATCCCGTGGGACTATCGGGATAAAAAGTAGCCTATGTTACTCAGGGTGAATGTAGCTTTCTAATGGTTAAAGAAATTTTGAAATCGGTCTAGTAGTTTTTGAGTTTATTCATAACAAACATACAGACGCACACACACACAAATACAAATCTTACCTTTTTATAATATTAGTATAGATAACGTGTTTACGTTTTTCGCAATTCGATACGGGACTGCACAGCACACGCACCGGTTTCTATGTAGAACTGTCATGTATGCTTGGATGCCTTACTAATTTTACACCATAAGGCAAGTGTGGGCATCATTCAAACATCTGCCACTCCAATAAGAAAAATCTCTCTGAAAATAGGTACCTTGTTTACATGTCGCAATATTCAGCTCGCTGATCCGTGTGCTCGTGAGAATCAGTTTTCAATGTTAACTCTCTAAATAGGGATTCTTTGAAGTTTAAGAACAGCTGCATCGTAAAATTCCAGCCTCATTTCCCATGTCGTGATTATATAAATTTTCGCTGTATTGTAATGTTGTGTGCATTGTTCTATTCTAGATTGTAATGTGTAGTCGAGGTACGGTTAAACTACGTAATGTGAACCGTGGGAGGACCGAGGGTAATACTGAGCACTCATTCTCCTCGTTGCCGTTAACTTTAATCTCAAAATCTGATACGTGATGTTCGTTCTCCATTCTCTTAGTAACATAACATTATACCTTCATTAATAAATTTTGCCAAACCTTAATGACGAAGATAAATTAATATACAAATACGTAATATAAAACGAAAATAAACTAGACGGGTATGCAAATAATCACCGATATGGAGATCATAAATATATTTTATAGTCATATGTGTTTATAGAAATTCTAGTTTCGTTTCCTTACCGACCAATGGCAGAAATTTTATCTACTGAAAGTTTAATCTCATTTTATAGTCTTTAGACTTTTATTCCGATAAACTCCGAAACATAGTGAAAGAATTTGTTTTGCCAATCAATTTGGATTGGGCAAACTTAAATGTAACAGGAATAGCTGTTGTTGTACTGCTCTTCTAATAAAGTGGACAAATATACGTGTTTAGTTGCGGGCGTGTATGCATTACCTTCCCTATGGGACACCAAGTGAACTAGTTTCATATAATAGCGTAGCAAAACAAAAAAGTATTGTTCCCTTCTTAATTATTTCATGTTTATTTGTTCACCCTTGTCACACTATTAGCTATCAGCAACTTACTTGACCTATTCTGAGGGTATTATAGTACCAAGTATTTGCCTTGTTTTATCATATCACCGTCTCTTAAATACCAATTGTTCTAAAATCTAAAGTCTAGAGTGCAGTTTAGTATTACAATTGACGAAATAGGCCATTTGTATCGTAATGTCTATACTTACAATTTCGTAATGATAATTTTATTTGTACATTGCTTGCTACAGACTGGTTAAATTATAACATTTCTTTTTGTTTTTTATTGCTCAAGGCATTTTTACTAGAAATATTTAACAAGGAGAAATGCATCATTAAAAATTCTCCCATGACAGGATGATGATTTTTTTGATAGTACCTAATGCATTTCTTCGTGTAAAATATTTCTAGCAAATCTTACGAAATTATAAAGCTGAAGAGTTTGTTTGAACCCACTAAAATTCTTTCAGTGTTGGATAGTCCATTTATTGAGGAAGGCTATATGCTACTTTTGATCCCGATATTCTCACGGGATCGGGACTTACGCGGGTTAACCCCGCGTGACCCAGCTAGTTACAATATAACTGTTCTTGTGTGTAAAACCAACGACGGGGAAACTAGGACTAGGTTCAGTAAATACGTACAAATATCGAAAATAATTAATGGTATATCATAGACGAACTAAACAGGATCCCGTTATTATACGATATTCATTAAGAAAACCGTTTGACCGCAATCGGCGAAATGTCTGTGCCAGTTCCTAGAAATGTGAACAACCCCGTTTTAGTTTACCGTAGAATCCTATTACACTTGCCTACCACTCCATACTTTCGATTTTTTGTCCCACCTAGTTACTTCAACGAACCTGCCAACTACTGTGAAGTCATTTTACTTTTTGCTACGATTGAATGGAATGTTGTCTTAATGGATATTTCTTGTTTAAGATAATACAATCTGTTATTATAACAGGTAGAAATCTTTTTTATTGTACTTACTCTCCTCTGTGTTATTGTTACTCTACCTGCGCCTATAGTCTTTGCACTGAATGGATCGCAAAACGGCATTGTCGAGAACTAATTCATACATACAATAAAGCAGTAGGTAGATATGTCTCGAACAAATGGATGCTACAAATTACGCCGTTCAACGCTGGGGGTCAGACGCGGATAAAATAACCCTTACCAAAAATAAACTCTGCGGGCACTCCTTTTATAAGCTCAATCAGGACTATTCTTACGTTTATTCAAATAAACTTGAATGGAACGTTTTAAACCTGACCGATTATTTGTGAAGTGAACGGAATTAATATTAAACTAAAGAGTATATTAAACGGCTTGTGACCCGCGGTTACACACGCGCAAGTCTTGATCCCGCGGGATTTCCAAAAAAACCCAGGCTTTGTGAATCTTACACCGCAAAGAACAAACCTTATGTTTAATGGTCTCGGTGTCTCTCTATGTATACCTAATTATATGTATCTATTTAGAAAAGAAAAATAATTTTAAGTATATCATATCTGTTGTCTAGACACCGTAACACAAGCTTAGTAGCTTACCACGGGGCTAGATGGCGCTGTGTGTTGTAGGACTAGCGGTTTAGGCTGTGCGTTCATATAATATAGTACATTCAGTCAGTCAATCTGTCTGTCAGGATTTTGAATTTTATATGTATAGATTATATTGTTGTTAGCTTCAACGGAAAACATTTAAATTTTATAAAGATGTCTAGGCTAGTATTATTAACATCGTTGTTAACGATACCTATTTATTTTGAGATGCTTAGCACTTAAGTCAAAGTAGTTCAAAGCAGCATTTTACCACAAATTGACCTTGCATGTCAATTAGAATCACTACGCCAACTAGTTAACGTATTTTACTCCTTATTAATATAATTTGCTTGTTTTCTAGGGAACGAGACGTTTACATATATACAATATACAAAAAACGTCGTTTTCGTTTTTTGTATCTGACGTTTCTTCTTCAGGAAGATGAGTCAAATCATAGTACATATAGTACAATCCACGAAGATGCGCCCCACTATTCCTCCTAACCGTTATAGTATATGCCCTCAACCAAGAATTGGTGGGGCGCGTCTTCGTCGATTGCACTATCTATAGTCTAGAATTTAAAAAAAAGTATATGCAGGTTTTCTATAAATGGTTAAGTCATAAATTGTGGCTTTACTATGATTAATTGTTTATTTTTCACCAATCATTCGTCACGTTTTGATGGTCTTTAAAAGTCGTTCTTAAAATAAAATAGCTTAAATAGCTAACAAAAGTTATCTAATTTAATTATAAACTCTAAAGGATCTCAGAGTCTAATACAAACTGTTATAATGGTGTTAATTATAAATGTCATCGAGTTTTCTTAAGAAACATTCACGCCGACGACATGTCTGTATTGTTTTACCTATATTAATTAGGTAACTTGTGTTGTCATGTTGGCAACGGAGCATGACGCTATTTTAATCATCTTTGCCAGAAAACATGTTTCTTAAACATTTTAAAGACGAATTATTTTGGTGTTTTAGTCTTTACTTTGATCTCTTATGGAGACACGTTTTCATGTCGACACGACACTCGAACTATCTGAAAAATAACCCATATCTGTGCATAGATTTTTCTTCTGTTTTCGCGATGTTGTTTTGAAATTAAAGACATTTTTCGGTTAACACCACGCAATTCAAACCGAAAAATGTCTTTATTTTTATATTAATTTTTATATCTGTGCACTTTTATCGATTTGAATCTTTATTGTTTTAGAAGGTGCACGATTGTGTTTTATGGTTCTTTAAGACAATGCTTACATGTTATGATCACAAATGTTTATTCTATAATGTTTATTGTCGTAGGTGGAGAATCTGTGTGGCGTTTGGTATGGGCGTGGGGTGAGATCGGAAGTGCATCGTTACAATGACGGAGGGAGAAAAACAGCAGAATGCCGGTGGCACCAATGCCGCCCCCCAGCACAGGAAGGGACACAGGTTTGTATTGTAGCACAACATTTGTTGATACATAGTGTATTACCTATAAACGATGACTAACTTTATGTAACGTTTGTCCTTTACTGTTACATGAAGTTTTAAAGTAACAGACAGTGATAAATGTTACTTAAAGTTAGTCATCGTTTATAAGTAAGGGGGTTAGTGAATAACATTATTGATATTTCTACTTTCTAAGGTCGCTAAAATCACTGCATTGCAGTCATCGATAGACTACCAAAAAAAGGTAAGTAGGTACCTACTGAAATAATTGGCAGAGTTTTTAAAACCTTGACGTTGTTCTGCAGGAACTTTCCAAAGTTTTATATTTAGAAAGTGTTAAATAACATAACGACATAACATATCTAAAACGTCAATAAGTAGAAAGGTTCGTTCTATTGATTATGTTGTTTTTTAGACGATAGAAGAACAGTTTTAGATGTTGCACGCTCATCTAGAAGAAATAAATAAATAAATAAATATTGCACGACGTTACACACAGCGCAATCTAGCCCCAAACTAAGCACTAGGCTTGTACTATGGGTACTAGACAACGGATATACTACATATTATACTTTTTTTTTTGTAAATACATACATATGTTACATAGAAAACACTGAATATCCCATGTCTTCGGACCGTGGTGAGTCCTAGGACATGTTGGTTTCCTCACGATGTTTTTCCTTCACCGTAAGAGCGATGTTATTAGCGCACATACCTTTTTCTTAAAGAAAAAGACATTGGTGCGCGGTCGGTCTGGATTCGAACCCACGACTCTCAGAATGAAAGCCGGGGTATCTACCACTAGACCAACACCGCTCTAAAGAAAGATGATGATCATGGAATCATTTGGAAGTAATAACTTAAGATTTAA
Source organism: Idaea biselata (assembly GCA_958496205.1). Taxonomy (NCBI): domain Eukaryota; kingdom Metazoa; phylum Arthropoda; class Insecta; order Lepidoptera; family Geometridae; genus Idaea; species Idaea biselata. The sequence continues at coordinate 26,720,668 of OY292396.1, read as the reverse complement.
AGTTTTTAATTTAGCTGTGTTCATTTTCTTCTTTAAATGGTCTAGCAATAATTGTTGGTAATGTAGATAAAGCTTTTGAAATGTTAGTGATTTTTTACAAAAATACCAACAAATTGGTACGGTCCTTTTATAATAAAATAGTGCTGCTAAGACATAGTTTGTAAATTTTAACTATAAAACGGGTTGTTAAATGTGTTAAACCAATTGTGTTATTTAAAAAATCAAAATATTGCATTATTTAAATGCAAAATTTTGACTGGTAATTAAATGTAAATTGATATGTCTAACAGTACAATAATTGCATCAAAATGTGGTTTTGTTTACAGCACGACCACATTCGGAGTTATTAACAGCCAATCCCACAGTTCAATTAAATTCATTCGATACAATTTAGAACGAGTAAATCATTCATATGATGATGCTAAATGACCTACTTACTGTATCTGCGCTGCGCTCTGATAGTTAGGAATTAAAATAGTATGGTGTAATATGACGATTACGACTATAGGTTCCCCATACATTGTTTTTAGGCGGAACTGAATCTTAAACCTCATTTGAGCTATGTTTCTGCTTGCATCCCTTTTGGGAGCCCAGCATCCACTAAAACCCCAAATATTTTGGGTCTGCACAACGGGACACCTATTTATATATGTATAGCGTCCCCGACTATGGCTACTTTGGGCATTTGGTTCTGCACAGTAGCTCATCATTGACCACACCTACTGCGAATAGATTTGGCGAGATTGCGCTGACACCACCCTCTTTTGGACCAAGTGGTTTAGCCGCCACTGCGTGGTTAGAACTCCAGGTTCGCTAGTCTCCCACATTCCTTACCTTTTGCGACACCCACGGGAAGAGGTGGAGTCGTGAATTCTTTGCCGGATCTACACGCCTATATAAGGGCTATGCCCTTAGCAAAGCCCTTAGGCGGAAGTCTATAAATAAAGAAATAATTAAATTACACTACCTACGATTACTTTTGTTTTGTAACATTAATGTATCAAAAACTCTTCGTAAAGTTACGTAACATTTGGTAACGTTCGGCAACATCCAAGTCGTTATAAATAGTATCGATTTCTATTTGATTTTGAGCAACACCTAGTAATATAATAAATAACTCATCATAACAAAATGTAATATTTTTTTATTGAATGTTGCTCTGGACCGTTCATGGTGTGACATAGTTACATTTTACCATGTTACAATGGCCTTGGTCGCAAAGGGACACCCTTGTAACATGGTTGAAACGTCAAGGTAAGAAAATAAATAGTAATACTTACCATAGTAATACGCGATAAAGACCCGGGAAAATGTTACTATGTTAACAAATCGTGTGAATTTAAAAAGTTGGTTCATGGTGTGCTTTTACAGAACCACATTTTATTGTCGCTGGATCCTTGTTATAAAAAATCCCATATTTCCTATTTTCTTTCAAACTAGTTACTATTTCTCAGTCCGAGTTGCATTGCATTGCATAGACCTTCATGGAACATTAATTTCATAAATTCGACATGCACTGTACCGGTTGTTTGCCAGCTTTGCACATGCTGAATGAAGTAGGTAGGCACTTATAGCAAAATGCGTTTTTAGTTGTTACTGTGAAATTACTACTTTAATAACGTACGTGTCTAAACTTATAGTAAACTAGCAGCGTTTCGCGGTTTCACCCGCGTAAGTCCCGATCCCGTAGGAATTTCGAAAATTCCTTTCTTAGTGCAAGAATACACCCCAAAGAACACACTCTCTAAATTTCATGTCCCTAGAACCAGCGGTTTTGGCTCTGCGTTAATATAGTTCATTCAGTCAGTCGATCATCATCAGGCAGGACTTGGAATTTTATGTTTAGATTGTTTTCAATATCACGAACAAAAAAAAACCCGACGATTTGAGAACCTCCTCCTTTTTTGGAAGTCGGTTAAAAACCGTATAGAATGAAGCAGAAAACTTTAAAATTCATCGTTTGCTATTTTATTAACCATCCCTTTATAAGGTTCCTTACCTCAAAAGGTAAAAAAAAATATTAAGTTTGTGGAAGTGGAATGTGATAATTTTTAGCACAATTTGTGAAACTAAGGACGATTTCCGGACGATGTGCGATTTTAACATCTGTTATTATAAACTTATCTTAAGTAATCAATGGCGATTACCAGGTATGTAACAATTAATAATTGTGAGCTATTTCTCTTACATGCATTTTTAATTGGTCTGTGTAATAGGTGGTACGGGTATATTGGACCGTGACTGAAACCCAATGTCTTTTGCCATTGTCTTGTCTTGCTGTAATAGACTGCCAGTCAAGTCAAATATGTATGCGTTCGCGTTTATTTATTAGAGTTTAGACAGTAGACTGGAATACAAGATAGCGGAAATTTATAGGTGAAATCCAAGAGGTTGTACCTAGGAAGAAATTAAGTTTAATGGGTAGAAAGTAGAATAATAAATATTCTCAACTTAATAGTTTGCGAGTAAAATTGTTATTGAAAAGGGCCTCTACGTGTTGGCTTCGGCTCCACTCACGCCTTCCAAAGGTCCGATGCTCCATAGCCCCGTGATACTAGGCGAATAATAATAAATTCTATGAACGACACACAGCGCCATCTAGTCCCGTGGTAAGCTACTAAGCTTGTGTTACGGTGATTAATAACGGATATAATACTTAAATTTATTTATTAGAATATTATGCAGTTATGAAAAAAAACATTTTTTATCTATCTCGGTCCCTTCCTTCGCAATGTAAATTCCATTTTCTTTATTATTGGATTGGATAAGTCTATTTTTAAAGAAGGTCATGGCACACATCGAAATATAAGTCAAACTATTGAGTAATCAACGATATACCGCAGTCAGTCGCCGCGTTAGAGCGAATCGCAGCAGCTAGTATTATTATAAAGAGGAAAGATTTGTATTTTTGTTTGTATGTGCGGCTGTATGTTTGTTATGAATAAACTCATAAACTACTTTACCGATTTCAAAAATTCTTTCACCATCAGCATTACAAAGCTACATTCACCTGAGTAACATAGGCTACTTTTGATCCCGATATTCCCACGGGATCGGAACTTACGCGGCTGAATAATCTATATAGGTATTCCAACGGAATCTTCATTCAGATCTAACACGTAATAATAACTGCAGGATATTAGTTTGAAATTTTTATACTTAATATAAATTGATAAGGAATTCAATTAAAATTACATTTAAGTAATTAAGTTTCCACTCTGAAACATTTTCACGTTACGTATATGTAAGTATTTGGTTTTTAATTACAGCCAGATTCAAAGTCGCTCAAAGGACTAGTTCAAAGGACATAAAAGAAATTGTCGTAGGCGTTTAATTACAGCGTGAAGGCGACCATTTTTAAAATAAATGCCTTTTGGATGTAAGCAGGCTTTGTTTTCTTATTAACTTTTCTCAAAAACTTGAAATTGTAAAAAAATATTCTAAAACTCTGCACCTAACAAGACTCGAAGCTGCAACAACAAATTCTTTGAAGTGTGTCCACAGTGCGATAGCCCCAAAGTGCACATCGCATCCTTAATTTCATTCTGATGCGATATGTACCTGTGGCGGAAATCGGTAGACACACTATAACGGTTTTGTAGCTGCTGGAGGTTCAAATCCTTTCTTATCTTATCAGATGCCTACGTCACATAAAAAACACACTCTCCAAATTTTAACTCTCTACTATCAGCGGTTTAGACTGTGCGTTGATCAGTCAGTCAGTCAAGGCAAAGCATTTTAAAGATATAGATAAATGATAGATGAGTTTTGGTGGAAGGTTTCCTAGTGTGCGTAAAACCATTTGAAATTGATTGTGTAGTAGACAAGACACTTTAATTTGACCTTCAATAATTCTAGTTTTAACATCAAATATATCCGCAATACGATATTATAATATAAGCTAAATATACATTATAATATTGATCAGGTTTTAGGTGACAAGCTCGAAACACACCTAGTCTACGCGTGGGTGGGTAGCTATTTTGTATTCCGTGGAATTAAAAGTAGAGCGTGATATTATATATTACTAGCTGCGCCCCGCGGTACCCGCGTTAGTCCTGATCCCGTGGGAATATCGGGATAGAAAATAGCCTATGAGTTAATCCAGATCTCCAGCTATCTTCATATCAAGTTCCATTGCAATCGATTCAGTAGTTTTTGCGTAAAACCGTTTCACATTTACAATATCAAATAGGATTTCATTCAACCAGTGATGTTGAGTTGGAAGCAAAAGCGAAATGGTTGTACTTGTGAACTTTGACATTTTGTCAACAGCTGTCGAATTTTAATGTCAAAATTTGATCATCATTAAAATTTTATTAGAATAAAGGATACCTGATGAAGGTAAAAAAACTGCCAATATTAAGTGGGATTGGGTGGGTCACGTCAGTCGGATGCATCCCGACCGATGGGTTAGGATCGTCACGCAATGGATGCCAGAAGACGGACGTCGGAATCGAGAAAAAAGGTGGCGTGACGATCTTGATGCATTTAACAGAGATTAGCTAAACCTGGCCCAGGGCCGGACTGCTTGGAAGGATGTTAGGGAGACTTTTGCCCAGCAGAGGGACAATTATGGGTTAATAAAAAAAAATAATAAAACAAGGTATGGTTAAATTTCTCTGATTCCCAACCGTAATATTTGGTTTAGCGACTATGTTTTACTTTGTATGTAATTAATTTAATAGCTATAGTTGGAAAAACAACTTGCTTGTTACTAATTTCAAATTTGACCTCTGACCTTTTTAAATAGAAATAATTTATTCAGAAATTGTTACGAATAAAATAGGTAGGTAGTACCTAGTTAAAAAAAGAGTTTGGTTACCTTAGTTTTACGTACTTACTGACCGTACCTAATTGTGATAATGATATCCCTTAGCCCTTAGCGCGCGAGCCCGACTCGCATTTTTAGGGTTCCGTACCCAATTATGATAGTGGTACGGAACCCTTCGTGCGTGAGTCTCGCACTTAGCCGATTTGTTTCTATTACGCATTCAGTGACAGATAACGCTATCATCCTCCGCCCTAGCTACCATATTTTAAAATAATTGTCCTTCATACATATTTGACGAACACTTAGAATTTATTTTATGATTTATCTATTCTCTACTACAAGATACTAAAAGCCTACTTAAGAAACAGACAGAGGCTTACTTTTTCATATAAAGTTCATATTTAATCAGTTATTTCGTTTTATTTCATTACATAGATAGCTAGCTACATATTTAAAATATCTATTAAGGGGGATGTGAATAAAGAGAAATATGGTCACATTTCTTTGGTTATAGAAGCGTATTGTTCTTACAAAGTGGTGCACAAATTATGAAATTCGACAGCAGTCGTTTTCGGTCTCACTTAAAATGGTCATAGTACATTGATACATTTCGCTCTTCCTTTAAACTCAAGGTCTTCCTATACCCTTATTTTTTGTAGCCATGAAACATGAAAGAAGGCGCATCTTTAACTACTTTTTCATATCGTTCTCTCTTTCATATTCTCGTCTCTTTCGCACGATATTACGATTATATTTAAAAATTATCGTACGATAGAAAGATAAAAGTCGGGTAAGCCTATTTATGAAATATAATTTCGGGTCCACCCCTAATCATTACAATATTAGACAATAAAATTAGTACAGTGGCCGGCAGATTAGTTGAAAAAAATGGCGGATGCGCAGAAGTCGCATGTAAAATGTACTGCGCTTTCAACTTCCACGTCAAAATATTTCAACTTATCTGCCGGTCACTGTATCTAAATCTCTATCCCGGCTTTTTAATTTCGCTGACAACACATTTGTGCGCTGGAGCTACAGAAAAAAGATACCTAATATATGATAATTAACATGTTTCGTGTAAAATGTATAAAATCAACATCCAAAGATTGGATATTTTCAGTCCGATTCACCTCTGTTGACGGTTCGCCTCATTCACACTATGAATAAAGCCAGCGTGTCTTGTTTCGTGATGAACATAAAACAATGTAGGTACCAACTTGTGTTTCTTCAGGTGAAATGTATTATGACTTCTCTGCTCGCCAAAGAATGTTTGAGATTCGTCACACCCCATACAGTCATATAGGCGCGCGCGCGGTATACATGACACATTTTTTATATCAACTACATGGACCTGTTAATATTAATATCTTAAAATTTTAACGATAAGCTTGTCATGCCATCAAAGATAAATGATAAGGACGCCACAGTTTACAGTTAATACAGTTAAATTGTTTTTGGCGTGAGTTCTAAAAGAAATCTGTAAATGTTATAGAAAAACATAGACAATTATTTAGGGACTAAATTACAAAATTTGGTGCAGAAAATGCTATTATTGTAAATTACTATTGTGTAGTGTTCAAATCATACGGTAACTTTGCTCCGCCAATTGCCCGTGTCCGTGCAACTTTATGCCAAATGATATTAGGTATTATGATGATAACAGGCAATACAAATGTCAAAGACCCAACTGCACATGCATTGGAGTGGGCAGACCTAACCTTTATATTCGTGAAACATGATAAATTTCCATTCAATTTCCATTTATTAATTCATGTCTTTTTCATATTTCATAAAATATAAATAAATAGATATTGCACAATGTTCCACAGAGCTCAATCTACCCCCAAACTAAGGACTAGGCTTCTACTATACTACTAGACAACGGATTTACTACACATACTTTTTTTTTGTAAATACATAATATACGACACATAGAAAACACCCAGATCAGAAACAAACATTTACTTTCAACCTAAAATACTTGCACCCGGCGGGAATCGAAACCGCAACCGGCCCTTAGCCCGACGCGTCACATAGGCCGTGAAATATTATAGGTTCGTTACATGAATGTCGTACTGTTTTCTTTAACACTGTGACACTGTAAAGGTTTGCAACATTTGTCCCATATTCGTACGTAATCGTGTGTTATTCTCGTATCACTTACCGTGGCGTACACAAAGCTCTAAGTTAGTCATCCTTGTGTAATGTTTGGCTTGAACACGCGCGATGCTAGCCTCTCGAAATCCGTCAGTGTTAACAGGTGCCAAGGAAAAAATACTAGTTTCCATACAATTTAGTGAATCTCCGTGAATATTTAAACTTAAAGACTTAAACATTTCCGTCCTTCGTCGTTCCAAGTTTTTGGACAATACGCAAGCGACTTTTTTCATTAATAATATGTCGGAAAACTCCAGTGAACAACTTCCGTTCTTATTAGAGAGGTACGTTAATTTGTTTAGTTGCGGATCTTTATGTGCTAGAATTTTATAAATCTATATCTATACTAATATTATAAAGAGGAAAGATTTGTATTTTTGTGTGTGTGTGTCTGGATGTTTGTTATGAATAAACTCAAAAACTACAAGACCGATTTCAAAAATTCCCATGGGATCGGGACTATTCGGGAATAACGCGAGTGAAACCGCGGGACGCAGCTAGTAGTTAAATAAAGGTATTTCTTCTGTTTTCGCTATGTTGAATAGAAATTAACCTAATTTTTCGGTTTGAATGGCGAGGTGTCGTATTACTTTTAGCATTGTTTCAAAGCTCAACGTATATTGACCTTTACAAGTCCCTTCCTCAAGATTGACCGTGATGTGATTTGTCATTCTATTGTATTAAATAGTTACAGAAAAACTACTGTTTTATCAAATATTAAAAAGCATCAAAACACCACGCGATTTAAACCGAAAAATGAGTTTATATCTAGTTAAATAAAATTATCGTTTTATATTATAGGTGTCGTGTCTTGTGTACGTACCCTACTTGTGACAGACAGACAATGGTTAACCCCATTATCTCTCACACTTTCATAAACAAACGCAAGCTACCGTGTTTGTTAAATATCTATCTTTATTTACATTCTTATTGATTCAGCCAGGAAGAGACCTGCCGTTATTTCCCTTCAAATGGTTTTTATTGTGTTCCGTTTACCGTCTTTGGGTGTTGCAACCGATTAGAATAATCGAATTTCAGTTTTACATGTTCTTTATTATGAAATTTTATGTACTTCAAGGTGTATCTGACTCAAAAATAATGATTGCGCATAAGTTAACTTAGTACCTAGTCACTTATTGACCAATTCGATCCCATACAAATGTTACAATGTCCACCGAAGTGCGAAATGATAAAGAATGTCAATATGTTGTATGAATATGGTCCTAATTGATGAAATAATATGTTGTCATTAGGAGGCAAGAGTCAATGTACGCTATGACTGGCCTGTATGCGGAGTCTGGGTGCGCAGAGGGCGAGGATGCAGCCGGACCCAGCACTCCGCCGCCGCTTCCCTCACATCCTGCGCCGAGGGAATCCATCAAATGCCACAGCAGGAATCCATCGGCGGGTATTTGCGACAGGTAAATACCAACGTAATGAAATCAAACCTTATTTCAGTAACTAAACCAAACAAACAACAACAAAATAACTTTTCCTAAGAGTTCTTGAAGTGAACCGAATAATTAAACACTTCCTTCCCGTTAAGTCGGAGTATATTGAGGAAAATATCATGGAAGAGGATCTTTTAACGGGTCTATTGGTGGACTTTGTGCCAGTAAAAAGATGCCTAACTGACCTGAAAGTACACAAGCTAATATTTAACTTTTATTTTGCAGGGATCGCGAACGAGAAAAAGAAAAACCTCGACAAATATTCCCCGAAATATTAGACATTCCTCATGACGCCAGAGACTGCGGTATTTTTTCGTGGAGACCGCTGTTCATTCAACAATTTTCTAGTATTAAAGTAAGATTATAGATTTCTCTGATCATTGTTTTTGGGTTTTTGAGTAGAAATTAATGTATTTTATTTTGTTTCAGGTGTTTGTATTTTTTCTGTCATTCCTGGTAACACTGCAGCAAGCATTGAGTTCTGGGTACATAAATTCTGTGATCACAACAATCGAGAAACGGTTCGAAATACCTTCCAGCCTCTCGGGGCTGATTGCTAGTAGCTACGAGATCGGAAACGTCATTACAGTGATATTCGTGTCGTATCTCGGCAGTCGAAGGCACATTCCAGTATGGATTGCAGTAGGTAAGAAACTAACAATAACTAGGAACTTACGGCATCGCATCGCCTATTACCCTCAAGTAAATAGGTACTTGCACCAATCATTACTGCAAATAAATTACTGCAGTAGCGGTCTGCAAATGGAGCATTAATAGACAAAAGTTTACAATAAGTAAGTCTACCATTCCGCCGTTCCAGAAATATGATAAATTTTTACGGGGAAATCCAAACTAAAACATCTTTGTATTTACAAGCCAGTTCGCCAGAAATTTAAATAAAGTCTTTTGATAAGATGCCTCTGTAGATGCCATGTATTGGACAAAAAAACCCTTTTCAAATTACCCGACCCGAGACATGACTTTTCATAGAAGTTAATTTATTCGACCGCTAAACACAACACAACGGTTTATCGTTCGCTGGACCGAAAATTTCTTACTATGGTTTCAACGAATTTCGAACGTCAGTTTCGGTCGAAGACCGAGTATCTCAGTTATAGATTTACAAGCATCAGTCGGTCGCTAAATCGAATAATAGTGCTGTCGGAAATTCTATGCTGACTTCTGTCACAGACCCAATGATAACACCCCTCTTTTTCCGCCGGGGGTTAAAAAGGTCTACCAGCACAGCATTCCAGGTGCGTACAGACATCGCGAGGCATGTGCCAGGAATAGTTCGTCACGCTTGCCTCGGACTGTCTGTAGTGTGCCCACTGCGAGTCCTAGCCGCATACTTTTGTTCGAACGCCCGCCTCAGTGCGACGCGACGCGACGGGCGTTTAATTTGCGAGGTCACATTGAACATGCATTAAAGTACCGTTGCGTATGTGGTGAGACATTCGAGGCATTTTCCTCGCGATGTCCGTATCGCAAAACAAATCATTTCATTTCAAAAAAGGCTGCATCAAAATAATGCTAAATATCCGGAGCACGTTTGTAAAACGTTTATTATTTCAGGTGCGGTAATTATGGGCATCGGGTCGTTAGTGTTCGTCGTTCCGCATTTTATTGCGGAAGTGAATACCGAAACTTTGGCTAACAATAAATCTGACGACAACATCTGTCGACTGCCGCGTGCCCTCGATGGGGCTATGGGAAGACTGGGGCAGCTCTCTCAAGGTCTACCCCCGAGCAATCTCAGACCCGAAAACTGTATCAAGGTAATTAAAGACATTTTTCGGTTTTAATCGCGTGGTGTTTATTACTTTTAGCATTGTTTCAACGCTCAACGTTTCGAGAACTTTACAGGTCCCTTCTTCAGGTCTGACTGAGATGTGATTTGTCATTCTAATGTATTAGGAAATATCAAGGTATCTATCTTATCAAAACTAGGCTTATTATAGGTAAGCAATTTATCACTATATCTCTAGATTACAAGTGGGGATGTGTTCTTAGATGTAGCACATTCACCAAGTCAAGTGGAACAAGTCACGGACGAACCAGCTTTTTGACAAAACCGCGCCCAAATTCTCCCACCACGAAATTTTTTGGGGTTGAAGATAAATTCGTTACTAACCCGCATTTTAAAACTTGATTCAAGCTGAAATCTTTACTTGAGATTCGGTTCAAGTTGAGATCTCTGCCCGAATCACCTTTTCTAATACGCGCTCAAATTCCTTTACGCTGAGTTTCTTCACTGATAGTAAAATTCAATACCTAAAAGTGACATCACAATTTTTACAGTAGTCACTTTAGCTGTTACTTTGACTTGAAGAAACTAGCAGTTAGTATAGGTTTCACAGTATTTTTAACTCCCAACGGAAAAGTGGGGTGTTATAAGTTCGACGTGTCTGTCTGTTTGCGAATCTGTTTGTGGCATTGTAGCTCACGAACGGATGAACCGATTTAAATGTATTTTTTTCTGATACGTAACGTAAATTGTACAGAGCACTCCGAGTACATTCATGCCGGTGATGGTGTTCATTGTGGCTCAACTGCTGCTCGGCTGCGGCGGGTCCCCGCTCCTCACTCTCGGCACAACCTACGTGGACGACCACGTCCGACCCGAGTCCTCCAGCATGTATATCGGTAAGTTATAGGCATCCGCGTTACCCGAGATAAAAAGTAGATTATGTGTTAACCCAGATCTTCAGCAACCGAATATCTAATCCAACAGAACAACAGCTTCATACAAGCCCGCGGCGGCGGTAGGTACTCCACTACTTGCGCAGCTATGTGTGCGTGACTTCTCACCGCTTTCCACTTTATGTGTTAACCCAGATCTTCAGCAACCGAATATCTAATCCAACAGAACAACAGCTTCATACAAGCCCGCGGTGGTAGGTACTCCACTATATGCGCAGCTATGTGTGCGTGACTTCTCACCGCTTTCCGCTCTGGTTTGCCGAGGCCGCCCGAAGCGCCTACTCGGCTCACGTACGTGAACCCGTCGGCACACTGTCGGTGAAAGAGGTCACGCACTCATAGCTGCGCATGTAGTGAAGTACCTACGCCGCGGGCTTGTATGAAGCTGTTGTTCTGTTGGATTAGATATTCGGTGCTTCAGCTATCTGTACCAAGTTCTGTAGTTTTTTCGTGATTAAAACACAAATATCCAAACTAACAAACATCTTAACTTTAGCATAAATTAGTGGTATTTTATTGTAAGTTCCATCATTATATTTATCCCGCATTGGGCTTTGTAAAATCGATGTCAGTACGTTGCAGTTAAAACTCGAAATCGATCAAAACTAGTATTTGGTCCAATCTCCATCTCAATATTTATACTGCATCAAGCTAGTCGTAAAAGAAATCGATATCGGTATGTTACTTAATGTTACAGTTAATATTTGAAATCGGGCGAAAGTTTTAACTGAGAAAATCAGTCAAATTTTGTTTTGACCAACCCTTTCAGCAGTCAAAACTAGTTTGATTTTACGGTTTTAAACCTACATGGTTGTTCTTCATGAGACACAAACAAGCCAGTTGCAATTACTGGCGAAGTATCGAGCTTCGTAAAAAAAACTAATTAGAACATAGTAGGTAAGTAACGGGGTATTTACCATGATTAAATTTGCATATAATATAATTTGTAGTTTTGAAATGTTAAATCAGTCCCTTAGTCGATACAGATAGATTAATAAGCCATTTTTGAATAAGTAGATACTTAGAATGCTCTACGTTTACTGTCACAAAATTGACAATTTTAACGTAAAAAGGACATAAATAGCCGTCACTTTCAAGTAAATCTATGGGATTTTGGTTTACATTTTTGATATGAGATTCTGAAATACCCAGTTTCGACCGATTTCAAGTTTCGACTGTAACATCAAGTCCTAAATGTCGACGTATCTGTACCTATATTTAATGTTTTCGCCATTGTGGATGTTCTTCATTGATCTGATAATATGACATGGGTACGTGGTAGGTAGGTAGGTAACTTTCTATAGCACATCCTTTTGTCAAAACAAAACTTTGTTTTTCAGTCAGACTCAGTTATGACCGTTTTCAAGTTTCGACTGTAACAACAAGTACCTACTAAATGTCGACGTATCTGCATATTTGATGTTTTCGCCATTGTGGATGCCCTTCATCGATCTGATAATATGACATGGGTTCGTGGTAGGTAGGTAGCTTTCTATGGCACGTCTTTATTGTCGTTCTGTGGGTTCTGTGAGTGGTGTTTCGGTCGTAACACTGCGGTATCTCGTAAACTGCTCGACACTTGCGAGTCGTTGAACTTTTAAACCAGACGGACCCACGTATTTATTACAAGATTCACGTTTCATTTTATTTGTTCGACCTTTTCCAGATTGAATCTAATTAAAGGACTGACTTATTTGATGTTAAACTTTTAAACTTTCCCGGTTTGTAGGTACTCATGTTTTCATTTTTCCCGGGTCCTTTTCGGGTATTGTTATTTTTAAACTAGCAGCGTACCCCGGTTTCAACCGCGTAAGCCGATCCCACGGGAATATCGGGATATAAAGTAGCCTAGGTTCAGATCTCCAGCACACCAAGTGTCAACGCACAAACAAACTTCCACATTCATATTAGTGAGATGGGATTCTCTTACCTCGACGTTTTGACCATATGACAATAGTCTTGGTCGCGAGGAGACTGAAGCAGCGGGGGTTGCCGACTTGCCGACCGCAATTTCGAGGTCGAGGTTAGAACATTTATTTGATGTTATTGGATTATTTACTATATCACGCATTTGTACTTATGGTTTATGTAAGGTACTGATTACGTAGATAAGTATATAACAATGTCTCGGTGCGGCTGAACTTCATCGGTTGATTTATCTCACGTGTTCTGCTAGGTACATGATAATGGAATCGCATTAGTCACTTTTAGGTTTCCTCTATTTGTTTTTTTTTTTGTTGCATGTACCGACATAAAAAGGTTTCGCTAGGTATTTTTTTTAAAGATTAAACGTGATTTTAGTAATGCGATGTTGTCTACATTGTCAGGGCGATAATAAATAAAGCACATAGGTTTTTTGATTTTCAAAGAAAAAGACAAGGTTCGCGGCCGGGCTCCGAAACTGGGCCTCTACTTTATTTCTACAGACAAAAAACGAAACGAAAATTCCAGAAGAAAATCTGTCATCCATTCGTCCGAAAATTTTATTTTCTTACGGTTTTAAGAACGGATGACAGATTTTCTTTCGTTTCGTTCGTAGAAATAAAGTAGAGACCCTGGCCTAAGTCTTTAAACTTCGTAATTTAAAAAAAAAATCGTTCGTTCGGCCGAAATAGTTTTAAAAAACGTAGTGTGTAAGGTCGAAATTTTTCTAAATTACGAAGTATACTTAGGCCAGGGCCTCTACATTATTTCTACGAACTAAAAAGACCTCTGTCGGGATGAAAAACCACCACATGTACCTACTATATTTTCTTGTAGCTACTTACCTAGTCTTGGTAGGTACTTTCTTCACAGCTTTGTCATCCATTTCTTCCATTATTTGTATAAAAATGTTGCGTGCCTGCAGTTTTTGAACCTTATCTATCACTTTTACGGTAGCATGTCGAAACCATATTATAATTCGTAGTTTTACGAAACATTTGTCTGCTACACATGTCCAGTTGTCCATTCATTAAAAATTTTAACCTGCAATGAGATATGCCAGCAGCGGGAATACCCAAAGAAATGCTTGCACGAATGTTAGCCCTTTGAAATATTAACTGTGTATTTAGGGGTGTGGTTCGAGTACAAAACTGCAATAAAAGTCGAATCAAGTTCTTTATAACATGTCGTGCAATTTATCGTGACTATTAAATTTTCAAATGTGAAGTTTTATTTGAAAAATTGCTGAACTTTCTTTTTGACTACATTTGAATATTCGTGCTATACCTACCTACGAGTATCGACTGTAGCATCGTGTCTTTATTCGGCACATTTCTATAGATTTACTACTTTATTTTGTTGACGCTGTCTATGTGCCTAGCTTTCGAAGTATATTCTCCCGAAACGTGAGCGCCGACCTTGACCCTCCGCCCACCAGCTGAAACAGTTAGGTACTGTAGCCATAAACGACGTGTCGACAAACAAATACACGAATACATCATTGCCTCACATTTCGATAAATTATTTAGGTTTAAGACTACAATGACATGACACGGAACCTTTGAATTTGTGACCGACTGATGAAATTTTAACAAAAAGCCGGTAGTGTTGTTGTTTTGGATGGTTGTGCGAGGAAATATACGGAACTGCAAACGGTTATAGGTTTTTTTTCTTCAGTGATATAAAGCTGCTAGGTCATTCCTAAATCGATTACAATATAATTAATCAGAAAATGGACCATATTGCATAAGAGCTCATTTTTTGTTAGCCCGTTCATTCCACTGCAGGGCTGTGAGTCGCCACGGGAGTCTACACCGGATTGGCTAATGTCCCATGCCTTCGGACCGTGGTGAGTCTAGGATATGTCGTTTTCTGACGATGTTTTCCTTCACCATAAGAGCGATGTTAATGGCGCTCTTATCAAATTTATATTCCTGTACGTAACGGAGGTCTAGATGATGATAATCTTCAATCATTCCTAATTATTATCTTTCTTATTCCTTTATCCCGTTTTCTTGTTTAACAATTAACTTAAAAATTACAAAGACAATAACCCAGAACGGCAAAAGTTCGCGTTTGCCAGCTTATCTAACAGTATCCTAAAATTAGCCTAGACTACACTATACGTTTCACATCTCCGAAGACACCTCTCAAGTTAAATGACAGTTCATGGTCAAACCTGCCGACTGTGCTAGAGGTCGAGTTAGTTCTTTGGGCGAAAAGCCAAATTCATTCATATTTGGAAAGCCGCACGCGGTTTAGGTTGCGCATCCTGCTGCGGCAAAGTTCTGATAACATTTTTGGGTCAGCATTCGGTATGTTGTTTAATTCTTTTAGATAATTTATTTGGTCAGCCATAGGTAGGTAGGTTACTCTTTATGTTTTTAATGTAATTTGACGATAGTTCCATTTTAATTTACATCGGTGGTGACAAACATACGGACATACAGACAACCCACCGTCAAAACTAATCTTTCATGCTTAAGATGTTGAGTCCTCACTTACCACCTTCACAGACAGGCGGACAGACGTATTATACAAACTTCTGACCTTTTTTTTATCTTTTGAGGTAGGTACGGAACCCTAAAAAGTAATCTAAAAAAGCTAGACGCGAGTCGTCAATTTCTGCTCGTTTAAAATCACTAAAACTGCTTTTATCTTCAACTTTTAAAATTATTATTATTAACTTATTCAAATTAAGTGTTTAAAAGCGAGATTAGATAATTATATAATCTGGTAATAACACAGCATTAAGTAGTTAGTACTGATATAATTAGTGGTATACGTAGGAAACATTATAATTTATTAGTGTAATTCGGTTGATGTTTATGTAACAGATATCGCTTGCGGAAATAAGCAAGTGGAAGCGAGGGGACTAGCAACTTAAGTGGTTCAGTTTAATTTGAAAACCAGCTGTTCGGTTTCACCCACGTAAGTCCCGATCTCTCGGGAATATCGGGAACAAAAGCCTATGTGCTTCTCCAAGGTCCTATCTATCTTTACCAAAATTCTTTAATAGAAAGCGAAAGAGACAGAGAGAGTTACTTTCGCATTTATAAAATTAGTATAGATTACGATAAAATCGTAACATACAATGGATTTTTTAATTTTTCTCTGTATCTCGGACTGGCGTTAAGGCGGGTTCCACTCAACACAAGAGTCTCTTACTTTACACGGGCCGCTTCCTCTGTTAAACACCTCCGACTTACTGGAAATGTACTTGACATTTACATAGCCATGCCACTGCTTCCAATCCACTTCTTTCAATGAACACCACCACGGTTTTGACATTGTTCCATTACTCGTTTGAAGTTGTTTTAGGAATAATGAACATGCACATTATGATAATGAAAATTTGTTTGGGAAGTTATCTAGACACGCAATCGTTTCATAACCCGAAGCCGTGTAGTATAAAAGTGTGTTCGTAAATTAATTGCGTCACAACCACACCGTCTCCGTGGGGGCAATTTCGTTAATTAACTGTTTTTGAAATAAGCTTATTGATTTCTTGCTATAAAATTAGGTAGGTGGTGAAAAGGTTTGGGGTTAAGTGTAAAGTCTACCTACTCTTTTCTCCATACAAATATTACAAACGTAGTCGACTGTTTCCGCCCTGGATAAAGACATTAGAGAAAATATGTTTATGTCATAAAATCGATATCAGCCATGACCTACGTTTTGTTTTTTTTTTTTATCTTATTTTTTTTATAAAGTTAATTCTATTATCATTAAAATGAGAAAAAAAACTTATACGTAGGGGCATGGTCATGCCAGATATAGGTTTTATGGCATAAACATATTTGCTCTAATGTCTTTATCTAGGGAGGAAACAGTAGAACAGTAGATGGTGAAAGAGTAGGTAGACTTTCCTCTTAAAGTGACCAAAATGGGCTAAATTAGAACACTTGAACGTATAACACGCAATGAAAGTTCGGCCGGCAATAAGTCACTGATATTGGTCGAGAAATCTGCGCCATTTGTGAGCGTACAAAACAACAATGACCTACTTTTGGTTCGGTCCGCAAAGCGAGTTGTGGTTGGGTATAGGGTCCTACCTACCTACCTTTATAAATTTTGTTGGGTGTTTCTCAGAAATCAAATGCGACTAGACTTTAAGGGATTCTAGTACCTTTATCTATAGTAAAGGAAAAGGACACAAAGTATGTGCTTGAACGCAATTAGGTATATTCGCGCTGTTGGGGCTATAAAATATGCAGACAAAATTAGTCTCATTTAACTTATGCCTGTTTTCTTTAAACTATAAAAGCTTCTGGCCTTTACTATTAGAAAACTCTATTAGTATACATAGTAGGCATAATATTATAGGTAGTAGGTATTTTATGTAAAGTTATAGTGCTGTTTCTCAAGCAATTACACTACACGACCCTACATGCAGGCTCCCTTTGTCCACATCGAATCATACATCGAAAGAAATTGTATACAAAACGATATTTTTTTCCATGTGTGATGTAAATGTTCAAAAGGATCCTGCATGTAAGGTGGTGTAACGAATACTCAAGTCATTCCAGTATGTAAGCCAAAGCGACATGACTGCAAGTCTGTCAATCCAATACAATGGATTATCTCAACGCGGTTCTTTTTCTCTAGTAATAAGTTCACATTATTGTGTTTTTTGTTACAGGTTGTATGTACAGTATGGCTGCCTTCGGACCAGTACTTGGCTTCCTTCTCGGAGCGTATCTTCTATCTTTCCACATGGACTCATTCTCTGGTCAAATTATATCTATAGGTAAGTTACACTTTTTGAACATACACGATTTCCGTCCATCATTTATATTAGAACTATGGGTCGCGTTGTAGATAACTATGGATTTTCATTACCTCGACGCTTCGACAATGCTTGCTATGGCGCCTCCGCCCGACCGCGGCAGATTGGGGAGACCCAAGAAGTGCTGGCTTGACGTCGTAAGATCGGATATGCGTGCAAATGGCCTCACTTCGCGGGATGCCGAAGATCGTGCAAAGTGGAGACGTAAAAGTAGGAAAGCGGACCCCGGGCCCCTGACAGGGATGCAACCGGGAACATCGCTCGGATGATCATGATGATGATTCGACAAATGGGTTACACCGGCCGTGGTCGCGAGAAGAAGACGTCTTCTAGACCGTAGTTCTAATATTATTGATACTTATAGCTAAGAAAGAACGTGGTACAAAGTCTTTGCAAAATAATATCTATGTTTGGTTGGCAACGAACTACTTTTAGTAGACCAGATGCCTGTGTTTACCGGAGACACAGTTTATAAACAGATGATGTTCAAAGTAATTAATTGAAAACCAGACCTAGCTGATAGTATTTTATAGCTTTTTTCCTGGCCAGTTTCCGTTGGCGACCAACAACTAGGAAATAATTATTACATGGCTGAGTTGTCTAGAAAGACGTAATTCTTGTCATCCCTGTCCTGAATTGTTTTGACATTAACAATTATTTTGTGTTATGTGTTAAATCTAAAAGTGTATAATATTTAAATAAATATAAGAGTCCCTTCACGAATTCAATTAAAAGTTTAATCCTAGATCTTACACGACATACAGGCACAGGCACAATTCTTTTTTCCCAAAGCAGCTTTTAATAAATTAACGCTTCCCCTAATTAGATTTCTTTGATACTCTTTCTAAACCGGTTGCGATCAGAAACATATTGGCACGGCACTGGTTCCAGTAATTTCTTAAAGTCATAGTTGTTTTACCAGACTAGTTTAGTGCTTATAGTTTATTATATGGCGATGGTATTAAATACATAAATTACCATATAATTTCTTTGTTTGTTTTCTTAGATCCAGGCGATCACCGCTGGGTCGGTATGTGGTGGGGCGGCTTCCTGCTGTGTGGGTTGATGCTCATCCTTGTCGCTATCCCTTTCTTCGCCTTCCCCAAAGTACTGGTGCGAGAGAAAGAAAAGATCAGACTAGTTGAGAAGGCGGCGGCGGCCGCTGGAGCTTCTACTTCTAAGATACCACCTAAACAAACTGAGATAAAGGACACCGGATACGGGAAGGATATTAAAGGTAATTTTAGAATATAAAATAGAATATGAGGATGATGATGATGAGCATGGCTAGTTAAAGGGTATTATTAAGCTTATCTCGATATAATTACTATGTCAGCCAGCATGATAGCAATTAAAGAACTGTATAATTAAAATAAATCGTCAGTAAATAATAGTTTACAAATTATTTAAAACAAAAATACATTTTCAATAACACAGCTGTGTTGGTTCGAATCCCGCTCAGCGTCGATAGTGCGTTGTTTTTTTGTAGATATATTTTTCCTTTAAACTTATTTTAAGTCTATAATCGCGTTGCTTTATTACTTTTAGCATTTCAATAGCCCAATGTTTCGAGGACTTTACAATATAGATCCGGATCACGTATAGACAGACTACAAAAATGAGTTTAATTTCATATCAATATCGCGAAAACCGAAGATAAATCTAGATTTGATATTGACATTAAAACAATGTTGATATTTTGACTATGACATTGATGATAGTACATTATCTAGACTTAATATTAGACGGGATCTAAATCGTACGACTTAGATCCTGGCTAAATTAAATTTATCGGCGTCTAAACGGACCCTTAATGGAATACCATAAAACTTCCTTAAAATATCTTAAGGAAAAAAGGGAAGGATGGGTAAAATGCATTTACATATTTCACAGCGTGACTCATCGAGCGCCGGTAAACGAAAGTAAAGTCAAGTCGCTCGATCATTAAAGTTGAGAGATGCAGGTTCGAGACCTGTCTTGCGTTATATTTTTGTAGATATATTTTTCCTCTTTAATATTTCTCTGATAGCATGTAACGAAATATTATTTGGCATGTACCGATAGTTGCAGTAGATAGCTGGAGTCTTTTGTCCGGATATTGTGAATCTGAACCGAAGCTTAACCGGGTGAAACCAGAGGGCACAGGTAATGCCTTAACATTTCGTTAGTTGGGTTAGAAGTAGCAATAATTTAAAAGAATAGCGTTTTTAGAAACGATAGTTGCTTAAAAAGGGAAAGCAATTGTGTACAACAATGGAGGCTCTGTATTGTAATTCGGTGCATATCATTTTATATCCAGTACGGGATTTGAAATTGAGTTCAACGTTCGCTACACAAAACAAATATGAATCATTTGATGAATTAATGTATAAGTAGGTGTAGGTAGAATATCCGTAATGATACTCGTTCTAGATCATTTAACGAGAGCCCAAACTATGGTCTATTCAGCTTCTGAATTAGGTAATTTTAGTTATTTGGTAGGCATTATTTGATCTAAAATCAGACAAAAGAACTTCCTCATGACATTAATATAACTACGGAATTTCGAAATCGAAACGGAATAGGTACTTAGGTACCGTAAATCCGACGCAAAGTATCAAAATTTTGTCTCCTTGCATTTTTTATCCACAATTTTAGCTTAACCATAGTACAAAATCTATATTTAAACCTACTTATTTCGATAAAATCTTAGTCATTTTTAGTAACAAATTATGATTTTGTATATTAAAACGATTATAGTTATTTATCTTTATCTGCGTATGCCGTAGTAGTGTGTAGTACTTACTCGAGGGCTTTTTACGTTAATGAATTATGAGGATTATAGTGCCTTTTAGTTTATTGTTAAGTAACGCCTCAGAAACATGTAATATTTTAGTAATGCATAGGTTCTTATTTTTTGATGACATAAGAACCTATGCATTACTAATCTAAGAAAATCAAATGAAATTAAAGATATGGGGATCCATATCTTTAATTTCATTTGATTTTCTTCATATTGTGGCAATAAATTAAATAGGACGTTGTTCAGCCTTGCCTTAGTAAATTCAGAGCTTTAGAAAAGAGCTGCGTGCTGCTTTAGTACGCTCAAAATGTTAACTGTCGAATTGCTAATACGACGGACCACATTCTGTGGTTAAATACTTTACATGATTTACAGAGGGTAGTGAAAAACTGAAAGTGTATAAAGGTGACGTTGAGAAAAGCCATTTGAAGTCCGCTATTAATGGTTAGTTGGTTAACTTTACTCGGTTCACTACATGTTGTTAGGTACACAGTAGATGTAGGTTCGTATTGAATGATATTAAATTATAGAGGAAAGAAAACTTCTGTTATTGATTATTGTATGGCAGTTTAGCGTTAGGTCGGCCACATACTTAATTTCGAAGTGGGTTCGCTTTTTTTTCTGTGTGTGCTGCATTTACGGTGTTCCGTTTGGAATATTCCGTGCGGAATTCCGTAGTAAGTATGTAGCCGGTCCAACTTTCTCAATGTATTATACTTATATTTATTAGCTTACATTGTTCCAATGTCAATAATGTAGGACTTTCCTAATCTATCAAGCTGTTCGGAACGACCGATTAGAAAGAAAATTCGAGCTCGCGAATTGAAACATTTTTTTATTTATTATACAGTTCACAAACTAAGCGGACTGAACCTACCTACTGGTCAAATCGTAATCTTACGACCCTTTTCAAAGTAATTTTGAAATAGAATACCATGACTGCAGCGTACACATCGAAATGTAAAAATATGTTGAAGTATGTTCGAACGATGTGAGCTGTGTATGATATTCCGAACGGATTCCGTCCGAATGTGGCCGACCTAATAACGGGCCAGACCGTTACGTTAAGTTACATTTTCTACCTGTTCAATCCTCCTGCCAAAAACCGAGCATTAAAAAAAAAAAAAAAAAGTTTATTTCCATAAAACCCTATTAAACAGAAAGATCGTTTACGCTAATATGATAGCGTAGTTGTTGTACGAAATATAACATAACATTAGAATATAATTAATACCTACGTAAACAAATTACTTGCAGCCATACTACGTATCTATATTTCGAAAAAACTATTCTAAATTGATATTCCCTTTAATCTCCAGATATCCCAGTGTCGATGTGGCGTCTATTGAAGAACCCGGTGTACGTAGTAACGTGTCTCGGGGCGTGCATGGAGCTCATGATAGTGTCCGGATTCGTCGTTTTCCTACCGAAGTACCTCGAAACGCAGTTCAGCCTTGGCAAGAGTCAAGCTAGCGTTTTTACTGGTATGTTCATTAAAAAAGTTTTATTAAATCAAAAATGTATTATACCTAACTTGGTGCGACATCGACAGTAGAGACAGTACGGTAGAAGAAGTCTAAATCGACGGTTCAAGAAAATATTTCGGGGAATTAAATAAGGCATCCTGGCTGTAGAAGAAAATATATATTTTTTTTCTCTCAAAACAAATTCCCTAAATTATCATGAAACTCAGTTACGCGAACTTGTATGCTTTAGGTGGAGTTTGAAACATAAAATTAATTCTTTGAGCATGAGGCGTCGCCCTAATTGGGATCGCACGATCAAACCCATCGTACGATCGTTTTATGTTTGTATTGAGATTTTATGTGCTCGCACGATTACTTGCGAGGTTCAAATAGGACACTCTGATGAAATCTGTATGTTTGAAACTCATCGCACGATGAGAACGCATCGCACCATCGTACGATCGCTCCCAATTAGGACGACGGGTCATACAGCGCCGTATTCATCCGATGCGCCACAGAGGTCGAGGTAGTAAAAAGACGCAAGTGATTTTCTTCGTACAATTCAAAGGTAAGTTGTACCCTATTAAATTTAAACTACTTAAATTCGCAGGTTCTGTAGCAATCCCCGGCGCCTGTATCGGTATCTTCATGGGCGGGTGTCTGCTGAAGCGGCTGGAGCTCCGTCCGAAGGGCGCCGTGCAGTTCGTGCTCATCTCCAACACGATATGCCTCTCCTGCTACGCGCTACTCTTCTTCCTCGGTTGCGATAACATTAAGATGGCTGGGACTACCATACCGTATACTAATAACAGGTTCGTTTACCTAGGACTTATACGTTTCTAAATGAGCCCGTTATCCCACTGCTCCGCAATTTCTTTACACGTGTTATCGTCATCGATCTTCTGGTATTTACTGAATGAATTTGGTATCCATCTTTTCAGAACACGTGGCTAGTCCATTAAAGTCCCTACAAAATAGGGCAGGTGTTTTGTAGGGAATCCTTAGCTTAAAGCCTTGTCGTCAGTACATAAATATAAAAGTATTGCACGTTTCACACAGCGCAAGCGTACAACGGGTACTTGACCTACTACATATTATAGGTTTTTTTTTTGTAAATACTTAGATAAGATTCATATGTGACCATAATTAACCGTAACCATATCCTTCACTTAAAGTTTTGTCTGATATAAACTAGCTTCTCATTATAATCCTAATCTATTTCTGTTACGGCGCATCTAAAGTTAATTTGGATGTAGGTATAGCTTTAAGAAAACCTAATGTAATACTCACACTTAGCTACAATACGTATCTGTCCGTGTCGCAGCAACCACCTGGAGCCGTTCAAGGTGAACCTGACGGCGGCATGCAACTTCAACTGCCTGTGCACGGAGACCGACATGGAGCCGGTGTGCGGCAACAACGGCCTCACTTACTTCTCGCCGTGCCACGCGGGCTGCGCCGCCTTCTCCTCGCGCTCCAACTTTACTAACTGCGCTTGTGAGTACCGCTCCTTACCTTACCTTACCTACCTATACATCCACCTATAGCTGCCTCTACCTATAGCTGTAAGATTCAGAGTCCAGAGAGAATGATCTAATACCAACGCAGAGCACAAATCGTTGGGTCTACATGTTTGGGTGTTATTTATAATATGATACAGGCATTATATAAGTATTTTCGGAATTCCCACGGGATAGGGACTTACGCGCGTGAAACCGCAGGACACGGCTAGTATATAATATAGGTAAGTTACTAGCTATCCGCGTAAGTCTCGATATCGTGAGCATTTTCTTTAAAAGCACGCATTTTTCTAACCTTTGTGACCTATATTGTTCCGCCATTTATTTTTGTGACCAAATAATAGTTGCTTAGTTGCGTGTCGTTGCGACAAAAATCTGGACTCGTACAGAACTAGCGAACGATGGCTAACGAATGGATGCCCTCTCTCGCTCACACACAGGCACAAAGAGCGAGAGCAAGCAAAAATGTGCCATTTGTTAGCTTACTAGCCCTAATAATTGCCTTGAGGTCCTGTTTAGAATTAATTGTAAAGTAATATTTGTCTGAGCCCAACATAGACCTTCAAATTTAACCTGATCGCCGGATGTTTGAAGTGATAATGTCAAACGTTGTAAACCCATCATTGTTCTTTCGCTTTTGTTTGTTGAACTGGTTCAAGGTTAGGTTCAAAACAATGAAAAAATCTCGACTAATTACGTCTGAACACTGCGGTGACTGACAAGCGTTTAGGCTGGCTATATGCTTTCGTTTTTAATTTTTTTTTTAAATAAAACACTTTTTAGCTTTAAACATTATTCCTAAAGTTTTTACACTGCTAAGAGTTACACTTAGGAAATATTGTTTTCGAAAAAAAAGCATTCAAAAATTCGTTATCGGCGGAAAATACTTCGCCGCGAGTACTAGTATCCGCTAAGTCTAAATTAAGAAAGCATTTATTCGTGTTTTTGCAAGTAAGGCCTCTCAAGGACATTTACAAAGTAAACTTTGCAGTTCAGATCTCTTGTAATTTATATTGTTTATTTTCTTTCTTGAAATACAGATTTAATCAATAAAAACTATCATACTTTCTGATAACGTTACATTTTTTCTTCTACGAAGGTTTCTTATTCGCTGTGTTCGTAAATGAAAAACGAATTCGTACTTCTAATGTATGTGACCAACCTTATCAAGCTAGTGTAACGACCTGTTGTTACGCATCCCAATTCCAGTGTCAAATTGCACGCCACAAATAGTGCTTCTAAAACAATACGGCAGATGTTATTCGCCTACACAGATTTTATCTCACCTTAATGCGCCCGCCCGCCAGTCCGTCTAGTTTTAAAGTTTTGTTACGAACATTTTATTTCGGTTTTAGATGTTTTATATGACATGTTTACGGTTCGTATCCCACGGTTCTTTTTATAAATGTATAAGTACAACAATGTTTGTGTTGTTTGAACAAAAATTCATACGTTTTTATAAATCAGGTCCCAGTTTAACTAGTTAAACGGTCGATCGCAACTTCTAGTCGAGTGAGGGATAAACGTATAAACCGTCATAATTGAACCATTGTACGTGATTTGAAGACGCCATATTTTCTTTCACCGTAAGTGCGATGTTTACAGCGCACATAATAAGACAAACATTTATAACACTAGCTTACTATATCTGGTATAGCAGTACGGGCCGTGTCAACTGACTTATAGGCAGATCGCGTCCCCAAACACTAGTATTTGGTTCTCTTAAAGGAGAGCTGCCTCGTGCCCAAGTGACACTAACTGATCGAGGTAGATGGTTGGGAGGACTGAAACAACTGAACTGACAATACATGTTATAGCGTTCCCACTTGGCGCCCAACAGGTTGACTGGAAGCTGGTTTAGCTGGGCTGGGGTCGGTTGGACTACATGAACCCGGACGACTAAACTATGCATGCATATATGTTCTAACGTCTCCAACTATGACCACCTTGGTATAAATGGAGGAGTATAAATGGAGAGTTTCCTATAAGGACAGCTGCTACGTGCCCAAAACGGCACTACCAGTTGTCTAGACTGGTACCGGAGCAATGAAGCCGCTCACCACTCGCACCTCTAAGAGGAGCTAACGACACCCTCGCTGGGCCAGCAGTTAAGCCACCTACCACATAATATCCTGTGTGGTACCGGAGCTGTTAATGGCACCCTCACTTCCCGGCAT